>OY757314.1:101874008-102474008 GCA_963583905.1 Stenurella melanura | reverse complement strand
GTTCGTGGCATATATAGCCAGCAAAGTATTTTGTTTAGAAAGGTATATGTCTTTGTACTTATCTATGATAAGTCTTTAGTAAGAGTTTGAAATAATTACGAGTATTTTTTGCTAGTAATATATTCATTTCCTCAATTCTATTTTAGATTACTCTTACATTGTAGGGAATTTGCATTTGCATTTGATTATATTGTCATCAATTGTTTCAAAATGGCCTCCCTAAAATGTCTGCTTGTTTTACAACTTGGCATAATTTTCGGACAAATCTAGAGTTCTCTTCGCAATTACATTTTAAATAATTTGTGTCTCTTTCTGTTTTGCGATACGGGTTATTCTAAACATTTTTTTGTTTAAACAAAAGCTTTCCGCCACACGGATTTTTTCAACAAGTTTCAGCAAAAAAAATGCTATAGTAAGACAATTCCCTAGAAATTTTAGTCTTACTCCACTAGTCATATTTCAAGAAAATCTGCGCTAAAAATGTACATATTTTGATTATTAACGACGTTAAGGTGGCCATTCCCTAGAAAGAGACATCCGATAGCGAAATATTTATAATTTTTGCCCATAACTTTTTTTCTTAGTATGTATATTTAAAAAAATATAAGAATACCTAAGTAGAACTATAACAAGACTACTACTATGAATTTTCACTTAATAATTTCAGTGGTTTCCAAAATAGCTCGATTTAAAACTACGAAATAGGAAGATTAACACAATTTTCAAATTTAAATCGAGCTATTTTGCAAACCACTAAAATTATTAAGTGAAGATTCATAGTAATAGTCTTGTTATGGTTCTGCTTAGGTACTCTTATAGTTTTTTTAAATATACGTACTAAGAAAAAAAAGTTATAGCTAAAAATAGTAAATATTTCCCTATCGGATGTCTCTTTCTAGGGAATGGCCACCTTAATGTCATTTGAAGTAAATTTTTCAAAAGCTGGTGTTGTGAATAACATCAAGGGCCGTATTTTAGAAAATACATTTTTATAATTTTTTTCAACCCATACACCTTGTAATTTAATGGTTTAGTTAGCTTAGTGTTAAGAGAAAATTATAATAATGACAGATGTTTAACTAAAATAGCAACGTTAATATCGCGAAACTTTTACCTATCAATAGTTAATAATTTAAAAAGACTTTTTGAGAAACAAATGCCACTGCACAGTGCGAAGCGCGTTCGAGATCCGTGGCGTTAAGCTTCGTCCCTGGTCCCTAGCGTTAATTAAACATTTCTAGCTGCGATAGTTTTGCCCAAATGAATTAACATCTTCCTCTTTCTTTTTGTTCTCTTATTATATTCCGATACAATCAAACTAACAAAGTTATTTACAGAAAAACATATTTGTGCACCTAGTTTGTTAATTAACAAAAAAAATTGGAGAAGAATTAGTTAGGTAAACTTTTCGGATTTTCGCTTGTACCATTTTGGGAATATCCTCTTAAATAAGCGAGTTCAAAGAATTTCTGAAACAAAAATCTAAATATATCGGACTACATATGAAACCAAAAAGGAACTATACTGTCTGAATCTTCCAAATTCAGGTTTTATCGAACTAAAATATTTGTTGTCAAATAATCCCAACACTATTTCATTCTAACTTAAATGAATCTTCATTCCTTTTAGGAAAATTCTCGGAAAATCTTTGTCGATTTTTTCAAGCGCTATTAAATCCTCATTCTATTTTACCTGTTGTATGCAGATAAAAAAATGTTTTCTATTCAAACGTAGAACTTTTATTGTATCGTAATTAAAAAGTCATTGACCAACGGGAAATATTGATTTATATCTGGTATTATCTCTGTAGTCGACGCTCTCTGTTGGATAGGTAGGAAAACTCTTCCCCCACTCCGCACAATCATTTCGGGTCGGGAAATCGACACATTCCTCCACCGAGTACTACGGCTACGTTTGCCCCACCGTAGTTGGGTATCGCTATTATGTTAAATCTATATACCTAGTTTATTTTCCCTTGCACAAGCACCGTACTATGTAATCTATTTGTAACAATGTTAACAAATTATTGTGATATGGTTTTCTATATATTCTAAGATCTCTAAGTGGCTCTACATCGTTATAACAGGTAAATGTTTATGTGTAATTGCCCCTGTACAAATTTACCCCGACCACCAAATAGCAGTTCTTGCATTTACAATCGCACTGTCTTTTTAAAATTTAAGCCGCCGCGATCGATTTTATTACTGGTTATATTTATAAAATGTACATACACATGATTGATAATCGTTGACCTAAATGGCAGGTAGGGGCGAAAGGGGTGTATTTGGGACAAAGGTAGATATTTACATATATTTACAAAGTTTAATTGCCACCTCTTCATGTAAAATGCAGGAAAACATAGATTCAATTTGTTCTGTAAGATTTATTCATTGTTCCTCTTAAAGGGAAGCAATTGTACTATTCTGTAAAAAAGTATTTTCAGTAAATGTAAATAAGTACGTATGTACGTAACAATTCAAGTTTAGATTAGAAAATGAAGTAATAGATATAGTTAAATAATGTTATGTTTAATGGGTACAGTATAATATAAATAATATAATATGTACTAGAAAACAGAAACAGAAAACAATGGGATTCTAAAGCAGACAATAACTACTAGTGGGGTAGAAATATAGCTAAGTATATAATTTCTTCAGGGATGAGTTTCACGAGCTTGATGAACGTCAACTGGATATAGTAGGGTGGCATGTAGCATTGTAGTAGTAATATACAGTTTGCTGACAACTTAAAATAGGTCGTAAGCTAATTTAATAGACTTACACTGATTTGCACTGTAGTTGGTTGAGTTTAATCCTACATCAAATATATATAGAACTCCCCATAGAAGCTATTGGTCATACGATCTTTTCTATGGTAGCTGATCCAGGATTAAATTTAATTCGTCGTAGTATAACCCGTCATTAGATTATCTAAAAACGTTTGTGGGCATTGAATGCTACCGATGAGCGTGAAATATAATATGTGTTAGAAATAATGAATATCTTATATATGTGTATTTTTATGTTTAAGTTTGATATTATAGGTGGTACCTCAATGGGGGTACAGTATTCGATTCAAATGAAAAATATATAAGCTCAGTTGTGTATTATAAATTAATGTTACTTTGCAAAATTATAACGTTTGATATTGGAAAGTATTTTCCCGTCCATTCTTTGTTTACACTAATAGGATATATTTATATTATTATTGTATGTATATTATATTGAAAATAACCGCTGCCTAAGGAATCACTACTTCTACATTAAGATTTTCTCTTTAAAGGAAAGCATCTTGACTATATTTACACTCTAGTATATGGAAATAATTGGTCATAGAATTTTAATAATACAGTATAATAATATTTGGTTTCTGGGCTCTTACTAGTTTGCTCTTCTTATTTTCCCCAATTTACACTCCCTTCAGCTCTTCAACGCAATCATCTCAATCAGATGTCATTAAAATACATATATGTACCAAATTTCAAGTGAATATCTCAAGTTTATCTTATCAACCCATTTATTAATGCAGTGGAGATGGTGGTGGGGGGATATGAGGCCTTGGTGTCTAGTATATATACCAAATCTCAAGTTTCGGTACTCTTACCAGCTTGCTTTAAGCTTTTTACTCATTCTCACATATTTACCTCTACTTACCCTTCAATGCAAAATATAGTCCAGTTCCAGATGCCGTTATAATACATATGTGTACCAAATTTGTAGTGAATATCTCAATTTAATTTTGTCAGCCTCTTTAATAATGGAGTGGTGGTGGTGGAGGGGTTGAAAAACGATATAAAAAAGTCTCAGACCTTCGCTTCTAGTATATACAAATTCAGCAAATCCCAAGTTTCTGTACTCTTACCAGCTTGCTTTACTTATGTTTCCCTATTTACCACTAATGGGTGGTGGGGGGAGTTGAAAAATATTGCAAAAAATCTGAAGCCCTGGCTTCTACCATATACACCAAATTCCAAGTTTCTGTACTCTTACCAGCTTGCTTTATTTATTTTCCCCTATTTACCCCCATATAACCCCCAACCCTTCAACGGACTAATCTCAAAATATAATCTAGTTCCAGATATCGTTATACTTTATACGTGTACCAAATTTCAAGTGAATATCATGATTTTATTTTATCAATCCCTTTAATGGATGAAGGATGGAAAACATTATAAAAAAATCTAAGGCCTTGTCTTCCAGTATATACACCAAATCCTAAGTTTCTGTACCCTTACCGCCTTGCTTTACTTATGTTCTCCTATTTAACCCTATTTAACCCCCAACCCTTCAACGGAATCATCTCAAAATAAAATCTAGTTCCAGATGTCGTCATAATTTATACGTGTGCCAAATTTCAAGTGAATATCTCAATTTTATTTACCCAACCCCTTTAATAATGGGGTGGGGGTGGTGAGTGAAATTGAAAAATATTATAAAAAATCTAAGGCCTTGACTTCTAGTATTTACAAATCACAAGTTTCTGTACTTTTACCAGCTTTCTTTACTTATTTTCCCCTATTAATCTACCCCTATTTAACCTCCAACCCTTCAACGGAATCATTTCAAGTGAATATCTAAATTTTGTTTTATCAACCATTTTAATAATAGAGTGGGGGTGGTGGGGGATGGAAAATATTATAAAAAAATTTGAGGCCTTGGCTTCAAGTATATGCACCAAAACTCCAATTTCTGTACTCTTACCAACTTGCTTTACTCATTTTCCCTTATTTACCCATCCCCAACCCTTCACCGGATTATGTTAAAAAAACAATCCAGTTCCAGATCTCGTTATAATACATACGTGTACAAAATTTCAAGTTAATATCTTAAACTGTTCCAGAGAAATCGTGCGCCCAAGAAAAGTTACGTTTCATGGCATTCTAAACCTATTCCAACCAAAAAAATTATTGACATTTTGTTTACGATTACTATACAATACTCATAATAAAGGAATCAATGTACTACGTACAAGTAATGGTAGATGAATACAAACAAAATAAAAATAAACAATTTACATGGCAACATTAAAATGCCGCCACTTCAGCTATGTCAAAAACGTTATTAGTCATTTCGTAACACACAGAAGACGTAGAAAAAGTCTTTAAAATGCTGTGTTTATACTAGATAAATCCATTTCACGAAATCAATGGTTACCACCGATCATAGCGTGTTTTGCATATCCGTTCAATTATTTAAACTTTATGTTATTTATTTGTTGAAATTTTATTTGATAGGTGATAAAATGTTTAAATATTCGGAACTGCTTTAATATAACAAGTACTTTATTTTAATACCAAAAAAGTAAAATTGCATATAATGAAAACGCCTAATTATAAAAATAGACGACAAATTGGAGAAAAAATAAGGTTAAATGCGATACAAAGGTTTATCTTTATTCTAAAGGAACGAAAATAATCCTTCGTTATAAGTAATAGAAACGACGCACCCTTTGATATTGCCTTATGAAAGTATACCAAGTTTCTTTTCTCGTGTATTGGTCACAATAGATATAAATCTGCGAAAAGCGTTCTACAGAAATAACTAAATAATTAGATAAATTCATTTATAGAAGTAATTTTATTGAATGGCTTAAATTGTCAATGGCTTTTATCAATTTAGCAGGGGCAGACAGGAATTACTGAAATTGTTCCACTTTCTGTATGATGAAAATAGAATTTTTCTAAATTATAGTACAAAGAATACTTAAAAAGAATATATTCTAAAAATAACTCTCAAATATAAAAATTATTGAACCACCTTAGTAAAAGACATTATTAGACGACAGTGTCAAGTTCTACAGAGAAAAGTTTCTTTACATGTGAATCCAATTTATTATATCAAATAATAAGGGAGGGCAAATTTTGTCATTTATTGGATATACATAGTATATTTTTTATAAGCCCTGACGATGGCAATAATTGTAAGATGCAGACTACATTACTCGCATTATACGTTATACGATTATACATTATATGTTATACGATTTTCCATTTTATATTAGTGCGTCATTTTCTCCAAGACTTGCATATGTACTTTTCCTTTATATTCTTTATATTGAATATTTAGCTCCTGTTTCACAAAAATACTTAAGAATTTTAACAAAAGTAACCTCCTCGCGTATATAAGTCAGCTTTTGAACAATAATCCTAAATATTATCAAATATTTTACGTGTACAAATACATAAATCTGAAATACGATAGTTATGTATATTATTATATTATATAAATAAAAATTGAAACAGTGAAAGTATCAGCAAATTGTAATTTTTCGTTCTTAAAACTTAATACGTTATTGTGTGGTAAACATAACTGTTTCCTTTTTACTTTTTTCCGAGAACATTATATTATGCTTATATTATTTTATTAGGTGCTTGGTCTGCAAGAATCGGCTAACCAATTAGTATACATAGACATTTATCCACGTATGTTCAAATATTTTACATATTTCGAATTATCCCTTTCTGGCAAGGTTTTATGCTCATCAAGCCTCGCGTTGAAAGATCTAAATGATTCACCTACATCATGCTTATCACACTCACAGGGAACACTGAATACAATTTCAGGAAATTTGAACAATATTTACTTTTTTCGACAAAACAAACGTTAATGTGATACCCATTTGAAGAACCATTCTTATCCGAGTAACAATTTTGAGTCTATCATCGTATGTCAAGTAGTTGTAAAACGCTTTTAACTATTTTTCCTTTGCATTGTTCTAAAAACTATGACGAAAATGTAAAGAAATGGAAAACCTTAGGAAAGTTCTGAAGTCCAAATTCTAACATCTATTACATGTGTAAATTTATGTAGTTGTGTGAACAACTCTAATAAAAAAGGATTTATTGCATTAGTTAGTTTTGTTCGCTAGTTAGATATTTACATAAAGTTATTCCACATTTTTAGTTTTAACAAATATGTAAATTCTTTGATTCAACTTCTTCCTCTCTCAGATCGTCTTAGTTGTTTAGTTCTGTAAACCAATTTGCCTTTACATTTTGTCTCGATATTTTCATGTGGACAAAGATAATTTTCCTTACCTTCTTTTCCTTTTCCCCTAATAAAGTATTAGTATTACATTTACTAAAGTGGGCGGCAAATTTTCAAAGTGCCTGTCATTTGTTTAATATAAGCTACTATAAAGTTGTCTTTCTATACCTTGCCAAACACCAATCCAATAAATGATAATATAATATGTTGTAAATGATTAAAAATTTTTTAACCGGCAATCAAATAGAGCATTATAAATTTGTACATGATTCTTTAAGATTGCATTAATTTAAAAAAGGTCTGTTTATATCTTGTCTACGGTAAGTTTAAATCTTTGTATGATACACAGTGTGTCACTCAAAACTCTAACACCCCTATAACTTTTCTTAATTTTTAGTCAATTTAAATAAAATGATTTTGCTGGAAAAGAAAGTCTCAATATATAATTTAATGCACATTTGTCTGTAATTATTTATTTGTGGCATATTAGCATTTTCTTGCTTTTTGTTGGGTATTTCGTCACTTTTAAAATATTTCTGAAGAATATTTACAAAAATTAAAGAGACCTCTGCTCCGAATGGATCAGATGGAGATTAACATTTCGAAATATGCAGATTTTTTCAAAAAAATTGCTTTGACTTCTTGAACATTGTTACACAAACTTTACTATTTGGATGATCCCTAACAACTTTTGCTAGTAAAAAATTCGTCATATACATAATGTTTAAAATTTTTCTCATTCAATCTTGCGTCGTTGATGGCTTTGCATTTGAGGGTAAATGATTCTACTTAATGATTCCTGTCTCTTGAGACCAGCTTGGTTTAAGTTAGATAAAAATTAAAAAGTTATAGAGATGTTCCAGTCTTAAATGTTAGACAATATAGTTGTATGAAAATTAAAAATTGAGCTGTGAGAGGAGCCTGTTTGTAATTTGTTACTGTCAATCTAAAACTAATTCGTATCCATTTTCAGCCAAATCGGTTAATATTTAGCCCATGGTTTTGAAAATTAACGAAAAGGCATTTTTTTTAAATAAATATTTAAAATTTGCTTTTGACTTCATCACTGTAAAACGCATGCGGCAAAAGTTTTCGGAATAAAATATTTTTCATTTCCTTTGAAATTAGAGATTTGTGTCTAAAAAGGTAGAAAATAAGTTTTTTTTCTTTAACTTTCGTAGGAGTAAAAAATACTTTATTAAAAAAATTACACACGTTCCGATATTGATAATGTCATACAAGTCATTTTCAAGATCCTGGAGATTAACTTATAATTTACAGGTATTAGTTTTGGATACATAGCAACAAATTAGGGACGGAGCCATTTGCAAATTTAAAATTAATTAATTCCCCCCTCCCCCCCCCCACCTTACTACATACCACAGCAAGTGGTAATAGAATTAATTGGTTTTAAGAAAAATTATTAGGATGACGCTTTAACTTAAACTTCGTGGAAATTAAAAAAAATCATATTGCCTTTACGAGTATCTTAAGATTAATTAACTTTGCAAAGCTAATATCTAATAATGAAATATTATTAAAAGCAAATATAGTTGTAAGCAAAGAGATTTTATAATCTAAACTAGAAATCATGGAATTCTTTTATTAAACTCTTTGACCTGCGTTTATTACAGCTCGGCTGTCCCAAGTAGAAACACAGTAATTGTAGTCGAGCTAAATATCGAGAAAATTGATTTTTAATGAATTATGTTAGCCTCACAACATTTGAAGAAATATTAACATATATTTTCACAGAAGTTTCGTAAATAAATTGATGTGTCATTCTCCATTATCAGAGTAAAAATATATTTAAAACTGTTTGATTAGCGGCCTATACTTTGTTTTTAAGTAGCTTCGCAACCTGTACATACATAATTATTTATATACAAAACACAGTAACTGCATTTACTGTATTTGTAACTGGTAGATACTTAAAAAGTAAACATTAGATATACAGTATGTGTGTTTGGGCGTAGGAAATTGACAATTGAGACACACGTAGGTCTTCAATTAGAAATGAAGATCTCTTAAATAACTGAATCGAATGCTGCCCATCCTTGCACTTGACACAGAAAATGGTGGTAATTATGGAACGGGTGATCTGACCACCATTTTCAAAACAAAGTAACTACCCAGACCATGCAAAAACCCAGTAATGCCAAAGTACTTACTGCGTTTTCCAATGGTATTTGGCTAATACTGTGTTTTGTTCCGGTACAGCTACTCATTCAGAGTCACTTACTGTGTTTTGTACACATAATAACTCTTAAATGTTCATTATTTAGTCAAGTATAAGTGTTCCACAAGACGTGTTGGGACACAGTAAGTCCAATACTTTAGAAAACACAATTTTTATAAATTTGTCAATTACTGTGTTTCTGCTTGGGACAGCCGAGCTACTAAAACAGTTATACTTATATTTAAATTGCCAATAACCATTTGACTTTTAAAATATTACTTGGGTACACCATACCTATCTCCTGTTTCTGTAATGTATCTAAAAAAGCATATACTATATGGAAGTACTCCTATTAATTTAAATTCAAATTGTCTTAATTATGTATTTTTACAATTATTAAATTTCTTTTGACTGTGAAGATAATACGTATTTTTAAAAACACTTCAATTTTATCAACTAGTTCAGTAATGCCTTGAAACAAACGTTTCTCGACTGGTATAAACATTTTCCCGCCTATGACAATACGTCATTAAATATGGCTGAGTGCGCGTATCAACTGATATACTGGCGAATCTATTATTAGTAATTTCGTTTATAATTACAAGTAAATAAATTAAATGAAGTGCCGTATTTACCTCATTAGTTTAATACACGGGAGTTCAGTAATTAATTCTATAGCTGACGTCGTCACCACGCATATCATCACGCCATAGCGCGTTTTTGTATCCGGTAAAAAATTCGAATTTTTATGTTGAATTATAAATTTGGTAGACGATAGAAAGCTCTTTAAATGTCAGAAATGCTTTATTATAACAAGAATTATCAAAAAGTAAACTGGCATGGATATACTGAAAGCACCGAAATGTTGATTGTTGAATAATATTTCAATACTTGTAAATTCACAGGCGATAAAACTCTCGGGACATTGGTTATTTAATAGAACAGCAAATTGCTTCTAGCTTGTTAAAATTGTATGATATATAAATATAAAGCGTCCCTATTCTGAAAATTCTTCTATCTCGACATATTTTGTCTTCCGAGACTAGGTGTTTTCCCCAGCGCATTCGCCAAATTTGCAAATATGGTGGAAATAAAAATAACTTACTTATTTTAGAGGTAGCATGATGAAACTAATATGAAACTACCGTTACGCCATACCCTACAGTATGCAAAATGTCTCATAGAAATCTCTTCGACTAATTTACAGTAATATGGAACATACATGGAAAACAAACATTCAAATCTTCTTTCTTGAAATGTTTTGAAATCGGTTAATAATTCAAATGTCGATCCGTGGGGTTGCTTTCTTCAGTGGCTTCTTACATTGATTATATAGATTGAAATAATAATGCTAACATGGTGAAACAATTCGATGAGAATCGAGATATGGAAATTGAAACAATATAGGCCCTTCAAAATCCTCCATTAGTATAGCAGTAATACAACAAAATTGATCCAAGCCTAAAACTAATTCCAATAGAAGTTTTTTTAATGATTTTTTTTAGTAAACATTATATATCTATAACTAAAAGATGAGAACTAGAAATAAATTAATAAAAAAATGCTTTGAATAACTAGTCCAAATCTATTTATATTTAAAAGCTAGCAATTTTTTAGATCAATAATATTTTGAATATGTCTTTCAGTAGTTTTAACCCATTTTTTGCACGTTTTTTAAATACATTTGGATTTAGAATATTTCTTGAGGCAGATTTGAATAAATACGTGGTGTAATGAAATAGTATGATCTTTATTGAAACATGTTCTTTGTAGGATTTTGCAAACAGCAGAAGAAATAACTATCTATAGCTAAAAGAAAAACTATGTGTAAATATTAATGAAATCCTTGCATTCTTTCGATAACCTGAATTCTTGTTATGATAGCAAATTAAAATCCTAAAATGAATTTGTCTAATTTCTTATATGACAATTCTTATTCTAACACTAGCATCCACACAGTCCCCTACGGCCATGCACATCAAACTAGCATCTATATAACCTCCTACGATCATGAAGATTCAGTTAAAAATGAGAACAAAGGCCTAAAATGAATTTATTTATCTACCTTGTCTTAAAAATTTGTCATTCTAATGGATTACATTTTCATGAAATCTATCATTCTGTTTCTTGGAAATACTTAGTCTTTGAAACGTTTTCGCCCTTAGTATGATCTTTGGCCGATTGTTTTATCTGATTTACATGTCTGAGTTTTCTTACTTTTTTTATAATGAGTATCGTGACGATGCTCAATGAATTTGAGTTGTTGCTTCTTTTTATGCTGGTGACATAGCGTTTTAAAAGCATACAGTTGTCTAATATCTAAGACATCACTTTCTTCAAACAGTAAATCACTTGGATAACGTTTGTTTTTGTCGCTCATAGTTTTAAGGAATATTTTTTGCATTACTTCCAAATTTTTTAGGTTACTTTGGTATAGACCTCCCCAACCTGCAATACCATATTGCATGTGTGTTTCTACTAGAGAATAATACATCAATTTAATATGACGCTTGCCCAAAATTTGCTTGAGTCTTTTGAATTTAAAGATAATAAATCTTAGTTTTTTAATGAGATATTCGACATGAAAGTTCCATTTCAAGTGGCTGGAAATGTTGATTATTGAATAATATTTTAATGCTTGTAAATTCACAGGCGATAAAACTCTCGGGACATTGGTTATTTAATAAAACAGCTTTGTAAATTGCTTCTAGCTTGTTAAAATTGTATGATATATAAATATAAAGCGTCCCTATTCTGAAAATTCTTCTATTTAGATATATTTTGTGACTTCCGACACTAGGTGTTTTCCCCAGCGCATTCGCCAAATTTGCAAATATGGTGGAAATATAAATAACTTACTTATTTTAGAGGTAGCATGATTAAACTAATATGAAACTACCGTTACGCCATACCCTACCCTACAGTTTGTAAAATGTCTTATAGAAATATGTTCGGCTAATTTACAGTAATATGGAACAGACATGAAAAACAAACATTCGAATGTTCTATCTTGAAATGTTTTGAAATCGGTTAATAATGCAAAAAATGTCGATTCGTGTGGTTGATTTCTTCAGTGGCTTCTTACATTGATTATATAGATTGAAATAATAATGTCGATGTGGTGAAACAATTCGATGAGAATCGAGATATGGAAATTGAAATAATATAGGCCCTTCAAAATCCTTCATTAGTATAGCAGTAATACAACAAAATTGCTCCAAGCCTAAAACTAATTCCAATAGAAGTTTTTTTAATGATTTTTTTAGTAAACATTATATATCTATAACTAAAAGATGAGAACTAGAAATAAATTAATAAAAAAGTACTTTGAATAACTAGTCCAAATCTATTTATATTTAAAAGCTAGCAATTTTTTAGATCAATAATATTTTGAATATGTCTTACAGTAGCTTTAACCCATTTTTTGCACGTTTTTTAAATACATTTGGATTTAAAATATTTCTTGAGGCAGATTTGAATAAATACGTGGTGTAATGAAATAGTATGATCTTTATTGAACATATTCTTTGTAGGATTTTGCAAACAACAGAAGAAATAACTATATATAGCTAAAAGAAAAACTATGTGTAAATATTAATGAAATCTTTGCATTATTTCGATAACCTGAATTCTAGTTATGCTAGCAAATTAAAATCCTAAAATGAATTTGTCTAATTTCTTATTTGACAATTCTCATTCTAACACTAGCATCCACACAGTCCCCTGCGGCCATGCAGATCAAACTAGTATCTATATAACCTCCTACGATCATGAAGATTCAGTTAAAAATGAGAACAAAGGCCTAAAATGAATTTATTTATCTACATTGTCTTAAAAATTTTTCATTCTAATGGATTACATTTTCATGAAATCTATTATTCTGTTTCTTGAAAATACCTTTGAAACGTTTTTCGCCCTTAGTATGATCTTTGGCCGATTGTTTTATCTGATTTACATGTCTGTGTTTTCTTATTTTTTTTTTATAACGAGTATCGTGATGATGCTCAATGAATTTGAGTTGTTGCTTCTTTTTATGCTGGTGACATAGCCTTTTAAAAGCATACAGTTGTCTAATATCTAAGACATCACTTTCGTCAAACAGTAAATCACTTGGATAACATTTGTTTTTGTCGCTCATAATTTTAAGGAATATCTTTTGCATTACATCCAAATTTTTTAGGTTACTTTGGTATAGACCTCTCCAACCTGCAATACCAAATTGCATGTGTGTTTCTACCAGAACATAATACATCAATTTAATATGACGCTTGCTTAAAATTTGTTTGAGTCTTGTGAATTTAAAGATAATAAATCTTAGTTTTTTAATGAGATACTCGACATGAAAGTTCCATTTCAAGTGGCTGGAAATGTTGATTGTTGAATAATATTTCAATGCTTGTAAATTCACAGGCGATAAGGCTCTCGGGACATTGGTTATTTAATAGAACAGCAAATTGCTTCTAGCTTGTTAAAATTGTATGATATATAAATATAAAGCGTCCCTATTCTGAAAATTCTTCTATCTCGACATATTTTGTCTTCCGAGACTAGGTGTTTTCCCCAGCGCATTCGCCAAATTTGCAAATATGGTGGAAATAAAAATAACTTACTTATTTTAGAGGTAGCATGGTGAAACTAATATGAAACTACCGTTACGCCATACCCTACAGTATGCAAAATGTCTCATAGAAATCTCTTCGACTAATTTACAGTAATATGGAACAGACATGAAAAACAAACATTCGAATCTTCTATCTTGAAATGTTTTGAAATCGGTTATAATTCAAATGTCGATCCGTGTGGTTCCTTTCTTCAGTGGCTTCTTACATTGATTATATATATTGAAATAATAATGCTAACATGGTGAAACAATTCGATGAGAATCGAGATATGGAAATTGAAACAATATAGGCCCTTCAAAATCCTCCATTAGTATAGCAGTAATACAACAAAATTGATCCAAGCCTAAAACTAATTCCAATAGAAGTTTTTTATTGATTTTTTTTAAGTAAACATTATATATCTATAACTAAAAGATGAGAACTAGAAATAAATTAATAAAAAAATACTTTGAATGACTAGTCCAAATCTATTTATATTTAAAAGCTAGCATTTTTTTAGATCAATAATATTTTGAATATGTCTTTCAGTAGTTTTAACCCATTTTTTGCACGTTTTTTAAATACATTTGGGTTTAAAATATTTCTTGAGGCAGATTTGAATAAATACGTGGTGTAATTAAATAGTATGATCTTTATTGAAACATGTTCTTTGTAGGATTTTGCAAACACCAGAAGAAATAATTATCTATAGCTAAAAGAAAAACTATGTAAATATTAATGAAATCTTTACATTCTTTCGATAACCTGAATTCTGGTTATGCTAGCAAATTAAAATCCTAAAATGAATTTGTTTAATTTCTTATTTGACAATTCTCATTCTAACACTAACATCCACACAGTCCTCTACGGCCATGCAGATCAAACTAGTATCTATATAACCTCCTACGATCATGAAGATTCAGTTAAAAATGAGAACAAAAGCCTAAAATGAATTTATTTATCTACCTTGTCTTAAAAATTTTTCGTTCTAATAATGGATTACATTTTCATGAAATCTATCATTCTGTTTCTTGAAAATACTTAGCCTTTGAAACGTTTTTCGCCCTTAGTATGATCTTTGGCCGATTGTTTTATCTGATTTACATATCTGTGTTTTCTTATCTTTTTTATAACGAGTATCATGATGATCCTCAATGAATATGAGTTGTTGCTTCTTTTTATGCTGGTGACATAGCGTTTTAAAAGCATACAGTTGTCTAATATCTAAGACATCACTTTCTTCAAACAGTAAATCACTTGAATAACGTTTGTTTCTGTCGCTCATAATTTTAAGGAATATCTTTTGCATTACTTCCAAATTTTTTAGGTCACTTTGGTATAGACCTTCCCAACCTGCAATACCATATTGCACGTGTGTTTCTACTAGAGAATAATAAATCAATTTAATATGACGCTTACTCAAAATTTGATTGAGTTTTTGTAATTTAAAGAGAATAAATCTTAGTTCCTTAATGAGATACTCGACGTGAAAGTTCCATTTCAAGTGTCTGTCAATTTCTATGCCAAGATATCTTATGCTCTGCGCTGGAAATTATTAGTTCATCTTGCGGAGTTTGAATTTTTAATGAATTGAATGTTGGTAGTTTAGTTTTACTGCATGCATCTGCAAATGAGGCTACATCTGATTGTATGTTAAGTAGAAGAAGGCCATTAATACATATTGAAAAAAGAACCGGCCCGAGAACTGTGCCTTAGGGAACACCAAATTCCACTACACGTGGCTCACTTTGACAGTTTTCAATTTGAACATATTGAGCTCTATGCTTTAAGTAGTCTTTAATTAAATCTAATGCTACCCCTCTAAAACCAAGGTTTTCGATAGTTTCAATTAGCTTTTCATGGCTAACTGTGTCGAAGGCATTTGCCAAGTCTAGAAACACACAATGCACAGCCTTTCCTTTATCAAGACCCTGGTAAATGTAAGATTAACAATAGTATCTTCGGTGGAAATACCCTGTCTAAAGCCAAATTACTTTTCTGATAAAAGCTTGTATTTATCTAAATATGATGTAATTCTTTCTTTTATTTCCTTCTCAGTCACTTTAGCCAGGTTAGATATTAAGGATATTGAGCGATAATTGCTTACGTCCTGGATATCACCTTTTTAAATAAAGGTTTAACAACATCCTCTTTAAATGCTTGCGGAAACCTTCCAGTTTGTAATATTTTATTTATTAAATGTGTTAAAGGTTTTTTTATGTATTGTACTGCAAGTTTTATTGCTTCTGAAGGTATATTACCTTTTCCCGAGGCTATAAGAGGTTTTAACACATGTACTAAAGTCGCCACCTCAATTTCATTTGTAGGCCCAAGAAATATGGATTTATTAAATACTTTCTTTTCTAAAAATGATTTAGAAAGTATGATAATTTTTTGTGCCATTTTTCCCCTACTTCAGAATAGCAATTATTGAATGTATTTGCCATCAATGTTTGGTTTTCAAATATACGTTCTTTATATTTAATTCTTTTTATATCTGTTGGAATTGTTTTTTTATTGGTATAATCATCGACAGTTTTCCAAAAAGCCTTATTACAATATCTATTCTTTTCAATTTCCTTTTCATAATAGTTTTGTTTTGCTTTCTTTATGAGTTCACTTAGTTAGTTTTTGTATTTTTTGTAATTATTCTGAATATTTACATCCTCTAAATTCGACATAGCTTTTTTAATAGCTGCAGATCTCTTCAGACATTGTGTGATCCATGGATTTCGTTTCCTTTGCCTATTATTTAATTTTTTGTGGCAGAGTCTATGGCAGCTTTAAACTTTTTTATAAATATATTTGTAGCTATATTAACGTCATCAGAATTATACACTTCATCCCAATTTTCAATTTGTAAGGTATATAGGAATCGTTCTTTATTTAACTTATTGTACCTTTCTGCTTCAGATATTAAAACTGAGGTATTAAAACTAAGGAAAACAGCTACGAGGAATAATTCACATTGAGCTTCTGCGTTCCTATCGTAAAATATGTCTTCAATATTTTACAGTATTGTCCATAACAGTTTTTGCAGAGTATGGCATTACTTGTATTTATAACTTTGACACGAATTATGTGTTCATTCCCCATTTGATTTATAAGAGCACGATATTGGTGCATTATCATTAGCCGTTGCAGTGTAATCCAAAACTTGGAGATAAGGCACAACGCTACTTTTTTTAAAATTGCATAGTAGCCCAGTCGTCAGAGGCTTTAAGGCCTCACTAAATGTTATGTGGCTGAATATTTCAGGATGAGTTTTTTTTGGGTGTAGATACGATAAAAAGAGCTTACAGCTGTAAGGTGCCGGCGACCCCTAAAAAAATCGAAAATATTGGCTGAATTTCGGTTTTTGGCCAATAACTCGAAAAATAAAAAATATGTAAAAAAACTAATAGCACTAAGCGATAGAGCGGAGCAATTGAAGTTTTTTTACGATAAAAAATGTAGGCTTTAGATTTTTTTGTATAACGCACGAGAATGGAACGTGGTGCGTGCGCGGTCTCGGACGCGCTACACTAAATTTGTTATAACTTTTGAACCAATTAATAAAATTGAGTTCAAAAAAGCTTAAATGAAAGAAGAAACATGTGACTATTGGAGCATTATATTTTCAAATATGAACATGAATGTATGTAGAAATAGTATATATATGAAGTCGGAACATAAGGAGATTTCCGATGAAATCGGTAAGAGTTCTATCTTTTCTACAATTTTTAAGATTAAAACCTGGAACTTTCATATATTACGCTTGAAACAATGTATAAAAAGATCTCATGGGTGAAAGAAATCTCAATAAAAGATGTACACTTCCAAAATGTCAAAATTTTGAGAAAGTGATAAAATTTGATGTGTTTAAAAGTGAATTATTATTTGGTTGCTTAATTGTATTGAAACATATTCTTTATAGGATTTTGCAAACAGCAGAAAAATAACTATCTATCAGGTCTATTCTGTAACATTTTTGTTAAGCTTTAACGGCAAATTAAAATAATTAGTGGAATGAAGTTAACGGT
This sequence comes from Stenurella melanura, assembly GCA_963583905.1. Lineage (NCBI taxonomy): Eukaryota > Metazoa > Arthropoda > Insecta > Coleoptera > Cerambycidae > Stenurella > Stenurella melanura. The sequence continues at coordinate 102,456,220 of OY757314.1, read as the reverse complement.
CAGTGGTATTCTGTATACTTTTTTTAAGATTAAATTTAACCAACATCGTTTAAAATTAGATGCGACTTTGGACCTGCCTCTAAAATTTAACGGTACCGTTAAAGAGGCAAAAACACCGTATTTAATTTTTTGGTTCATAAAATTTTGTATATCATTCAGTAAATGACACTTTATTTAAGAAAGTGGCAGGACCATTCAAAATCCAGAAGCAAAATATTTAATCTAAACTTTGAATTGATTTGCCATCCGAAAAATTTTTATTTGCTCCGAAGACAACATAATCAGAAAATTTTTGACTTTTCACCAGAATAAAATGTTTGTCACTGAGTTTGAGATTCTTTTGATGACCCATTTTCCCATTTATATCCAGTAATTTTTTTTCCGCCTTCAAATAATCGTGATCATAACCTCAAATAGAAGCGCGGGTACTGTTTGACGATAATTTAATGCGGAAGGTATTCAATTTTTTCTGCGTGTATTATATACTTTGTGGGATTATTGTCCGTCTTAACTTAATACTCTACTCATTGTCTTAACTACTCTCATTCAAAGACTTCCCTGCTCTCATTAGGTTTGTTTTTAATTTGACCTTGAGCATATAAGGGAAAGAAATAACCAGTCGTTAAAAACTATGACTTTAACAGGTCCGTTAAATGGTCGCATACAGAAAAATCAGTTATTATTTTTAGCATTCCATTAAAATTAAAATTTTAGCAGGTCGTTTATTTTTAACTAAAAAATTACAGAATAGACCTGTATGAGAACCAAAAGAAAGCTATATGTAAAAATATTAATTAAATCTTTGCATTCTTTCGATAAGCTGAATTCTGGTTATGCTAGCAAATTAAAATCCTAAAATAAATTTGTAAAATTTCTTATTTGAAAATTCTCATTCAACAACTAGTGTGGATGCTAGTTGTTGAATGAGAATAAGAAATTATGCAAATTTATTTTAGGATTTTGATTTGCTAGCGTAACTAGAATTCAGGTTATCGAAAGAATGCAAAGATTTCAATAATATTTTTAAATAGCTTTTCTTTTAGTTCTCATAGATAGTTACCTTTTCTTCTGTTTGCAAAATCCTATAAAGAATATGTTTCAATTTGATATGCATCACTAACTTTAACCACTTTATTACTCTGGTTTAAATCGCGTTATTAGATTTCTGTAGGTGTAATTTTTAAAGCTTGAAATGTGTACTTTAAGATGCTTCAAGGGGATTTACCTTAACCCAAATAACCGGAAACCGAATTTCGGCTAATATTCTCTATTTTTTTAGGGGTCGCCGGCACCTTACAGCTGTAAACTTTTATTATCGTATTCTACACAAAAATACTTATTCTAAATTCAGCCATATATCATTTAGTGCCTGGATTTTATCAATTTTTTTGTCTGACAACTGTCCTATAGAGTCATTCTGTAATTAGTATTGCAATAGACATCAATGTATTGTTTCTAAACATTTATAAACACAAATTTTTACAATTTAGTAATATTTTAAATAGAGACTTTTGCTATTCAAAAGTGGCGCAGTCGGTAAGACACCGGAGACAATTGTGTATCGTACAAATTGCAGTTATTTGTTCATCATTAACCTTTTCCCATCTTCACAAAGTTGTAGTATAATGTTAAAATACCTCTATAATGTAATCTGAAATTACTTTAATACGTTGTTTCTCTGACAGGCTTAGATATATAGACATGTTATTTTGCTGATACGTTTAACTGTTATTACAATATGACGTTTACTTTCAGAACGTTTGCTGAGTTTTTTTTGTGATAAGGTTAAGTGAATTTTCATAGTGAGTGAGTGACTGTGTGAATGAATTAGTAAGTGAGTGAGTAGCTGACTTTCGTATTTTATTAAAATGCTTCTTGAAAGATTTACATGAAAGTTACTAAAAATAATGTTTACAATAATTATTTTAAAAAATATGCATTTTATCTACGTTAAAATTGCTGCAAAAATCTAGAACCTAATTGGAAAACTTTCAATACTTACGTGTCAATAGTATTTAGAAAATAAACATTTTATGTTTATCAAAATTGTAAAAAAACCTCCATAGAAATATTTTAATAAAATATAGCAGTTTGTGATTTTAATGTTTTATTTATTTTGTTATTTCTTTATCTATCTATTTATTTGTAAAAAAATGATAGGCACCCAAAGAAAATTATATTATAAAAAAAGTCAAGAGAAAACATGTTGTATTAGGGGAATTCTTCACATTTTTTATTATATATTCATGTTTTTACTTTAGACAGAAATAGTTCTCCTTGCATGATAATATTCAGTTATATTTCAATATGTTGACACTAAACTTGTAAAAAATATTTATTCCTGTTCACCAAATTCATGGGATGAAGGAAATGCTCAACGTGTGTAAACACATGAAAATATTTGGTGTAATATGGATCAGAAATAAAGCTGAAAATATATTCAAGCTTGAAACAGTCCATTTTTCACCAAGCTTGAAAAATTTCAGTCCATAAAACTCCCACTATGAATAGTAAATAATTGAAAATATTTTGATGCCACCTTTAGTTATTGTAATTTAACTCTTAATTTTCTTTCAGCTTGTTTTAGCAAGAAAAGACTACGCAACAAACCAGGAATTTATCTTAATTATGTAAAAATCGTAATGACGTAATGCAGTTTTGCTCGTATCATCTCATCATTTCATCCCGATTAGGATCATGGTTTCATCATAGAAAGAGGATCATTTAAGTCAGTTTTAAGAGACTACAAGAATTCGTCCAAATTGGATTTCGCACCAAGACAATTGATATGGAGACTAGACTTAACATTCTTTGTTAGTAAACCCAAAAGGGCACATTTGTAAGTAAATTTTTATACGTATAATGGTATAATCTTATTTGTATTTTTTTGCAAAAACGCTTTAATATAATTTTTAAAGGCTTGTTAATGTGCCGGGAACTGGAATAATTCTTATAATTTACATTCGATATCTATGGCCTCAAACCCTAATACAATTTGCAATTTGGATTTAGAAATAAGAAATTATTTTATATATCAATTATACAGGGTGATTCTTTTAAGGCGGTCATTATAATATTCCCCCCTTGCAGATGAGATAGACACTTGAGATTTGGTACCCGACCATAGTAGATAATTGCAAGTCCGAAAATAATAATTTCAAAATGGCGACACTTCTAGAAATAATAATAATAATAATAATAATAATAATAATAATAATAATAATAATTTATTGACCATCTTTTTGATACGTAATATGTATATATGGTACGTCAGCTGATAAGTAATATGTATATATAATTTAATAAAGATAAAAAACAGAATAAAAAACAAAATGCATATTGGTACACACACAGTTAAATAAATTAGACTATCACAATAACAATAATAAAAATACAAGTTATACCTGATATTAAAAAGAAGAAATCTATATGACACAATATGCTAAAAAAAAAATGTTTAACATATAAGGTCTAAGAAAAAAGAAGGGAAGAAAGATGTAATTACATCTGTCATCAAGATATTCTTTTAGTGAGTAGTAAGATTTGTCTAACAGTAAACATTTTATAGTTGCTTTATATTTATTTTTATTTAGCGTTTTGTAACTATTAGGCAACTTGTTGTAAACAATTATTGCTAGATATTTTGGACTCCTCTCATATACAGTTAAATTATGTATGGGTATTTCTAGGGTCAAATTATTTCTAGTATTGTAGGAGTGATTGTTATTTAATGTATTGACACTACTTAATTCAGACTTAGCGTAAAGTAGTAACTGATAAATTAGCACACAGGGTAGAGGTAGTACACCAAGTTCTTTAAAAATTTCTCTACAACTTGTCCTTTTACTTACTCCTACAATGTACCTAATAGCTTTTTTTTGAAATCGGAAAACCCGTATAGTTTCATGTGAAACACCCCATGCTATAATGCCGTAAGATATCACTGAATGAAAATGAGCAAAATAATACATTAACAATACGGACCTGTCAATTACTTTTTGTAACTGATGTATAACATAACATACTGGTGCAATTTTTTTACATGTTGCATCTATATGGGAGGACCAAGTACAATTGTCAGATAAGTGGATACCTAAAAATTTTATATTATTCTCTTGCCTAAGAGTGCCGCTATTTGTTCTAATTAACAAACTCTGATCGAGTGTTTTATTTTTTGACAGGTTAAATCTTAAAACTGATGATTTTTTATTATTTAGTATTAAATCATTTTGTGTAAACCAGGTGTGCGCTTCTTGAAGTTGTTGACTGGCTCTATTAACAAGTGAATACACATTTTTTTCACTAACAAGAATGGTGGTATCATCAGCATACATAATGGAGTTTGGTAGACAAAAATCATTTACATAAATGATGTATAGCAGAGGACCTAAAATGGACCCTTGTGGTACTCCAATGGTTGAAGATAATATTTTAGATTTATGATTGCTGATTTCAACATATTGCATCCGATTTTGCAGATAACTAGTAAACCACATATGAGGTATTCCTCGTACACCATATTTTTCTAGTTTCTCTAGAAGAATTCTATGATTTACGAGGTCAAATGCTTTGCTTAAATCAACAAAGATACCTGCTGTTTTTTTCTTTTCATCCAGATTTTTGTATAAACCATTAAGAAACTCAATAATAGCATTTACGGTTGACAAACCTTTACGAAAACCAAATTGAGAGTAGTTAAATAAACCACATTTGTCAAAAAAAGTTATAATACGTAGCGATACGTATTTTTCAAAAATTTTTGAAAAGGAGCTTAATAACGATATGGGCCTATAATTTTCAATATTTGTCTTGTCACCGAACTTATACAATGGTATTACCTTTGCGATTTTTAATTTTTCGGGAAAGATGCCTTCATTAAGTGAGCAATTTATTAATTCAGTTAATGGTTTACTAATTAGATGCATACACTTTTTTAGTAGGTTTGTGCTTATACTGTCATCTCCCGATGTATTGGAATTTTTCAGATTTTTGATGATATCCAGAATATCATGTTCATTGGCAGGTTCGAAGTAAAGTGAATTAGGGTTGTTTCTGAAGGACAAATTCGGTTGATTATTTTTTAGTATGTTTGTGTTTGACAAAGCTGTTGGTGTTTTATTAAAGAAGTTGTTGTACTGATTAGAAATGTATTCAGGATTACTAACTATTGAATTGTCAGAGTTTTTGAGATTGTATTCTCTAATAATGTTGTGCTTTGTTGGATTAATAATGCTCCAAGCCGTCTTTGATTTGTTATTAGAGTTTATTAGAAGTGAGTCATTGTACATTTTTTTTGCCCTGATTAACAATTTTTTGTAAATATTCTTGTATCTTTTATAAAACACTTTTGCTTCATCATCTCCTGTTAATGTAAGTTTATACAGTTTTTTTAACCGCCGTCCAGAGATTACTAGACCAGGTGTGATCCATTTGTTCTTCCTTTGTTGTTTTACTTTTAAATGACTAATACTTTTGAGTGGGAAGGCTATCTCAAAATGGTGCAGAAAAGTATCCATGAAGATATTAAATTTTTCATTGGCATTATGTGTTGGAGTAAAAATTTCTTTCCAGTCCTCTTTAGAAAGCAGAGCTAGAAAGTGATTGATATTGTTAGGATTATTAGTAGGTCTATGTTTTATGATCGATTTACTTATTTCCTCCTTTTCCGTTAAATTTATGGTTATTATAATACCGGAAATCGATACCAACTTGCTTATTTTAAATAGAACATCCTATACATTTTCGGCTTTTTGAAATGACCATAAAATTCTGAGTCGGAGCAGGTCGCACACGCTATACCTAAACCTAGCAGTTTCAGAGTTATTTGACATTTTATGAAAAATTTGACAGATGCAATAGTTTGCAAGAAACGTTATAACTTTCTTCGTGTAGAAGAACTGCATTTGCTCTTTGGCACGAAGAAAGAACACAATATGAGCTACTCTCTACAATAAAAATAAATTCCATAGCATTTCACCAAGTGTTTTATCTTTCACGTTACATTTTGTCAAATTCAAAGCTCAAAAACTTTTTTATTTCAAATGGAACACACCCTGTACTTTTTCACATTAAATTATGTAAAATTTAATTCCCCTTTTTCTACTAAAAGCATTGTAAGGATTAAAGTTACAATTTTTTGAAATATTGGCGATTTTCTTAAATGTTCAAGGATTTTTACCAAAAATTGTCATGAACATAGACATGGTTAGAAAAAAAACCATAATGTCCGTCATTCTCTTATGTTAACAAATGCCAGCACATTTAAATTACACCCCCGAATACTTTTAGATTTGTTTATTATTTATGGAGAATGTGATAAAGTAATACCCAGAGAACATGTAACACATTTGCTACAAGAACAGAAATCATTCACCATGCCCTGCAAAACGGATATTGCATAATTTAAGAATATGTGTACTGAAACATTCTTTATAGGATTTTGCAAACAGCAGAAAAAATAACTATCTATAACTAAAAGAAAAACTTTGTGTAGAAATATTAATGAAATCTTTGCATTCTTTCGATAACCTGAATTCTGGTTATGCTAGCAAATTAAAATCCTAAAATGAATTTGTCTAATTTCTTATTTGACAATTCTCATTCTAACACTAGCATCCACACAGTCCCCTACGGCCATGTAGATTAAACTAGTATCCACATAACCCCCTACGATTATGAAGATTCAGTTAAAAATGAGAACAAAGACCTAAAATGAATTTATTTATCTACCTTATCTTAAAAAATTTTTCATTCCAATGAATTACATTTTGAAAATTAATCCCCATATCAAGGGGATTGTAAAGAATTGAGTAATCCGCCATTTTGCGTCGGCCGCCATATTGGATTTAGAATAACGTCACATAGATTATTGTATTCTACATGTCATACGCTTTCATTTGACACCCATGCCGAGGGGATTATAAAAAAATAGATGATCCGTCATTTACAATGATGTCACACAGATTATTGGATTCTACTTTATATACCCTTTCATTTGGTACCCACGTCGAGGGGGTTGTCAAGAAAAAAGTAATCCGCTATTTTGTGGGGGCCGCCATATTGGATCTACCAATATTGAATATACTATATTGTATTGTCTTCAGAACCAAAATTGATTGATTGATTTGCCAGCGTAAGGTGGGCATTGCTGTCAATTCCGGGCATCCGTGGAGGTTCGTTCCAACACGCAGCTTGGTCATTCGTCGAACACGCCCATCGGACGGTCAAACCGTGTGCCGGAACCAAATCTCGGATGTTTTATATACCGCCGGACCAGATGCATACGCCGGGTTGGACAATGGACATGCTTGTTGTCAGCAGCGAGAGCCGCATGACGCATGGCGTGGGAATACAGAATGGGAAGTGTAGGTGTTTGTGAGATGCTTCTTTTAAGTTTCCATGCTTCTATCTAGACCATTTGTCATCATCGGTTGGGGTGTGCATGTGTTTGCGAGATGATTCTTTTCAGTTTCCATGGTTCTTTTATGTTTCCGTCTATCGTCATCTCCTTATTTTTCTTCTTCTACGTTTTCTGTTTTTTCTGTTTCTGAATCTGGCAGCTTTCATTTTTTTTGATTATTTTGTTTTTATTTATTAACCGTTCCTCTGGCAAATATCCATTTACAGTGGAGTTGCTGGAAAGGGCCCTATCTCGCGGTAACAATTTTTTTTTTGCGCGTTATGAGAAAAAAGAGGTCCGAAGGGATAGTTTGCTCACCCTGTATGTCGTTTCTTTGAGACATTCGGTTTCAATTTCCTCCTTCCAAATTAATAATAAAATATTATGTTTTGAATCAATAAATCGAGCTGATAAAAATTAAGATGGTAAAGATCATATAGAAAGACAGAATAGAATAATATAAATTAAATCAGATAAAATAAAATAAATTTATAGCTTATCTGTCTTTCTGCAGCGTTTTGTGATTGCTGCTTTATTTTATTTCCTTTTCTTTTCTTTCTGGGGTTGAGTTGATTTTGTCCATTTAAAAACTTTTCACTGTATACAATTACTTTAGGTCACAATACAGCTATATTGCTTTGTAAACATATGTGCCTCATTTTGACACTGACTATACTATTGTATTGTCTTCAGAACCAAAATTGTGTGCAAAATTTCAACATGATTGAATATCGGGAGTGATAAAAAATTTGATCACCAGATTTTAACATACATACACACAACATTTCGAGCTAGACAGGACCATTGAAAACTGGCTTACGATTTTGGGAGGGCAACAAAGCTAGTGGAAGCATAAGCGATATTAAACGCAGAACTTGTATTTTACTGCAGAATCCAGAGCAACAGTCAAAATCCAATAGAAATCATCTCACATAACAGACGCCTCGTAAAATTGAATGTGTGAATAACCATAAGAAAGTTATGTGCAAGTGCGGCTATAAAGTAGGTGCAAGTGGCAATGCCAGCATGTGTTTGCAACGCTTCTTCATATCAATGGATACGGCCAATTGATTGATTGATTGATTATCTAGCATACGGTAGATATTGCTGCCACTTCCAAACATCCAACTATTAATACAAATTTTATGTTTTTTGTACAATAATGAAATATGTATAGTAGTAAACAAGTAATGCGTAGAATAATAGCATGTATTTGTCATATTGTAATTAATTTTTATAATTAAATTTCACGTTGACAGCACAGTCGTTGAAAATATTGATTAACTGCATTGCATTTTCTATTCTACTCTTCGTGCTTCTCTACTTGCCCGTATTGCCAATTTGTGCAGAATTATTTTTTTCCTATTGTTAATGTTACAAGAGAGTTTCAAATTGGCCGGCTCAGCGTCATTTTTTAGGATTCTTCCTATGGTTCTTATCTCTGCAAAAGTTTTATGTATTATGCTCTTGATACTTGAGGAAAAAAAATACCAGGATCATAAAAATGTCCTGCTCAAAAGTGCACACTTGCGCCTACATCTAAAATGTTTGCAGTTTTAATGCTTGCATTCGTTGCATTTGTGAGGCGGTAAGGCAATCTAATATTATCATTTGGTCACCGAAACGAGTAAACACCTGCATTACAACCCAAGAGGGACATTTTGCACATTGTAATAATTAGCGTTAATAATTATTTTCAATTTATTCTCTATATCTAAAGGCAAATTCACATTCCGCAGTGAAGTTCTTGTGTTATATAGTGTTGGACAAATGTTTGGAGGCATCTGATTTCTGGCTAAGCTATAAGTTCGAATAAAAAAAAATTCCTATTAAACGTTTTTGTAGTATTTTTATTCTATTCAGTGACGTCCTTTGATTTTAAACAGCTACCCTATTTTACTTCCACATCCACGTAGTGGATTGGAAGTATAGTAATCGCAAAAAAATTTTCAAAAATTTTTATTCGTGAAAAAAAAATTCTGTCTGTCTGTCTGTATGTCTATCTGTCTGTTTGTCTGTCTGTCTGTCTGTCTGTAACTTTTTTTTGTCCGCACGTTTTCTCCGGAACGGTTTAAGATATTGACTTGAAATTTTGTACACGTATATATTATAACGAGATCTGGAACTGGATTGTTTTTTGAGGATATCCGGTGAAGGGTTGGGGGTTAAATAGGGGTAAATAGGGAAAAATAAGTAAAGCAAGCTTGTAAGAGTACAGAAACTTGAAATTCGGTGTATGTACTAGAAGTCAAGGCCTCATATTTTTTTATAATATTTTTCAACCCCCACCACCCCTACCCCATTAATGGGGTTGATAAAATAAAATTGAGATATTCATTTGAAATTTCGTACACGTATGTATTATAACGACGTCTGGAATTAGATTATATTTTGAGATTATTCCGTTGAAGGGTTGGGGGTTAATTTGGGGTAAATAGGGGAATATAAGTAAAACAAGTTGGTAAGAGTACAGAAACTTGAAATTCGGTGTACGTACTAGAAGCCAAAGCGTCAGATTTTTTTTATAATATTTTTCAACCCCCACCACCCCTACTCCAATATGAAAAGGGTTGATAAAATAAAATTTAGGTATTCATTTGGAATTTGGTACACGTATGTATTATAACGACATCTGGAACTAGATTATAATTTGAGATGATTCCGTTGAAGGGTTGGGGGTTAAATATGGGTAAATAGGGGAAAATAATTAAAGCAAGCTGGTAATACTACAGAAACTTGAAATTCGGTGTATGTACTAGAAGCCAAAGCGTCAGATTTTTTATAATATTTTTCAACCCCCACCACCCCTACTCCAATATGAAAAGGGTTGATAAAATAAAATTGAGATATTCATTTGAAATTTGGTACACGTATGTATTATAACGACATCTGGAACTAGATTATATTTTGAGATGATTCCGTTGAAGGGTTGGGGGTTAAATAGGGGTAAATAGGGGAAAATTCAGTAAAGCTAGCTGCAAGACTACAGAAACTTGAAATTCGGTGTATGCCAAGGCATCAAATTATTTATAATATTTTTCAACCCCCACCACCCCTACTTGATTATTAAAAGGGTTGATAAAATAAAATTGAGATATTCATTTTAAATTTGGTACACGTATGAATTATAACGACATCTGGAACTAGATTATACTTTGAGATAATTCCGTTGAAGGGTTGGGAGTTATTTAGGGGTATATAGGGGGAAATAGGTAAAGCAAGCTGGTATGAGTACAGAAACTTGAAATTCGGTGTATGTACTAGAAGCCAAGGCCTCAGATTTTTTTATAATATATTTCAGCCCCCCACCACCCCTACACCATTATTCAAGGGGTTGATAAAATAAAATTGAGATATTCACATGAAATTTAGTACGCATATGTATTATAACGACATCTGGAACTAGATTATATTTTGAAATGATTCCGTTGAAGGGTTGGGGGTTAAATAGGGGTATATAAGGGAGAATAAGTAAAGCAAGCTGGTAAAAGTACAGAAATTTGGGATTTGGTGTATATACTAGAAGCGAAGGTCTCAGGTTTTTTTATTAGTATTTTCCACCCCCCCACCACCCCACTCCCTTATTAAAAGAGTTGATAAAATTAAATTTAAAATTCAGTTGAAATTTGGTACATTTATGTATTATAACTATATCTAAAACTAGATTATATTTTGACATGATTGCGTTGAAGGAGTGGGGGTAAGTAGAAGTAAATAGGGAAAAATAAGTAAAGCAAGCTAGTAAGAGTACTGCAACTTGAAATTCGGTGTATGTCCTAGAAGCTAAGGCCTCAGATTTTTTAATAATACTTTTCAACCCTTCCACTACTCTTACTACATTATTAGAGGGGTTGATAAAATAAAATTGAGATATTCACTTATAATTTGGTAGACGTATGTATTATAACGACATCTGGAACTAGATTATATTTTGGGATGATTCCGTAGAAGGGTTGGGGTTAACAGGAGGACTAGGTGAAAATAAGTAAATCAAGCTGGTAAGAGTACAGAAATTTGGGATTCGGTGTATATACTAGAAACCAAGGCCTCAGATTTCTTTCTAATATTTTTCAAACTCCACCACCTCCGCTTCATTATTAATGGGATTGATAACATCAAATTGAGATATTCACTTGAAAGTTAGTACACGTATGTATTGTAGTGACATCTGATTGAGATGACTGCATTGAAGGGGTGGGAGGTGGTAGGTTGTGAATAGTGGAAAATAAGTAGGGTAAACTAGAAACTTCATTTTTAACGTATATGATAGAAACCAACTCCTCAAACTTTTCTATGACATCTGCCCCAAATATTAAAATTCTATGACCAATAATTTCCACATACTAGAGTGCAAATATAGTCAAGATGTTTCCTTTAAAGTGACTTGGATGAAGAATCTGGATGTGGAAGTAGTGATTCCTTAGGCAGCGGTTTTTTAGAGATATAACCAGTTTTTTAAATGGATGACCCATATTTTCAAATTTTCAAATAGAAACTTCCAATTATAATGATATACGAAAAGAAATGCTTAAAAAAGATATTTTTTTAAATGAATAAGTCAGAACTTATCTATACATACTAAATTGACTCTATTTATAAAATTATAATTATGCTACACTTAATGTATTTTACTACTGTCTTATATTCATTAAATCAGAGTAATAAAAATGAACTACAAATAATTGAAAATAAATGTATGCAAACTATATTAAAAAACAATAATTATATAGCAATTGAGTTAATGCTTGACATGCTACAAATTTTATCGGTGAAGGAGATTGTATTTATACAAACTATAATATCTTTATATATAGTCATCAATAATTTACTTTCTAAATATTTATCGGATTTAATAAAATATGTCAAAGATTTTCATTCCCATGACACAAGAAATAAAAATAATTTACATATTGAATTTGGGAAAACAGTCAAGGGCCAAAATTCTGTATTTTGCAACGAGGGAATATAATGTTCTACCTAAAAATGTTATTGAGGCAAAAACATTAACTATAGTTAAAAGTAAGTTAAAAATGTAGATACATCATAAATAAACACACAAAATTAAAATTGTAAGGCTGAACATTTATATTAGATGCCATATTTATGTAAATGTAACTGTTCTATCTCATTAAAGACAAAATCAGAATCAGGAACGAGAAACGAATTTTTAGAGTGGACCAGTTAAGTAATGCATATCAAATGAAAATAACTGTAATCATTGAGGTAAACAACGTTCATTCTTAAGATTGTGAAATTGTTTAAAATGATGCAGGGTGAATACTTGGCGAATATAAATTACAAGGGAGGAATTTCCTATTTATTTTAAAATACATAGTATAATTAATTTACCTACTAGTTTGTCAGGCATTCAGTTATAGTAATAGATATTAAGTTAAATGCTTTTAAACACAAATTCATGACTTAGCAAACCATATAAATTTCAGAAAATTGCCAGCGTTTAGGGGGATACATTATTATTATCATTATAAAAATTCATAGAAAATCAACCAAAGTTTGTCATACATTTATATCAGGTAAAGCGACAGACAGTACCATGAGAAATGACATATGTTCATAATCGCAAGAATACAGGGGATGAAGGTGCCAATGGCACTACTGAAAAGCAAGAAAAATCGTAAAAAATCAACCGGAGTTTGCTACACATTTATATTAAGGCAAACGACAGATATTAGAATAAGAAATCACACATACTTCAGAATCGCAAAAATTCAGGGGATGAGGGTGTCGACCGCGCTACTGAAGAGCAAGAAAGATCGTAAAAAATCAGCCGGAGATTGCTATACATATATATTAAGTCAAACGATAGATATTAGCATGTAAAATAATATGTATTTCAGAATCGCAAAAATTCAGGGGACGAGGGTGTCTATGGCGCCACTGACGAGCAAGAAAAATTGTAAAAAATCAGCCGAAGTTTGCTACACATTTATATTAAGTCAAACGACAGATTTTAGCATAAGAAATGACACGTATTTCAGAATCGTAAAAATTCAGGGGATGAGGGTGTCTACCGCGCCATTGAAGAGCAAGAAAAATTGTAAAAAATCAGCCAGTGTTTGCTACACATTTATATTAGGTCAAACGACAGATATTAGCATAAGAAATGACACATATTTCAGAATCGCAAAAATTCAGGGGATGAGGGTGTCTATCGCGCCACTGAAGAGCAAGAAAAATCGTAAAAAATCAGCCATAGTTTGCTACACATTTACATTAAGTCAAACGATAGACATTAGAATAAGAAATGACATGTATTTCAGATTCGTAAAAATTCAGGGGATGAGGGTGTCTACCGCGCCATTGAAGAGCAAGAAAAATTGTAAAAAATCAGCCGAAGTTTGCTACACATTTATATTAAGTCAAACGACAGATTTTAGCATAAGAAATGACATGTATTTCAGAATCGTTAAAATTCGGGGGATGAGGGTGTCTACCGCGCCATTGAAGAGCAAGAAAAATTGTAAAAAATCAGCCGGTGTTTGCTACACAGTTATATTAAGTCAAACGACAGATATTAGCATAAGAAATGACATGTATTTCAGAATCGTAAAAATTCGGGGGATGAGGGTGTCTACCGCGCCATTGAATAGCAAGAAAAATTGTAAAAAATCAGCCGGTGTTTGCTACACATTTATATTAAGTCAGACGACAGATATTAGCATAAGAAATGACATATATTTCAGAATCGTAAAAATTCAGGGGATAAGGGTGCCTACCGCGCCATTGAAGAGCAAGAAAAATTGTAAAAAATCAGCCGGTGTTTGCTACACATTTATATTAAGTCAAACGACAGATATTAGCATAAGAAATGACATATATTTCAGAATCCAATTTATATAGCTTAAAAGTTTGTGAGGGGTCCAAATATGAAATAAAATAATAATAATAATAGATTTATTGCTCAACAGAAAAAAAATCCAATTACAGGACAAACATGAACAACAGTACAAGCTTATAACTAAAGAAAAAAAAAGAAACTAATACTAACAAAATATATTATATGGTTAATTAACAATATTACAATATTTTAAACAACGATGGCAAATAATGAAAAGTAATTAAAAAAGAGGAAAAAAGGAAAAAAACAAAGTATCATATGTATCATAAGCATATACGATTTATGCACACACATACACACCCATACATATACATTACACATGTATAGGGTATTCCATTTAAAATAACAAAGTTAGGTGCTACATCCGGTGTAAGCATAACACATAAATGAAAATATTTTCGTTAGATCCGCCATAGCCGTAAATTCCTTTTCAAATTTTCGAATTTTTAAACTGAACAGATCTCAAGAGACGTCTAATACCCTCTTTCCATGAATAACCACGTATATGGGTTCATTCAACAAGTATACCGGGTTTAACAGGATCGTGGTATACCCCCCGTTTCTACTTTAGTCTTGAAGATAATTGATTGAAATTTAGGATATACTACATACATAATAAGAGGCACTTTTTGACTACAATTGATTGTTTTTTCAGTTCCGGTTTCGCCGGAAGTGACACTAACTTTCGATTTTCAAATAGAACACACTATGTATTATTGCATTTTTGAATTTTGCATAATTTTCAGATTCCAACGATGTCAAATAAGTGACATTTCAAATATCAGCTTTTTTATAATATATTTTTTAGTTTCCCATTAAAGTGTGCCATAACGGTTCCGATTTACTCTAAATGACCTGTGTAATGCTACAAAAATCGAAATCCCATTAAAAACACTAAATTTATGAGCAAATACAATTCACCAAAATCATTTTTGGAGCAAAACTCATTTTTTTCAAATGGAGCTATATCGGTACCGTGGTACCATTTATTAGTATTATTAATCAGGAATTTATTCATATGTCGTATTAAAATGTGCGATAAATACAAACAAAATTACAGCTAAAGGAAAATAAGGAAATACAATTTTAATTACCTTGTTACACATAAGTTGGTTTTGGAATACAAAAAATTAACACAAAACATTACAACAGTTGTTCAAAATGATGTCCATTAACGTCAATGCACTTCTGAACTCGCATAGTTGTTTCTCGAAGAACGTTCGTCAATTTTTAGGCCGTTATGCTATTAATTGCTCGTCTTACTCGTAGCTTCAGGTCCTCACGGGTTGTAACGGCGGTTGCATAGACAATATTTTTTAAATGACCCCAAACAAAGAAATCAAGGGGCGTTCAATCAGGTGACCTTGGAGGCCACCTCACAGGACCATTCGTCGAAATTACGTTTTCTCCGAATCTCCGTTCAAGGTAAATCAATTACTATCCTTGAATTATGGGGAGGAGCACCATCTTGTTGAAAATACATTCCATGTCCTAAATCTAAAGGTAACTCATCGAAAATGTCCTTAATCTCATTTTTCAGGAATCTCAAGTATCTGGCACCAGTCAGAGGTCCTTCAAATGTTATTGGACCATCGATTCTACTACCGATCATTCCAAGCCAAACATTGAAACCGAACCGCACTTGACAGTTACCCTCCCGCAATATATTTTGATTTTCTTGTGACCAATATTTTGTATTTTCTCGGTTAAATAATCTCAAATTTATAAACCTTGACTCGTCGGAAAATAAAATCAGTCCCAAAAAAATCATTGTTTGGCTGCACGTTATTATACAAAATCCAATTGCAATATTTCATCCTACGTTCGTAATCACTTTCGTGCAAATGCTGGTGCAATTGGTATTTAAAATATTTATAGTGGTACTTGTGCAAAATTCGGCTTACTGTTCGGTGACTGATGTTCAATTCAAACCCAACTTGCCTTAAAGAAACAGTCTTATCAACTTCTATTCGAGCCAAAACATTAATTTCCGTTCCTTTGTCAATAGTCTTCAGGATCATTGTTGGGCTCTCTTCGGAATTGGTTTTCAACACGTTTAAAATAATTTTTCGCTGGCTATTGTCTATCAGGATATCGTCGGCCATAAAGGCATGCAATTAATCTTTTTTACTTTCCCCATAAATATTTAACATGTTAACTTTTTCATCTCTTGTATAAATTTGCGGCATTTTGAACACAATTAAGAATTTTAAACAATTTTTAAAGACACAATAAAAACACCTTTAAACCAACAAATGATTGACAAGCTAAACATTTCATTGTGTTCAAAGCTACCTTAGTTACTTCTTAACATTTAATTAGAAAAACATGTATTTTCTTATTTTCTTTTAGCTGTAATTTTGTTTGTCTTTATCGCACATTTTAATGCGACATATGAATAAAATCCTTATTAATAGTACTAATTTATGGTACCACGGTACCGATATGGTTCCATTTGAAAACATTGAGTTTTGTCCCAAAAACAATTTTGGCTAATTTTATTTGCTCATAAATCACGTAATTTAGTGTTTTTAACTGGATTTTGATTTTTGTAGCATTACACGGGTCATTTAGAATAAATCGGAATCGTCATGGCACACTTTAATGAAAAACTAAAAATTATGTTATAAAAAAAACTGATGGTTGAAATGTCACTTATTTGGCATCGTTGGATTTAGAAAATTATGTAGAATTAAAAATGCAATAATATATAGGGCGTTCCATTCAAAAATCGAAAAAAAATCAATTGTATGTCAAAAAGTGCCGCTCATTATGTATGTAGTATATTATCCTAAATTTCAATCAATTATCTTCAAAACTAAAGGAGAAAAGGGGGTATACGATGATCCTGTTACACCCGGTATATTCAAGCTCATAGTAAAGGACTTTCCTTTTTAACATATTATGAACATTTTTGAAAAGATGGCAGTTCTGAATTAGATTTCCAGAACTTTATTGAGGAAGCCGTTACTCTGTGGTAATCCATAATAAAACACTACTATGTTTTTCAACACTATATTTGCACAAAACGCGACTGCAGTTTCAAAACATGATTCAACTAAGAATCGTCGTTTGAAACTGACATAAAGTGTTGACACTGCAGTCACATTTTGTGCAAATATAGTGGTAAAAAACATAGTAGTGTTTTACTCAATTTCGTTAGAATTAGATTTCCTTTTATATGTATATTCAATCAGTACTCTGGAATGGCTCAAGTGATTTCTAGGAAATCTCTTGGACTCTATATAGTATAGTTCAGTGCTGGTCACATTATAGTTTACTCAAACTATGCCCGGTATGTGGTGAACAAAAATCGGAGAAAAGTTTTTGCATTCGAACATTTGGCGGATGCGCTAGGAACAACTGAAATTTCATTGGAAGTGCATTAAAATTCATGATTGAATATTCTAGAACAACAGGCACTGAATCTGATGTCAAAAATTAAAAATGGCGAATTCAATAGGGCTGTCATAATTTCAAAACTTTTGTTGATTTGTTTAAAATTTGGTACGTGGAGATGTGAATATTCTTTAAAAACGAATCCTATGCTAAAGCTTAAAAATTCAAATCAACGGATATTATCTTTGACTTTACCGGAACTACATCAAAGACTACTAGAAAGGGCAAAACATTTTTTAAAAGAAAATTGAACCACCTGCGCCTTTTAGAAAACAGTCACTAAAAAGTAAAAATAAAATCTCATCGTCGCGAGTTTGTAATTTGACAATGAATTGCAGGTTTATGGAAATATTATTTAAAAAATAAACCCTGAGAAGGTATAGATTGTAAGTGGTGGATAAAATTATACCAACAAATAATTTCGATACTTTGATTTTATGAATTTAGTAATGTTAATAATGGGAAAGATATTTAAAAAGTCTGTCTTACAAAGGGGTTTTTTATAGTGGTAGAAAGTAATTGAAACATTATTGTTACCTACATTATTATTTTTTAAATGTAATTAAATTAATCTAAACTTATAAAATAAACGTTTTATAAGCTGAAATATAGAGAACAACTTATTTATTTAATTAAAAAATCGGTAAAGGTATTTACACAGAACTTCCCTCTATTTATACAGGGCGGTTACTCAAAAAAAATATTAATTACGAGAAGACATAATAATCGGAATGTAGTTTTCACTATTAATACAAAGAAAACCTCATAAATTTTGATCAAAAAAATATACAGAGTGGTCATCCGGCAGCAAATATTCAACATTAAATAAAAGGTATAATTATAGCAGCAAATAATTTCGATACTTTGATTTTATGAATTTAGTAATGTTAATAATGGGAAAGAAATTTAAAAAGTTTGTCTTGCAAAGGGGTTTTTTATAGTGGTAGAAAGTAATTGAAACATTATTGTTACCTACATTATTATTTTTTAAATGTAATTAAATTAATCTAAACTTATAAAATAAACGTTTTATAAGCTGAAATATAGAGAACAACTTATTTATTTAATTAAAAAATCGGTGAAGGTATTTACACAGAACTTCCCTCTATTTATACAGGGCGGTTACTAAAAAAAAATTATTAATTACGAAAAGACATAATAATCGGAATGTAGTTTTCACTATTAATACAAAGAAAACCTCATAAATTTTGATCAAAAAAATATACAGAGTGGTCATCCGGCAGCAAATATTCAACATTAAATAAAAGGTATAATTATAGCAGCAAATAATTTCGATACTTTGATTTTATGAATTTAGTAATGTTAATAATGGGAAAGAAATTTAAAAAGTTTGTCTTGCAAAGGGGTTTTTTATAGTGGTAGAAAGTAATTGAAACATTATTGTTACCTACATTATTATTTTTTAAATGTAATTAAATTAATCTAAACTTATAAAATAAACGTTTTATAAGCTGAAATGTAGAGAACAACTTATTTATTTAATTAAAAAATCGGTAAAGGTATTTACACAGAACTTCCCTCTATTTATACAGGGCGGTTACTCAAAAAAAATTATTAATTACGAAAAGACATAATAATCGGAATGTAGTTTTCACTATTAATACAAAGAAAACCTCATAAATTTTGATCAAAAAAATATACAGAGTGGTCATCCGGCAGCAAATATTCAATATTAAATAAAAGGTATCAAATATAGAAGGCTTGCGTAAATGCCTTTACAAATTTCCACCATAGATGAATTATTTCACATTTCACTAAAATTATAATAGGTGGCTCTCCTTGCCAATTGTGCTAATTATATGCCAAATGTTATTGCCATCTGCTCTAAAAAATAATATAATTATACAAGAAGCGATGTAGAAAAATAACATTTAGAATGTAGTTCTGATGTACATTTAGTAAAAAATTATGCGAGATGGTCGTCCAATAGAGAAAATAATTAATAAATTAAGGTTACTAAACAGAGAGAGAGCGAGAAAGAGATGGAAGACAATACTTTTACACATCGCTTTAAAGGCAGTTTAATTTATTTCATTGTCTTTTCAATTGGTTTTTGACATATTAATTCTATTGTGTTCTTAAAAATAATATAATGTTAGACTTCTAACTGGAATACCGAAATGCAAGTAAACTTTTAAAGTGCATTGTCTCATTTTGAATTGGGACGTCGAACCAATTTTTTTAAATAAAGCATTATTATTCTGCAATTTTTTCCATGATTTTTCCTTACTTGGCAGGCGTATTATACCTTGAAAAATACTCTATTGGCTACCAGATAGAATTAAATAAACAGTAAAACAAAGATTAAATTGCGGCGCTTTCTATTAAAATGTTTGGGTTGGTAGTTTCCACAACGCGGTATATTTCAACTCAATCATTTAAACTCAAACGTGTACTCAGAATTTCGCTTTTTCAATTTGATTGAAAACGTTCCTCTTAACACCGCTTGTTCGGAGCATTATGTAGTATACTCGTGTCACTTAGAATAGGAAGTGCAAACAGATGCTATCTCAAATAAAACCGCGAGCAAAACGTTAACTCAATATTCAAAGGTCTGCTTGCAATATAGGTTTGTGGAGGGTGCTGTATAGAGCTGGAATTAAGTTTGACGTCTTACTTGAGGAGAGATATGCGATATAAGTGTGTAACTGGAGTTACTGTGATGACTCCTATTTGAATTTTATCAAATAGGTATTTTGCATGCAACCTGGCAAAATTATTTAATAATTATCGTAGAAAAGAAATGTATAGTAGTCCGTTTCATAACGCATTGAACTCAATTATTGAGTTGTAAATGTCTATATGTATGTGTGTGTATGTGTATCGTTTATTGTAAACTATTAAAACTGTTAGGATTAAAGTACTTATTTCAAATTTGAAATACGTAAAATAGCACAGTAGAATACTTTCTAAATTAAGACACATTCGTCATACAGGGTGATCGCTAGAGTTGCGTGAACTACCATGTTTTATATAAATTATGCTCAGTTATAATTTTAGAGCAAATATAATTTAGGCTTATAAAAGTATGAAGATGTGCAAAATGTTGAAACTGCAATATGCAGTATGTCTTTTAGCTTCCAATGGAATTTACGTATATTAGTTGATATATCAATTTAACTTCTAAGTATTTTTAAGGAGACTAGGTATTTACAAAATGAATTAATGTTGCGTCTGGCGTTACCGACTTTGAATTTCTGTTAAATACGACAACGTCTGGTGTAATTTTTATTTCAAATATAGTACACTACAGAGCTGGGCAAGTTACTTAAAAAAAGTATCTAGTTACTAGTTACAGTTACTTGATTATAAAAGTAACTAAGTTACTAGGAACTTTACGGAAGTAACTAGTTATATTTATAAGTTACTTTTAAATTCGTTAGTGTTTCTAGTCACTCTACGTTTGTTACTTGGATTTAACACCAGTTTTTCAAAAAGCGAATCTGATAGTGCGTGCCTTTTTGGAGCATTTATGTGCGTTGCAAATGAAAATAATCTTCCGACTTAAGCTGACGATGGTAAATTAGTGTTGAAACGTGTAAAAACATTTTTAATAATTTTATAGTCATCTAGCATATTTAAATTTTGTCTACTGTCATCCAAATAATTTAAAAGTTCAATTTCAATTTTTTTTTCTGTTCTGTCTATGTTAACCACAACGTTATTATCACTTTGGAGATGTAACTTGTTTTCTTTGAAATCGAAAAAATCATTATCATCACTCTCATCTACATTATTATGTCCTATTTCTTCTTCTGTTAGCACTTCATTTGGATTTGGTATTATATTTTTGGCACAATTTATAATTTTGTTATGTATTACTTTTTCATCTACATCTGAACATTTCTCTTTAGAAAAAACATTTAGCTTAATTTTATTTTTGGTATCATTACCGCCGCTGCCTCAACATCTAGTTCGTTTTCTATATGATATAAGTAATCAAACCTTCTTTCTATTCCTTCAATGACTGCTGCTGCAATGTTCTGCATATTTCTTATTGTTAACTCTTCTTTTAGTTTATCTAATTTTACTTTTAAAGATAGTATACCGGGCAACAAGAAGCCACAATACGTATTATCTTCCCCTTGTAAATAATCCACAGTATGCGCAATGGGTTCTAATATTTTGCTATACTCTTCTAAATATTGTATTTCTGATTTTTTTTTATGTCTAGTTTATCACATAGCTCTTTAAGTTTATATCTTTCTGATATAATTTGACCGATAGATTTGTAAAAAGAATTCCACCTGTAGGTGGTATTACTATAGTAATACTATTGGGTAACTTGCGGTCTAAAGCACTTTGTATAATTTCCGCGCTTTTTGGTCTTCTTGCCTTATTCGATAAAGTTTGGCATTTGTGAATTATTTTGTCATATCTTGATCTCAAAATTACGTTTTTATTAATAGTATTAATTACGTCTGTAGTTGCCACCAAGTTCAAAGTATTACTAACACACCGAAGATGTTTTGACAACGATACTCTATCATTCTCTGTTGTTAAACTTGCACAACTTAATGTATCGTCCTCGTCTTCATCATCACTGTCGATTTCTAGTCCTTCGTCGTCGTAATTTTTCAGCTCTATGCCAAATGCTTGGAATGCTTTTACAAAATTGCTGCCATTATCAGTAATCGTACCAACAATTTTATCGTTATTTATTTATAAAAAGTAACTTTAGCAAATAGTTACTTCTAATAACTTCAGTTATTGTAAGTAACTTTAGTCATCGAAAAATAACTTTAGTTGTAAAAAACCGAGTAACTTCTAGTTACTTCCAAAAATGTAGCTAAATTACAGTTACAGTTACTCATATTATAAAAGTTAGTAAATTTAGTTAAAAGTAACTAGTTACTGCCCAGCTCTGGGTACACATGAAAAATAACATGGTAGAATACTCTCTGCTAGAATTTGTCTGTATTCCTCACCCAATGGTGATCGCCAGAGTGACGCAAAGTGGTTATTGACACTATAATATTCAATATGCTTCTAGGTTTAAACGAACTTTATATATTAATTTTTACTTTAAAATGTTATTCAGGTTAGTAAGATTATTGTGAAAGCTTGAAAGTTGCAGGCTGGCTTGACTTTCAGCATCAGTATAAACACAAAACAAAGTGAACACTGTCTATATAAAAACTTCAAAGTATAATGTAAAACATTTCTTTTTCAAGGAAACAAACATTTCTTGTCGCCCTAAATAATAGGAAATTGAGAACAATGAAGTAATCAAAATTAATATTTTTATAGATAATTTTTCTTTCTATCTATCTCTCAATTTTACTGACATTAATAAAAAAATAAATGAAAAGTTAAGATTTAAGCAGCCTAAAAATCTAGCATTTTATATATTTACCTAATTACGCTATCAGTATTTATTTTCTGCCGGAGTCGCCGGTAATACGAACACGAGCTATCTTTTTCGTTATTTCATTTATGTAGTGCATTTTCTATAGATATTACCCTAAAGTAGTGTATTGTCATCGATACTACATATGTAAACGAAAGGACCCTGTACCAAATAAATGGGTAATTTTGTTGTCGACGGAATCGTTGCAAATTCAAGGCATAGAATTCTTAGGTCATTCTCAATGAAAACTGGTATGGATAATGTTGCAAAATGTCTTTATGGTCGAAGCTCCAAAATTCAACATTTTTGAAAACGCGATTTTACGTATTTTTGATCGAAAGCGACTTATGTATTAATTTATATGAAGCAGTTACATGAATAATATATTGTGTACTTATGTAAATAAATATATAATTACGTTTGCCCTTATTTATATACCAGTCGGATACAAATGGCGCAAAAGTTATTAGTATGCATTAGCTTACTTTTACTTTTATTACTTAGTTTGCATTAAGAATAAAATACTTACCGATATTCAGTACAATACAGAAAAAAACATTATTATAATACTCTTATAAAAAGGGCTCTTATAAAAATTAATACAAATCGGTGTTTACTAAAAAAATTATAATCATGAAAACGGAAGGAAAAAGGTATATTCACTTTCTGAGGTTCAACAAAAATACACTTTTTTCTATTGTGCACTAGGCCGGGGCGATTTGTATGACACAAAATTTGTTAATACCGCGCCGTCGAAATTATGATTCCTCTTGTCATTACGAACAAAAAGTTCTTCTACGACATAGGTCTAAAATGAGTTTCGAGGCTCCGGAATTTTATTTTTATGGAAAATGTTCGGTTTTTATAGAATTTTCGTGATTATTTTTTCTGTGAAAATTGGTACTCATGAGCTTTTCGTACGAGGAATTCATTTTTGATATTTGTTTTTACCTCAGGCGTCCGAGAGGGGCGCTATCGAACATTTTTTAAATTTTTGTACAGTTTTTGTTCGCAGTGACAAGGGAAATCATAATTTCGATGGCGCGGTATCGGTTGGCAAATCACCTCGGCCTATTGTGCACGCAAACTTTTTTAATTTTTAGTAATTATTATAATACGATATCGTTTGTATTTTGTTTGCTTTGCAGATTTTCATTGGAATAAAAATAGGAATCTTCTTATTAGCATAAGAATCTTTTATTTGTTTATATGAATATTAGGATAATGTATTTTCCTATGTTACAGTGTACATCAGTATTATATTCTTAACGCAAATTAAACATTAAAAGTATTTACAGTTTCGATAAAAAAATTTTGGAGATTCGACCTGCTGTATTTTTAAAATAAAGACATTTTAGAACTTTATCCATAACAGCTTTCATTGAGAATGAGCTGAGGATTCTATGTCTTGAATTTGCAACGATTCCGTCGACAACAAAATTACCCATGCATTTGGTGCGGGGTCCAACGAAATTTCAAGGCAATAAATCTACTGGAGGTGGTTCAAAGTTGACTTGCAAGATTCACTGACGCCTAACTAATAAACAGATTAAGTTGAATACAAGTTTGCAAAAAGGAATTATTTCAGTAAAATCGCCATATTTTTATTTAATTTAGAGTATAATGTTTTCTAAAATAAGTGCTTTAAACATATCAAAAAATTAGAGCGTCTTAATAATACCTACTGTATATTAACAAAAACTAATAGAAATTTCTTAATTTTCATTCTATCCTCAACAATCCATTGAAATGTTACAACAATTAGGCCGAACCTTGCATTTTGGATAGGACAAGATTTTTTTATGTGTAGGGGGTTTCAGTGTGCATAGAACTCGATAATTTATTTTCACAGTATAATGTATTTACACAGGTCAACATATGGTAGAGAAATGAATTTAAGGCTAGTTATAAAATAAAAATTGGTAAAAGACAAACAATGTTTTTAGACAGACAGACAGACTAAATATATAGCATATATACATACATATTTTTTAAATCAAAACAGGTCAATATTACAGTTTAAAAATTCCTCATAACTATAGAATGCGTATTCTATGAGAAACGTCCTATGCTTGAAGAGTTTAAGCGGCAAGTCTCTGATAAATATAGGCAGTTTATTGTAAAATTTATGGCCCAGTAGTTCGGTCCATTTTGAATCTTTTTTCAAGCGACAGTATTTTATATCTAAATTTTATTTCGCCCGAGTGTCATAGTCGTGGATGTCTTGATTTACTTCATAAGTACCATAATTCTTCTTAATATGCAATAAATTCTCTAATACATAAACACAAGGAAATGTTAATATTTTAAGTTTTACAAAAGAACTTCTGTAATCTTCCTTAAAGTTTAATTCATAGAATATCCGCACTGCCTTTCTTTGTAAGTTAAAAATTCGTTCACGATCTGCAGCGTGTCCCCAAGCTATAATGGCGTAGGAGATATGTGAGTGACAGAGAGCGAAATATGCAGTCCTTAGAGTGTTGGCAGAAATACAGTTTGCTAAGTTGCGGAATACAAATATGTTAGATCTAATTTTTTTGAAACAGTGTTAAATGTTAATTCCATTTCAATGTTCCGTCTAGATGTAAGTCCAGAAATTTTACTCTACATGGATAGTTAATTATATCTTCATGATTTCTTAATGTGAATAGCATATTTTGAGTTTTATCTTTGTTTAGGAAAAGTTCATTTGCATTGAACCACTGTCCAGCTTTGGATAGTGCCTCACATGAACTCTCAAGTACCCTATCTAGATTTCTATCAGATAAACGAAGAGTAGTATCATCTGCAAACAGTAAATAATTTGATAAGTGGTTGCCAAATGGAGATCGTTAATAAAAATGAGGAATAACAGAGGACGTAATGTAGACCCCTGTGGAACTCCAACACTTATTTTCTTCTGAGCAGACAATACCCCCCCTACTTTTACCTGTTGGTACCTGTTCGAGATAAGATTTAAACATTTGCAAGCTACAATTGTCAAAGTTGTAAAACTTTAACTTTTTTAAGAGTACTTGTGAGACACAGTCAAAAGCTTTACTTAATTCACAAAACGTTATTGCAGTGAATTCAAGATTATCAAACGATTGAGTTATATTTAATAATAGATCTAACATACCTGTGACTGTGCTTCGATTTTTCCGGAATCCGTGCTGGGAGTTGGTAGAAATATTGTTGTCTTCAAAATATCGTGTTACTCTGCGGGCAATACACTTTTCAAATATTTTCGAAATTATTGACAGTAAAGATATTGATCTGTAATTCGATATATCGTTGGTATTTCCTTTTTTATAGATAGGGATTACTAAGGCCTTTTTTAGGCTAGAAGGGAAACTTCCTTCTTTAACCCTTTCAGGACAACTGGTTACCCCCCGAAACCACACTTACTATATTCGTCTTTTAAATTCCTACTGGTGAGGCAGTGCAACCGCACTGTAAATTGTGTTGCCTACATTGCAAAGAATTCCTTTGTACTCTGCATATGTAATAAAATACGCGCATCCGCTATAAACTCAGTACAAGATATCTCGTAGTTAGGTTATGTTCGGATCTGTACATTTTCTGTGATTTCTGTGATTAAATTTTGAAATGGCACGTAAGTATATACTTTAATATATTGCTAAAATACTATAAAAAGAGTCAATAAAATATTTTTCACAATTTTACTTACAACACTCATATAATTCATGATTAAATTGGTGGTTTCCGTAGATAACCACAAGGCATATGCATATAGTAAGTAAATTAATATTTTAGGTCGATCCAAATGGTCATATAGAGATTTGGAAAACCTGCAAGTAGAAGATTTTGATGTGTTATTTGCGGATATTCCCTCTGATTGTGAATCCGTAGTATCTGATGAGGGTGATGAAAGCGATAGTGAAATGGAAAATCTTTTCGATATAAATGCAATGGAAATAGAAATTTTAGAAGACGAGGAAGCAGAGGAAATGGCTCAAGATGAAGACAAGGAAGTAGTGGAAAAGGCTGAAGATGAAAAGGACATAATCGAGGATGCTTGGGTTTCAGAAGATGAAATTCCATTGACAAAACTTTTCACTGTATGGACAAATGATACAAAATATTGCACCGTACCCGATGCATTCGTACAAGAAACAGGTCCTGTTTTGCCGGATGACTTGGAAACACCTACAGATGTATTCCTTTACCTCTTTACAGAGGATTTGATTGACACGATTGTTTTTCACACAAACCTGTATTACGTTCAACAAAATCCTAACAAATCATTTGTTCCAACCACCGCTTTAGAAATAAAAGTTTTTCTTGGAATAAATCTTCTAATGGGAATAAAGCCATTGCCCAGCTACAGAGACTATTGGTCTTCAAGGATAGAACTAAGGGATACTTATATCAGTTCGGCAATGTCACGGGACCGTTTTAGTTGGCTACTTAGTAATCTGCACCTGAGCGACAATTCCACCCAGCCTCAACGAGGACATCAGAATTTTGATAAACTTTACAAGGTCAGACCGCTTCTAAACAAATTGTCTGAAAGCTTCAAAAATTCATTTCAACCAAATGAACATCAATCCGGGGACGAATCTATGATCAGGTTCAATGGAAGATCGAGTTTACGTCAATATATGCCCATGAAACCTATCAAAAGGGGATACAAGGTGTGGGTACGGTGTGACCAAACGGGTTATATGTGTTAATTTCAAATATACACAGGAAAAACAACCGATGGTGCTGAGCAGGCTTTAGGAGAGAGGGTGATAAAAGACCTTACAAGGCCACTAGTAGGAAAAGCACATAAAGTATATTTTGATAATTATTTTAATTCTGTGCAACTGCTAAAAAATCTCCTTTCTGATAAAATTTATGCATGTGGAACAGCAAGGAAAAAACGGAAAAATTTACCCACGGATTTTCGAGATGATAAATCACTAAAGCGTGGAGAATCAGATTGGAGAGTTTCTAGAGATGGAATTGTAGCTCTCAAGTGGAAGGATAGGAAAGCCATTTTATTCGCCTCTAATTTTCACAACCCTAATGATTTAGAAACAGCATCAAGAAAGAAAAAAGATGGTTCAAGAGAAAATGTTTCGTGCCTGGCTTTGGTAAATGACTACAACAGACACATGGGCTCTGTTGACAAATTTGACATGTTGAAATCCATTTACGAAATAAATCGAAAGTCACATAAATGGTGGCACCGAATTTTCTGGTATTTTTTAGACGCTACTGTAGTAAATAGTTATATAATATACAAACTGAGATCACCAAACCCCAAACACGTGATTTTGAAACAATTTCGACTGGCTGTTGTAACTGGGTTAATTGGGGCAGATCCTGAAGTAGCAAAACGTGGTCGAAGAAGTAATGAAAAACCCATCAACAAATTTAAAACTGTTGTACCGCTAGAAATAAGATATGATAAAAATTCACATATGCCACTCAGAGGAACATCACTTAGATGTGCTCAATGTAGCACATCCAAGGAACCCCATAGAACAATATGGAAATGTACAACATGCAACGTCGGTTTATGTCTGAATGAGAAAAGAAATTGTTTCAGCCTTTTTCACAGAAAATAGTGCTGACCATTTGACTACTGGTGACTTCCGGTGACCACCACCCCCTACCCTTATAGAGTTACCTTTTGTATTTTTATAACCTTATTTGTACTTTAGAACAGTTTTAATTAAATATTTTCAAAGCAAAAGTTCTTTTATTAAATATTTAAAAAATCCGTCCTGAAAGGGTTAAAGCAGATATTTATTAGTTTCGTTAGTGGTATTATAATTAAATTTTTTATTCTCTTAATAATGTCTACGCTAAATCCATAAATATCCTTACTCTGTTTATTTTTTAGAGAATTTATAGTGTTTCTTACTTCATTGTAAGTCACTTCCTCTAGATGAAATTTTTCTTTCGGGGTATTTAAGTTTGTCATATTAGCTAAGGGATCGATATTTACTTTTTCTATAGCTTTTAATTATTATAATACGATATCGTTTGTATTTTGTTTGCTTTGCAGATTTTCATTGGAATAATAATAGGAATCTTCTTATTTGCATAAGAATCTTTTATTTGTTTATATGAATATTAGAATAATGTATTTTCTTATGTTACACTGTACATGAGTATTATATTCTTAACGCAAATTGAATATTAAAAGTATTTACAGTTTCGATAAAAAAATACGTAAAATCATGTTTTTAAAATTTTGAATTTTGGAGCTTTGACCTGCTGTATTTTTAAAATAAAGACATTTTAGAACTTTATCCATAACAGCTTTCATTGAGAATGAGCTGAGGATTCTATGTCTTGAATTTGCAATGATTCCGTCGACAACAAAATTACCCATGCATCTGGTGTGGGTCCAACGAAATTTCAAGGCAATAAATCGACTGGAGGTGGTTCAAAGTTGACTTGCAAAATTCACTGACGCCTAACTAATAAACAGATTAAGTTGAATACAAGTTTGCAAAAAGGAATTATTTCAGTAAAATCGCCATATTTTTGTTTAATTTAGAGTATAATGTTTTCTAAAATAATAATAATAATAATAATAATAATAATAATAATAATTTAAACATATCAATAAATTAGAGCGTGTTAATAATACCTACTGTATATTAACAAAAACTAATAGAAATTTCTTAATTTTCATTCTATCCTCAACAGTCCATTGAAATGTTACAACAATTAGGCCAAACCTTGCATTTTGGATAGGACAAGACTGTTTATTTTTTAGAGAATTTATAGTGTTTCTTACTTCATTGTAAGTCACTTCCTCTAGATGAAACTTTTGTTTCGGGGGTATTTAAGTTTGTAATATTAGCTAAGGGATCGATATTTAATTTTTCTATAGCTTTTAATAAGTTTTGAGCAATATTTATAAAGTAATCATTCCTATTCCTATTCCCTATCTGGGGAAATGTTTTCATAGCTTATTTTATTTTCTAAGGTACCTCTTTGATCATTTATTATATTCCACATGGTTTTGCTGGGTTTTTGACGTCTCAATTAATTTGTCATTTACAGATTTTTTAGCGTTGATAATAGCTAGTTTATATATATTTTGAAGATTTTTCTTTTCTTTATTTAACGGTGGTGGGGGTATTGTTTATATATATCATTTAAAAAACTTAGTTTTTCTCGCATATTTTTTAGGTTGTCATCAAACCAACTTACCTTAATTACTTGCTTTGTTTTGTTTATGTACGTTTTGGGGAACACCCCTAAACCCGCCAACAACTTCCCGTTTAGAGGGTTATTCGCGATAATTTCAATAAAAATTGAAAAGGATACTATGAAATTTCCGTTTTTTTTATATTAATTTGCAAAGGTTGATGATTTATACCAAATATAGCCATCTGATATATTTTTCAATAAAATCAATAGAAAACAAGTGAAAAAAACTACATTTTGATATGATTTTTGTCCAATTTGTTGGGATGATTCATTACATTTTCAGCAGAGGGTCGCAAGATGACTTTGACATGTTTTATTTTTCTTTTTTTTTTCTTTTTGCATTGACTAAAGTAAAAGCTAACTACATTTTGAAACACGGAAAGGGCATCGGTTCTATTTTTATTTAGTAAATGAAAATAACTAAATGAATGATGATATTTTAAATATAACATTATTACTTATCAATTTGTAATATTTTTTTAAATAATTCTATGGAATGCATTTTCGTAAATAACTCGTTTATTTTAAGTTTTTCGAAAAAACTCTATTTCAGATTTTTTGTCCAAAAAGGTCCGTGCCTTATACTGGTTACAGAGATCGATCGACGGAATAGTTAATTTTCGATTTTTATTAGGAAACTGTTTGGAATTTGTAGGATTTATAAAAAAAATCAAGTTTTTCAGGATTTGTAGATTCGCTTTTGTTTTGTCAAATTTTTCACAAACGTCAACTAATAGACCTAATCGAGCCCTACAATTACCATTTTTGAAAATCAAAATCGGACCTTCAGTTCGGGAGTTATTCATTTCTTTGAAAAATCATACGCGGCCCTGGAAAACATACTTGCGGTCAACGGATTCGGGCCGCCAGCAATAGGCTTGATTTGTGGCCGGGTACCTTTGATCCCACCAAGTCTCATCGAAATCGATCAATATTCTGGACAGGTATCATGCTTCCTAGCCCGATTTCGAGAGAACCAGTTTTTTGCAAAAAAAATCAATTTTCATTTGTTTTTCGACATAGCCTCTGGTATACTTATTTGTAAAGCTTTTCCAGCGGCACCATTTCTTTTTTGAAATGTCTCGATCCGACTACCCGTTATCGAGTTATTCAATTTCTCCCGAAAAACTCGGAATGTCTATATCGGGTACTTCCGGTTTCCGAACGGAGCCGAGCTTCCGGAGTTAAGGTTTTCTAGAGACCTCCAATTAACCACCCAAGTTTCATCGCAATCCGAAAACGAATTAGGAGGCTGGGCGTGACAGACCGACAGACAGACAGACCGACCGACTGACCGACGGACGGAATGTTCTAAATTCGCTCTCGAATCGATAGATATGACTTTCACATCGATCCGACGTTTTTTTCGGGTTTCGACGGTCTACCGGAAAAATGCTAAACGTATACTACATTTTTTTTCAAAATGTAGTAACAAGTTATAACCCTTAAATGATACTTTTCTAGAAAATTTTCGTCTATTTTTAATTATAATTGTTTCATTTTCAACTTTACGGTAAAAAGTATCAAGAATTTAATTCTCTACAAAAAAAGTCTTAAAAAATTCTTTGTGAGACTTACGGTTCTCAAGATATCGCGGAAATTTTACACCTTCTTTTTCAACTCCAAAACCGTGACTCCCCCCTACATCAATAAAAAAAAATCTTGTCTTACCCAAAATGCAAGGTCAATGTAACATTTCAATGGACTACAATGGCAGAGGGAAACCGTAACCTTTTCTTCGTTATTTTTAAAGATCTAGGGACAAAAAATACATTTTGAAGAGAACTTCAAGACCCTTAATTTCAACATCTATTTTTAACGTCAGACTTATCGTTTTTGAGATATTTGAGATTTAAGCATTATATCTCGACTTATAAACGTACAAGCGCCATCTCTAAACTACCATCTTCTCAGAACTATTCATCGCACAGAAATAAGCAAGAGAAAATTATTCATTATTAGGCATTATTTGGTCTGTACCATTTTTTCGTTAAATGTAGTACTTTGAATTATTTACTAGACAGTCTCGTGGTACCAATTTTCCGAGGCTAAATTCGCAGTCTTCTACTCGTAACTTGAAAAATATTAATTTTCCTAGAAAATTGGATATCCATTCTTTTACAATTCGATTCTTTAATAGATTCAGTAGTTTTTATTTTTTTGGTGGAAAGCACCTTTAAATATTGTTTCCTGTGCCGTACGTATATTCAAACAATAGCACTTTACAAATATCATTATAATAAAATAAGACGATCTGTAAATAGGTTCTCTATAGGTCATAAAAGTATATAAGTATCTGTCTTACGTGCCGAAACTAAATAATTTACTGGACAATGCGAATGAATGTTGTATTGGCGCCCGTGACATCGGCGCCGTGCCCTGTCTTGAAATGAAATAACTATTTACGTATATAAGAAAATAATCCACATAGAGTTGGCTCGTGCTAACTTTCCCCTGCATATTATTCAACTGAAATGTACTTTGTATTCGTCTTTTTAATGTATTATGATGTTTTACACGGTCAAGTTTATTAATAAGTACTGTCGTGCCTACTCCTTACTTTCTCGTGTAGTAAATAAGTTGGAGCAGAAACGTGTAGGTACGGAAATGAAAGGAAATATTCGTGAAAACACTAATCTAGTATTAATTTCGGTTATTGCTGGCATTTCAGGCTTTCTTTCATTTATTTCATCTTAAGAAATGTGGTGTAGTGTTTCGCAAACAATTTTCCTCTCTATTTAGGTAGGTAGATGAAATAGGCCATTCTATTTTATTCTAATAACGATAATAACACACCCTCTTTATCTCTGAAGAGCCTTTTGTTGGAGGAGTTACACATTTAAATACATTAATATTTAGAGATTATACACCCAATATTCGAGTATACTGGAATTGATTCCCTCTTCTGTAAAAATCGCAGTGTCCCGACCGGGAATCGAATCCGGGACTCTTGGGTGATAGTGTGCTTGCCCTCAACTTGTCCATAAAATAATTGTAGGGGGTGCTCATGGGATTTCAAGGGAGGCTAATAAAATTATTAAATCAAGAAAAACCAGTTATACAACATATTATACAGGGGGTTTGATGTGTAGAGGAGAGGAGGGACATTTGACCATACCAACATAAAATGACAAATATTTCAGTATCAACAATATTAGGGTAAAATTTACATAATCTAACAACATGTAACCACATCCTAGTTTGAGTTCATTTTAGTGTTTGGTACCTGGCAGTGTTTATTTATATTACTGTAAAAAAGTAAGTATTACTAAAGTTATTCATTTACTTTAAAATTTCATATATTTCCAAATTAATCAATAACAGGGAAATTAGTGTACATTTGTGAATTTCGGCACAAAATAACAACGTATTACAAGTTGGGATTAAGTGTGTATTTACATTTATTTATCTAACGGTTCAGGAGGGATACTTGATCAGCACATGGAGTTGGATACTTGAGCACGTGATCAAGTATTCATGTATTAAAAATAAATTTTGTTTTATTATTCGATATAGTTCATTTATCATTTCATAGTGTTTGTTTAATTTTTTAATATTTATATAAACTCATTGACCAAGTATCCCTCTAGTGATCAATTATCCCACCTAGTTGGGATACTTGAACAAGTTACATTAAAGACAAAAATCTACAACACCATTTGTTTAAAGTCTTTAAAAGTCGTGCTGAATATAAATAATCACATGTATAACTACCAGATTTCCAATGTATCTGATTTAGTTCCAATCCTACAAACCGATTTTTCAATTTTTTTAATTAAGCAAAACTGTGATCAAGTATCCCCCCTTTCCCCTACATACAAATATCTTGCTCGATATGTTGGCCCAAGAGTCTTATCAAATTTTGGTTTACTACAACGATTTTTCTTAAATTAAATATTTTCTAAAAATATCATGTTCTTAGGCAAGGTAATTCTACTTGTAATATTGATTAGGTCATTAACGTCGGCCAAATTAGGCCGAGTTCAAGGTCTTTTTGCGACCTACATCTCCCGTGTCCATTACACCCATAAGAAGCAAGTTAACCATTATACACTTTGTCCATTTACTGCACTTTTTATATAATTGTTGCACATTCTATAGGATACTCTTTGAAGTAAATATCGTAAATAAATAATGTTTAGTTAACAAGTGACCTTGGCCTTGCTGCGATATGAATTAAGCCGTGAAGCCTGGTTTATAATTTTACCGCATTTGTGAGTTTATTACTTTTAAGTTTATAAGCAATATTGGAATTTATGCGTAGCCGATATTGCAATGTACCAACAATATTCAAATCTAACTTTAAAAGAGAGACCACAAAAAAGCCTAAAATTCCCTTGTTTTTGCATAGTAAATAGCGGGCCAAGGAAAAGAGCAAAATAAATCCTATAGGGCTTTGAGAAATTTTAAGGTGAACATATTTTTTACTTCTTTGAAAAAGTGCAAAAATAACCCCTATTTAAGGGTAGAATATTAAAAAAGGCAGTATAGAATCAATATCTAAAAAAATAAAACAACTGTTATTAGTCAGATTTTATATTGTATTAATTTTTTACGGATTATGTATTAGTCTGTAGCGTATTTGGAAGAGTTTAGGAAATTGTCCTACAACCCTCCAATACCTTGTAATAATTAAAATACCAACCTCAGAAAACAAAAAAATCATAAGTACATAATAAAATCGTCAATGGATTTTCACTAGAATTATTGTTATGACCAGTCGAACCCATATCTACAGGGAAATTGAGCTACCACCCTCCTATCCCTTATAATAATAAGAAAATCACCCCCAGAAATAGAAACATAAACAGTACATAAAAAATAATTTTTTTTACGAAAATTAAATAATTAATAACTTTTTATTTACTGACAGATTTAGTTAAAAAAATGCAGTTAGCAACATTCATATAGATCGGGTACACTTATCTGTGTCTTTTTACGTTTCTTGTTATTTTCTTCGCAACTACGAAGACGAAGAATATATTGCATTTGATTGGCACATTTCTAAAACAGTAGATATCAGACACAGATAAGTGTACCCGATCTATATGAATGTTGCTAACTGCATTTCATAAAGAGTCTTGCAGCTGTCGGCGTCGGCAAGTCAAAGAGACATTTCATGTGTTTCTTGATCTTGCGTTATTTAGTTGTAGGTACCGCCGCTTACCAATCATACAGTGTTGTCAATATGTGTAGTTTTTAGATAAATTTGTAGTAAAAATCAACAAAGCTGAGTGTGATGAATGAGGGGGCGAATTAAGAAGAATTATTGAAATTAACCTCTATTAATTAATTACTGATAGTGGTTAAACAAATTTGCATCATAAAAATCAAAAAGTTAGTTTTATTTTCATCATTAAAATACATTTTGGGCAGTTAAACAGACATTTGTTTCATAAGGAGCCACAGATTAAAATGCATGAATGTATTTAGAAAACACTCTGTATATACATACATGCCTACATAGATACATACATACACGCGTAGAGTCATTCTTTATTTGATATTTGAGTTGAGAGTTGAGCGGATGTTAATCAAAGGAACCTTAAGAGACAACCAGATTATTACTAGCTTCTATTATTATTGCAGGTGTGTGTATACTGAGGGGTACATTGTCTAGGTATATTTTTTTATTAGACAGTTTCATATACTAGTTATACTTGATTGTGGTTGTAAAGCCAATCACTAATTATCTGTAAAGGTTGATTTCAATAGCCAGAGTTACTGCAGTATAGTGCCTATTTCTTAAAATACTACATGGATACAATTTTTCCTTCCATAAGTTAAATTTAGAATTACCCATGTGGCTCTCTGTAAATTATCGTAAACAAACATAAGAGTTTTATCAGAATTGCTAAAAATATACCAAACATTGAAACACTAGTAAAAAAATTAGAAATACTCTCACTTCAAGTTTTCTCTCGAAACAATGTAATTAAATAAAGTTTGTTTGGATAAGATTCCGAAAAAATAATTTGTTTCTAAGTGTTCCTTTTTCCCTTGATAGAAGTTTGGACTTATTAATTGTGTTATATATTTTTTGTATTCTATTACATCACTGCGATAATTGTAACAGTACAGGTAAGATTAATAATAATATTAATGAGGGAATTAAATTTTATTTCATTAATTTTCATTCTACAAATATGCACTGTAGGTGTAAATAACAGCACCACTCTGAAGAAATAAAACCTAGGGTCTTGAAATTGCATATAAATATTTGTTTGTTGTAAATGATAGATAATACGTATAAAACAAAATAAGCAACCAATGTCATTAAGAAATTGTTTAAAAAAATTAAACTTCCATAAAGAAATCGATAAAGGTATCTACGGAACTTCCCTCTTTATATATGCAAGGCGGTCACTCTAAAAAATTATTAAATAAGAAATGATAATAATCATCAGAATGTAGTTATCACTCTTATTACAAAGAAAGCCTCATATTTTTTGGTAAAAAAAATGTACAGAATGATTCTTCAATAACAAAAATTAAATATTAAATAAAAGGTGCCAAACATAGAAGGCACCTTTAATACCTTTACAAATTTCTATTATAGTTGAATTATTTCTTAGGATGATCATCCTGTATATTTTTCAGTGAAACTATAATAGGTATCTTCCTTGCCAATGAAATAAACTATATGCCAAATATTATTGCCATCTGTCACATTTTTGTGGCAGTTCAGTTTTTTGCAATATAAAAAATGTTCGTACTATACGAAATTTATACATTTACCAATACCAGTCTCATAATTGAGTTGCCATGTGGGAACCTGTTATTACTGAGACCAAATTAGATACATATAATCCAACTTATACCTTATTTGAAAAAAATGTCCCTGAAGAACCTTATCCTCTAAAAATGAGACAGAAAAAAATTATTTATATTATACAGAGTGCAAATTTTAATGGAAGCTGTCACTGTATGAATACGTGATATAATTCAAATAACCTTGTTTTCTCAACATTATTAATTACATAATATTTAAAATTTGAATTTGAATTTTTTAATCATTCTATAAAAAATCGGAATACTTGAATATTTTTACAGAGCAAAAAAGGTACCTACTCTTGGTAATCACTCAAAACACAAGAGATCATTATGTTTTCCTCTAGTTTTATTTACCATTTCTTTTCAATTGTAGAGTAAATATT
Organism: Stenurella melanura; assembly: GCA_963583905.1. NCBI lineage: Eukaryota > Metazoa > Arthropoda > Insecta > Coleoptera > Cerambycidae > Stenurella > Stenurella melanura. The sequence continues at coordinate 102,418,874 of OY757314.1, read as the reverse complement.
TATAAGAAAAGGCATAGTTTATTTATAAATAAAATATTATTCATGTAAACAAATGCTCCGCATGACGTTAAAAGTGGTATTTATATATTTTTTTGAAAGTCTTAAATGATATTTAATTTACCGCTTGTCTGTCATATCGAAACCGTTTTGAATTTTGGAATTTTTGACAAAAGATTCGCAATCAGAAACCTCAAACTTTTAAGAGTATGCTTTTCTAAGAATAATAACAGTAAACGTTCAGGTTATATGTATTTTTTGAAAACGTCCAATACGTTTTATTTTTATTTCATATTTATTTCATTAATTTTTGGTGGTCAGTTTTTAAAAGGCCGTTCCATTTTTTCCCAATATTGCCTCGCCCTTTTTTTCGATTCTCTTATGTGGTTTCTATAAGGTAAAACAAATATATCAAATATATATGTAAGTACCAAATTTCATGTAAATTTGCAAGATTTACACAATTATGGATGGTTATTGGATTCACTATTATTAATTTTTAATTTTTGACAAATTCAGTATATGTTACTCTGAGCATACTGTAACTACCAATTTTAACAGAATTTTATCGATGATGTATTCGGAAAATTGTCGAATCGAGGAAACCTTTATTTGTTCTTTACATACTTTACACTAGACATAACTGGATGAAACTATAAAGGGATCACCGCCGGGCTATACTCTACAGTTTGCAAAATATTTCATAGACATAGTTTAATCATCTATTCCAAGAAATGATTGAAACATACATGAGGTTCGATTTTTTGAAAGTTAGTTAAAAAGGATCAAACGTCATGATCCTCTATTTTTTACCTTGGATTGCCAGTTGGAGAGTGTCTCTACTACACTTCATATAAAATAAGTGTGTTAAGATTATTAGGTCAGGCCGAAATCATAGATATCGAATGAGAAATTTATTTCAATTTACGTCATTTAGTTTACAAGGCGAATTTTAAATGTATCGGGTATATATGTAGGTGTATATCTTTTATATATGTTGAGATTATTATTTTATTACAATCTTGCCGTACCCAGTATATTCATGAATGCAGCCGTTTTATTTTATGTATACTGATGCACTTATTGTTTGTATTTTTTAATAAGGTCCATTGAAAATTAATTGTGGGCCCAAGGCCGGCTCCAGATCTACCTCAAATGTCATAATATGTATTTCATAGTCTAAACAGATTTTCTTTCATTCGAATGAACCTAACTTATATTATTGAAAAACGTATAAATCCATACAATTGTTTTACTATACAGATAGCATATAGCATCTATTAATAAGCCAAAACAGCCCGGTCAGGTTTAAATGCAACAAAAGTGTATAATATATTCTGTGGGTCTTCTGTTACATCTACCCCATATACCCCATTACATGGGTAATCTTGCTTACCTCTTCAACGATATACCACCGCATTCGGTGATATACAATTCTACTTACTGCTTGTATGTACAATTACATAATTCAATCTAAAGCTTCGCCTGTTCTCGACACTACATTGTTTGTAACACACATAAATATACAGTAATATTATTCGGTATATACTCTGTCCCAATTTGAGGCTGCATGTAGTGTTATCTCCGTTATTATAAAAGTTAAAAATTGGGTTGAATGAAGAAATACATTTCTTGAAATCCCGCATTTTCCCTTAATTTAAATCGTCAGTTCAACTTACACATTTTATTTTTTGTATATTCGATTTCTGATGTTGTTGTTGTTGGACCGACGACAGACAAGCGTTGAGTTAACGCGCGTTGCAACGCATGTTAAGTGTGTCCGCGTAGTAAACCATTAAGGCTGATGTATCCAGACAGACCATAACGCCGCAATACAATGATTTACTATAACGCACGTACCTAAAAGTATTAACATAACGCTTGTTTGTCGTCGACCTTAGTTCCTAACAGAAAACATGTCGATCTGACGGTTTGTCTAATAAATTACGTGTTACTGTGTATGAATGCCCACTAGTTGGCTCATAACCATGGCAGAGTTAATGGTTATTTAAGATTAATATATGCTGGCAAGACATTCGGTAATAATGGGGATATTTTGTGTTCAGCAAGGTATCCAGATCTAAGTCCACTTGATTTTTTTCAATGGAGTCATAAAACCAAAGCTTACTTATAAGTATTATACATTAAATCATAGCCTACTAATAGTGTGACAATTACTTCATCCGGCAATGGTGACGTGTCATTTCGATGCTCGAGCTTCGGTGGTCGGTTAACGGTAACAACGGAAAGCGGAAATCTCGGCCGGAACAACCGATTACCCAATAACATTCAGTTATTTATAATTTTTTTTGGCTATTTGACAAGAAAATATCTAAATAACTGGCAGGGGAGACTGGTCATCGGTTAGGGCTAGGCCTTGGTAAAAAACGAGCTTAGTATTTTAGCGTTTTAACGCTAAAATGTAAAAAAAACGCATCAGCGGTTAACCCATTTATCAAATACAAAACATGTTTTGAAACTTGGTAATGAAGTTTCTCTTTTATTGTTTTTGTAAAAGGACAGTAGGTATGTGAGATAGCTACTGTGCCTCTGCTTCTGTTACAGACATTGTCAGAGAATTTATGCTATATTTAACTTAAATAATTGCAGCATGATGAGAAAATCTGAACGACAAACATTATTATTTAACTTCCTAACAAACATACTCATGTTTGAAATATATTAATATTATGTATTCTTTAAGATATGTGACGTCAGATTTGACGTAAATATAGCGTCTAGGTGACGTAGAAAGTTCTGATTTTTTTTTGCTATATTAAATATAACCAATATATTTTCTTACCGTAACCACTATGAAAATTCAGTGTTCACCGGCCAATAATTGACCACTTAAGAGTTTCTATTTATTTGATCTCATTTTAATTGCTATATTTGATTTCCAATCCAATTCTTGGCGTTTTTATTGCAAAGTGTACTAAAGGATTAAAAATATAAACGCTGGTCACTGATAAAAAATTTCCAAACATAAAACTATGCAATTTGCTAGTAATTGTCCAGAGGGGTGGTAGTTTCTAATCACTGAATGACCATTGGTTGAAATTTTTTTTTTCTTTCAGTTCATAACTTAAACAATTTAAATAAAATGCTGTTAAATTATGCCCTTATTTACATGGGAATTTCCAATACATATAAATAGATAACTAAATAAAAGAATTTGGTTTTTGCAATATCACTGTATATCGTTAACTGTATTGCTAAACTGCTACTTAATTCAGTTGTTTTCAATAATGGCGAACAAAGTATTTTCTGGATTAGAATTACATTTCCTGGGGAAATAAGTTGGACAATACAAAAAATTATGATTTTTTAAATTTCCTGGAAAAGCGACTACTACAAAATCACATTCAGAAGGAAGTTCCTCTGATACGTCTTCATTATTGATTTCATGTGACACATTATCCCCACTTGACCCACTTTCTTTCCATTCTTCTTTGTCATGTGCATCTGATTCTTGATCTCTTTTTAAAATTTGTCATTTAAGATTTTTTATCATAACTTTCTCCTTGTTTCTCTTTTCTAGCAATAGTTCTTTTCCCAGCTCTTTGCGTATCGTGGCATTTTCTTTTTTTCTTCATGCCATTGAAGCAACCTTTTTAGAGTCTTTGCATACTTAAGGAAGTCTCTATTTTCTAAAACTACTGAATCATTTTCGTGAATATGCACTTTGATTTCCTAGTGACACATTCTAATCGATTGTTCTATAACTGCAGGCCTAGCCAAGTTTATCGATTCTGCTTGACGAGGACTTATTTGAAGATGTCTTCTTAAGAAAGCATAAAATCATTTATTTCCATGAATGCAATTCGTAAATGGCTTAGACCGCCCGTCGCTTTCAATTATGTACATTTCCAATAATTTCTTTTTATTAAACGGAATCCCCTTTTTAGCATTCGCCAGAATTCAACTACCTAATAAATTCTTCTAATATCAAAACAGTTTGTGGCCCATTTTTCTGATAGCTGGAGTATCAACTTTTAATTAGTTGATAATTGTTGAATGTGGAATGTAGTATTCCCTTCCAACAGGTCTTATCGAACATTTTGAGCTTCTGATCTCCGCTGTCTCAAGATCTTCACTATATTTGAAAAATATGTCTTCTTTTCTCGCTTCTCTAGATCTTTAATTATTTTTTGTTAGAATTTTGTAGATACATACACAATACACATAATATCCATAACTCCAGTGGTTGACCACTTATTTTGAACTATTAATTGACCACTACAAAATATTGGTCAACTACTGGATATCATTTGAACAGTAACGAATTAGTGGCAGTAGTAGAAAGTAGCATGGAAAACATCAACTTTTAAAAATGACTAGTGTTTGACCAATTTGTCAATTACTACCACAGACTACCTAATTATTATGCAGCCAATAATTCTCTACTATTTTTTAAATATTTTATTGTAATTTTAAATTTAAAATAATGTAAGAATTGAAAAGAATAAACAACTAGGAAAAATTAGGTATAGAAATTTTTTATAAAAGTTATAGGATTATCAAAATACTACCAGATTTTTAAAATAATGTCTACTTCCCTTTCTTATTACCAAACAAGGGATCTCAATAGTAACAAGTGCACTAGCCCAGACCATGCATCACTTACATTAAATTTAAAATAAGACGATTGACATGTTATAAGGTACACTGTTATTGGTTCACACTGAGCCAATATATTTCAGTTTTGACCATTGCTGGCGTTATTCTACTGGTGGTTGGTTAATTATTATTGGTCGGTTCACCCTATTTGACAGCGCAAAGTTGGCGTTTACTGAGAAGCTATGATTAATATCTCTTTACCACTTGTCACCCATGACAACGAGCGACAAAGTAATAATGCCCAAAAACTGTTGTTGTTGTTGATATAATTATGTTTGATCAAAAGACATCATTACTATTTTCTGCTTGATTTTCCCTCACTCAAAATTTTGGAGTGGTAGGAGATTTCTCTACAACATTTTTTTCCCTAGCTCAAAATTTCGAAGAGCGGGCGGGAGATGGTCCCAATTAATTCAAAGCCCGAAAAATCTCGGCAGCGTTGAAAAACATCCGCGCTGTTGTGGCAGCGATATGTACCGAGGGGCGGCAAGGGCACATGTCACATGTCCACGGAGGTTCTCAATATGTAAGGGGGGGGGGCATTTTGGGCTGGGGGCGTTGTGGCGATCGCCACCACGCCACCATTGTCACTCCGCCACTGGCAAAACCTAAATAAATTAACAACTTTTGTGTCTTATTCGTTTGCTTATTTTGGTCATATGCACGGCAAACTCGTAAAATATTGACGAATCGCATTTTCAAAAAAAAAAACTTAATTATTTATTTTATTTTGATATTTAAAGATTTTAAGTCGATTGTAGGTAAAATCATGTGTGTAATTCGAGTGCAAAGTGTTATTGTCACTGTTTACTTACTCTTTCGCGCCACAATGAGGTACTTTGCGCTCTCAATGCACAAATAGCGATTACCGATTCTTATTTATGCATATATTGCTAAAAAACTACAAGACTATCTAGGTAAAACTATATTACATTATAGTAATAAATAATTTCCACTTGATAATTTCAGTCGTCTGCAAAATCACTAAATTCAAAATTAGGAAATACGAAGACTGGCATAATTTTTAACGTATGACAATGTTTTCATTTCTCGAATATACGGAAATAACTGTAAGAATTACATTAAAATTGTCTACGTATATTTTTATTGCGTATAAAATTCTACATAAACAGTGTAAGATGAACTTTGTGATAAGTAGAGCGAAAGATACAGCGATTTCAAGTATGACGCAAAATATGGTTAAAACAAAAGTACACATAAAATAATTAAAAGTACATTAAGTTTCAAGAAGATTAGTTAAAGAAAATCTTTTTACGGCTGATAATAATGAAATATGAAGCAAAGTAGAAACCCGAGGGTTTATTTAAAATCAATTTACTTCTGTTTTAAAATAGCCTGAGCGAGAAATATTTCAGGACATGAAAATAATCTTATTTCTTATGAATCTCTCACTACAAGTTTTTAGGTCAGTTCATCAACATTGTTAAGATGATGTTATTTGTTTGATTCATTAATTTTTAACTTACCTTATTAACACATACTCATTGCACTGGGTTCACTAATTAGATTACGTCCCTACCCCAATCAAATTACCTACTATTTTATTTTATTCTCTTCGTTTTAATACGTTTTATTAGATTTTAAAGCATTTTCTACTAATACAATGTGCTTTACGTTAGTGAGGAGTACAGTATCCTGAGACGATTTCAAAATAGCCTTTATTATATCCCTAGTGCCCTTCATTTCTGATATATAGTTTGTTTTCTATTTTTTGTCAAAATTTCGATCGGCCGTATTATTTTATTGGTTTCACCAAATTGAACCAAATTTAGTAGGCATGTCTCTCTAATAGAGGTTTTCACAATTCATTATACTAAATACAAAATAGTAACAATCATACAGAAGTAAGTAACTGAGGAAATGACGCACCTTTTATTTAGTTTAATTAATTTGTAGATTAGTATCCTTTTCGTTTACAAATCATTCCAAGACTTGAAGTAGAAGATGAAATTCCTCGAAAAGCGTTTTGTTGTTGGGTGTTACTTCACAGAAGAACAATTTCTGGAGATTTATTAACTTAATATTTTCTTCCATTTATAACCATGCAGAACATGGGAAACTTCCTTCAGCTCCATTGCGGCCTGAACGGCATGTGATACACGAGATAAATGAAGAAATTGAAATTCTAGAAATAATGCGGCAAAATCCTTCTATTAGCACGCGAATAGTTAGGAAGCACTCATGTAAGAGGTTAGAAAACTTGTAAAAACGAAGAAAATTTGCATCCTTTTCATTTACAAATCATACCAAGACTTGAGCAGGAGATGAAATTCCTCGAAGAGCGTTTTGTTACTGGTTGTTAATTCACAGAACAATTTCTAGAGTATTATTAACTGATGAGTCTCAGTATACTAGAGACGGTATTAACAATGGCATACATTTTAACTTATGGGAAGGGGAAAATCCTCATGACAAGATGTCAAAAAATACACAATACATATTATCTATAAATGTTTGGTCTGGGCTATTAGATAATAAGTTAATTGGCCCCATTTCTTTGATGGTACATTGAATGACCAAATGTATTGAAATATTTTACGATATGCATTACCACAATTATTACAAAACATAAATATTAGAGGACTTCATTACTAACATGATGGAGCAGGCACTCATTATTTGCTACCGGTAGGGCAACATTTGAATGACTATTGCCCTAATAGGTGGATGGGTCGTAATGGTCCAGTTTCTTGGCCTGCAAGGTAGACTCTTTCTTATGTATATATATTTTGAAAATTTGTTATAGTTTTTTATTACTATTTTTGTTCATTGTGTTATCTTAATGTTGAGTAATTGTTTTTGATAAAATTATTTATAATTAATTAAATTAAATATTAGGTACAGTTACAGTTAACTTCTTTATAATTACTGCTATTTGTATTCTAATAAATTTGATTTCTTTTAATGTTTGTGGAAATTTTTACCTTTATACTATTTTGGTAAACGATATCATTGTGACACATTCTAACAGATTAGAATTTAATTATTTATCGCAAAATCAAAGTCACTATGTAATTACTAAAGTTTTTGTAGCCGGAAGGCTCCCAAATATTTTTGAAATTATTTTATTGTGAAGCTCAGTTGGTAATTCTCGAACCATTAAAAGTGTATCAAAAAACTAATTACATGCTTTAAATACCTTATTAGAGTATATTTAAATTTGGTATTAAGATTGCCAAAATCCATATACAGGGTGATAATTTTAGATAAATGCCAAAAGGGAAAACATTGAGCCCTTTCCTGATATTGTTTTTGTTTGCAGTATTGAATTGTGACTTAATGGGACATGCTAAATTTGGTGCGATTTGGTGAAAGCAATTAAAAAAATATGGCCGGTCGAAATATTGGCAAAAATGGAAAACACGCTGTATATCAAAAACATAACACAAACACCCTGAATTTATTTTTTATAAAGTATTTTTGATAACGTATAAATTGTTACCTATACTATTGCAAAATCTTAGCCAGCTATGTAATTTTATGTAACTGAAAACTATTTCTTCTGTACTACTAATACAACCCTTTTTATTAAACATCATAATGTTTTATTATTTTTATGTATGACGATCGAATTTGTGCAAATTCACAAGTATCTGGAGCCGGCCATGTAGCCCTTATGTATTATTGTATATTTTGTATTTGTTTGTAGTTAGTTGTTCTCATAACCCATCTGTTGCTTGCCAGTGAAACCCTGTAGTATTCAACATGACGTCACCTGGTACCTCACCGGGTGCAGGTGGTATAAGCCGACGTCAGAAGCGCATGGGACCTGCCCCTTTCGCCTCCTTCGAGGACCTCTCAGACGAGGTGAGATCCCGTGTACGTATCACCCCAATTTAGTTTAGTCCCCACACTAGATTTTAGTTAAGTAGTCAACTGTCCAAAGTCACTATATAAAAAATTCTTCTTCTCATTAAAACCTTTACCATTTATATTTGAAAAAATGCTGACAGGTCAATTTGTTTTTAAATGCACCTTACGATTTTGATTTTTTTAAACAATACCTAGGATTTAATACATATTTGATCTTTTATAGTGCTATATGAAATTAAAACTATATTCTCGAATTACCGATAGTGTCGCATATACCCCTTTTAGGGCTGCGACTTTTACAGGTATCCCCCATGGGATATCCCCCCGGGTAACCGGGCAATGCGGTTACCCGGGGTTCTATCGGTGATACTCACAGAGCCACTTTAACTCGCTTGGCATACGGGAGGGTTTAAATTAATTGTTGAATAAATACTCTACCAAATAAAACATAGTGGTAGAAAACAAGGTACAAGTTTATTAACAAGAATAAATACAGACAAGGAGTATTTGCATTTTTACTACCCTTTGGGGGAAAACTACCCAGGGGGAGAAGTTGGGCACACGCAGGCCCTGTACTTCTCACCAAAACTCAAACCCAACTGACTCTTTTCCTGCACGCCGGTAACTTAATTCATTTTGACAGCATCAGCACCTTTGCCCCGGCGACAATGTAGTGTGGCGACTCTTCCAGTCAACTCAGCTTTTTCCATACAAAGTAAAATGCATTAAACAGATCTGATGTAACAGATGATATCTGTTACTAAAGAACGATGCACCGGGTGTCCAGAATAAATTACAAGTACTGCGTGACACATCTCCCCCACTCAGGAAAGCTGGTCCCCAGTTTTAAACATTTTGGTACAGAAAAAAACTTTTTTCTTGACTAATTTACTCGATACAAAAATAAATATGCCATAATCTTTGGCATTATGTATTGATAGCATTAATAGTAGATGAAGTTACTTTATCTACTATCAATGTATAGTGCCAAATATTATGGCATTCATCATAATGATATACTTTATCGTATTAATGTGAAAAAATGCTTTCGTCTGTATGATTCGTTTTCAGCAGTATGACAGAATCACAAGTTAAAAATAATTGGTATCATTTGCTAACTATTTCTTACGATAATAATATTTAATTATGATTATTGATAGTAGTCGCAACTTTCATATTACGTTACTGAAATTTGTCAAACTCAGGTCGGTTCCGTTAGACAAATTGTCAATCTCGTAGGTATAACAATATGAAACTTAACGGTAATTATATCGTAAATAACTATTATCGTAGGCATGCCATACATGGTGAAGTTACTAGTGAGTGATTCATGGTCCATCTAGCCTACTTTTTAACCCACCTTGCTCACTCTGAATTAATTTATGGCGAACCCCAACTTTACTAATTTACCACGGAGCGTAATCAATAAATTGTTGTGTGTCAATTTCCTTCATGTTTGTCCTGTTTATTTCAGTTTAAATTAAACAGAATAGTTGAAATACATGCACCTAAATTCATCTAATGAGTTGTGAATTACAAACGGAAATCTTTTGCAACTTAAACCAGAATAATAAGAATGTCAAAATAAAATAAAAATCGATGAATTCATTTCTCAACAAAGGCAAAAGTATAAATGTTGAAAGTAATATCTTCCAATGTATTAAAAAAAGAAATAAGATTGACCTGTCAGCACTGATATATGAAAAATTCGATTCGGTTTTATTGCTTTAAATGAATATATAATGATTTTGGATGTATGTATTTAAATTCTTAATGTTCGTGAAGCATGAACGTTTGAACGTTTGTTGATATTTAATGGAGATTATTTTTAATTTTCTTTTAAATACTCTTTATATCTAAAATTGGATTTCTGTCGCTGGGGTGGTTGGGGTAGCAAATTCACGGAGTCTATCAGCTCAGGGGTAGGCCCTCTACTTACCATACTACCACTATATTAATGAGATTATAGTAACTTACTTGAGGGGTTCAATGGGCCAGATTAGATATTCAACTCAAATTTAGCATTGAAGAAAAGGAATTTCAAAAATTAATTTTATCCCAGGAGATGAATAGGGTACTTAATTTTCTGAATAAAAGCTCGAAGGAAATTCGTTTAGTTTCACTTATTTAAAAATATATATTACAGAGTTTGCTTTTATTATTAAGATAGTTTACAAACAAAATGTCCGGGTACCATAGCTAGTTTCTCAGTATTTCTCTTAAAATATTTAATATATAAATGTAAGGTTCATAATCTACTTACCTACCTATTAAGAACATATTTATAATCAAAAAAATTTTAAAAATTGGGCATATCCTTGTCTATTGATAAAAATTAGTAGTAATATACAGATCATTGTCATTTGTCATTTACAGACTGGAATTTTGAAACTAATGATAGCGTAAAGAACTGTTTGCCATTTTATGCGCATAGAACGTCTATTTTCGAAAAATTAAAAATGATTTGAAAAGTGCTTGAAATTAAATTTTAATTCAATATTCGAATTGTTTATAAAACTTTTTCACCAACTTGCTTCAATTTTCGAGATTATTCGACTTCCTGTGATTCCCTGTGATATTTATTGCTGTAAAAGTAAAGAGTAAGGAAGACTAAGATTGATACTTACAAAAATTTTTTCTTAACTGCTTCACAAGTCACCGAGGTAACTCCTTGAAAATCTAGAATGATTTTGTGTTAGGTAACGAGAAAGATGTCTCTACAGTTTATAGTGGAGCCCGAACCACTTAATTGTGTACTAATGTCGTAAATAACTTGCATTAGTTTCTCGCTACACGAAAAATATATTTTTGAGTGCTATTGCCATTGGATAGCTTTATAGGAATAATATTTGTGAGTGCCTTTAAGGCTGCCCAATTTATTTAAATAATTACAAAAGCATTGTTGAAGTTTCGAAGATAGTATTCCTTAATATTTCACCGCTAATGTAGCGAGAATGGTAGTGGTAATAGATACAAAAAAAGAGTCCAAGGAAGCATATTTGTATCTATTATAGTGGACTAGCTAGCTACCCATACAGCACAAGGACATCCTCAGAACATACTGGGGACAATTTTTCAGGATATATGGGATGTCCTGGGAAGATCCCATTATCACCTTAGGATGTCCATAGGATATCCAAATGGGACAGTTCGGGCTTTGCTGATGACGTCCTCAGGACATCAGTACGGGTGTGTACAGGACATATATTACATACAAATTGATCGCTTGCCTTTTTTTGGTATTATTAAAATCAACAGAGTTTAGGGTGGTCAGAAGTTATAAGGGATGATATGTACAACTTTAAAAAATTATAGCGTGCTGAAAAGTTACAATGAATTAAAAAAATAATTCTGTTCACTCAGAAAAATATAAAGGATTACGTATCTGACAATAGCATTATATTTATGAAAAATATTTAACGTAATCTTATTTGTCGAAAGAACTTTAAAATAAACGTGGAAAGGACATCGACGCCCGGCGAATTTCTTTCTTAGAACTTTCGACTTGTCACAAAAAGGCGGCTAATTCAAAACACAGTAAATGTATTAAAACCAAATAATAAATAACTGCTATTTAAATAAGATATACATTGTTAATACATTTTTAATGAATTATATGTACTGGGGGGATTATCAAATAGAACAAACAAATAAGTTTTTAGAAGCAAATTTTACAAACCAATAAAAGACACTACAAATAAATAACCTCAAAATAATATATATACTTTTCATTATTTTATTGTTGAAATCTCCTAAATAATAATACCTATAATAGGACGACTCTAGGACACTCCCAAGATATTCCTACAGTGGATATTTTGTTAGGCTTTTAATATCTTTGCGGGATATCACTAGGACATCCTGCCAGGATTTGTCTAAGATATCTCCATTTGGGATATTCTCGGGTTGTATATATTTTATTGGGATGTCCTAAGGATATCCTGAGGAATGTTGTCCTCGATTGGGATATACGCGACCAAATGAGGATATCCTAGGGATGTCATGTGCTGTGTGGGTATAGGTGCCCCCGCGCAAGTGTAAAATGGCTATATTTTGTGTTATTTTGCAAGCAATCCAGGCGGACTTAATTAACAATAGAGAAATCAAGGAAAATTAAAAAAATTTGAAAAACCTTGGAGCCTCTAAATCGCATATATGATTTATCGGCAAAGCGTATTTATATCTCTTAAATATGCAGTAAGGTGATTCTTAGCTATAAGGTGTGGATTTTTTTTAAATGTGATCTTCTCACCCACTCATTCTGTTCTAATATAAGAAGAAAATTACACAAACATTTGAGTGGTTAGCTCAACCCCTCCCCGTGCTTTAAAAGGGGCGATTTTTCCAATGTATTTCTTATGGGCATAAGAAATATTTTTCGTAAATTTGCGATAGAATCGTCAATGAACCGTTAAGGGCCAAAATTGCCGTTGGAAATGAAGCCTGGCACTCGCCTTTTTCTTGAGCTGACTGTTGGGAGGTCTCCTTGTTTTCTGGCTTCAAGACAGTGGAATGTGACGGAGCTGGCATACACATTAACTTAACGTTTCACACTTATTGTTATTTATTTATTAGATTATTATGTTTATTAAGAGTTTATTATTTTATTTTAATTTTACAGCGCGGGAGGTTTTAAGAGCACTTGAGCAAGCGATTATTATATGTTCATTCCACACTTGTTCTGTCGATTTCTCCCCTCTCCCCACAACCGCGGTGTAGGTTTGTGCCAGGTAAAGAGGGGGGCGCGGGGATGAAAACATGAATTATGACTATTAAAAATATATTAAATCTATTGTTAAAATTATTTAAAAACGGCAGTCTTGAACAGTCAAAATGATGTGTAATAAAAATCGCACGCAAGTCTCCTCTTCAGAATTGTCCATAGAGCACCAATTCATTCTATTTTTAATAAAAATCTTATGACTCTTTTATAGGGCCCCACAATGACCGGATAAGGGCAAAAGTAGCGTATCGCATAATTTTGATGTTTTTTATCCTTTATTTGAGATTTGAGATTCTCTTTCCACATATTGTTATAATTAGTTACATTACCTATATATTATTACTATTAACATTTTATTGTCAATCGAATTGTTTAAACAGTACTAATTTATTTAAACAATTACATTTTGCCATAAAGTTGTAACATTTTATTTTTTTTAATTAATTGTCCAAGAAATACGAATTAGTAATTCTTTTTCAAACTATACCTCATCAGAACTATTGAACTTCAAAATGACCTCATGCTGTAGTAGTAGAGTATCGCATATTCTTGACATTTATTATTACTTATTTGCCATTACAGAAATTATTTTTAATTAGTCACATTTCAGATTGTGTTCATATATTAATGTTTTTCAAATTGCTTCAACAATTATTTAAACAACTACATTTTATCATAAAGGAACGGTGTGATTACCAGATTACTTCTAGAACTATAAAAGTTTGATTTAAGGCTGATGATAGGACTTCCGATAGCAGAGGTTTGTGCCCATTAACACATTCAATCATCATTAGATCAACTACAATATACTAAAATTTCAGCCAATTCGATAGGGACCGCTTTTCCATAATATTAGTGCATGGTCCTTTATAGCAAAATGTAATTGTTTAAATAAATTATAAGTATGAAGAGCATTAAAATATTAACACAAACTGGAATGTGACTAACTTAAAATAATTTGTGTAAAAAGAATCGCAAATAGATAATAAACGTCAAAAATATGTGATACTCTACTTTTGCCCTTGTGGAATCATTTTGGAACCCTTATGGGGGTGTAGTTTGAAAAATAATCATTAATTCGTATTCTTTGGACAACTGTAAAATTAAAATAAGGTGGAAATATTGCAAATTTATTGTAAAATATAATTGTTTAAATACATTATAATTGTTTAAACAGTTTTAAAAACAAAAATATAAACACATCCTAGAATGTGACTAATTAATAATAATTTGTGCAAAAACACTCAAAAAAACAATAGTAAACTCAAAAATACGCGATACTCTATTCTTGATCTCACGGAGTCACTTTGGGGTCCTTTAAAAGGGTACTGTCAGGGTTTAATTAATTTGTGTTCTCTCGACAATTCTAAAGAGGGAGCTTGTGTGCGATTTTTATTTCACACTATTTTAACGATTCTATCGCAAGTTTACGAAAAAATGTCTTTTACCCATAAGAAATTACGAAGGCGTGGAAAGGACATAGTAAAAATATTTTTATAATTACCAGTTTAAACTTGCAATTATCTATAATTGCAACTTTAAACTTGCAATTATACATAATTGCAACTTTAAACTTGCAATTATACCTAATTGCAACTTTAAACTTGCAATTATCCATAATTGAAACTTTAAACTTGCAATTATCTATAATTGCAACTTTAAACTTGCAATTATACATAATTGTAACTTTAAACTTGCAATTATCTTTAATTGCAAGTTTAAACTTGTAATTTTACATAATTTCAATTAGGTATAATTGCAAGTTTAAAGTTGCAATTAGGTATAATTGCAAGTTTAAACTTGCAATTATGTATAATTGCAAGTTTAAAGTTGAAATTATGGATAACTGCAAGTTTAAAGTTGCAATTATGGATAATTGCAAGTTTAATGTTGCAATTATGGATAACTGCAAGTTTAAAGTTGCAATTAGGTATAATTGCAAGTTTAAAGTTGCAATTATGTATAATTGCAAGTTTAAAGTTGCAATTATAGATAATTGCAAGTTTAAACTTGAAATTATGGATAACTGCAAGTTTAAAGTTGCAATTATGTATAATTGCAAGTTTAAAGTTGCAATTATAGATAATTGCAATTATAAAAATATTTTTACTATGTCCTTTCCACGCCTTCGTAAGAAATACATAGGAAAATTCACCCCTTTCGAGACACGGGAAGGGGTTGACCTAGCTACCCTAAATTTGGTGTAAATTTTATTCTTTTATGTCACAATAATTTAAGAGGGTGAGACGATCAAATTTTAAAAGTTGAAAAATAAGTACCACCCTAATATGCAGTCGATCGGTCAAAAAAACACAGTTTAGGAATTCCACGATTTTTTTTATTTTTCGTAGATTTCCTCCATTTTGTTTTCAAATGTTAATTAAGTTGGTGTATCCGGTCAGCTAGGAGAGCATACCGATCTCAAAATTGGTGAAATTATATTTCATAATTTTTAAAGATGATTAAATTCTTTTGGAAACAATTTTATTTCACCCTTTAGTGGCCCGACTTCATGTAAATCTACAAAAGTTATGCAATTATAGCAGTCTCTTTAAGTTTTGATAATAGATTTAGTATCAACTACTCCGAAAATATCTGACTATTTAAATCCAACCCGCGCCTCCGCCACAACCTCGAATGTTCTCGAATAGACAGTATTTCTCTCCGAATATTGCCATAATCTTTACCCGGCTATAATCTTTCTGAGTTGCTAATGATATGCTTAGAGCATCACCTACATTAAAATTTTCTTTTATAGCTGGAGAGTCCTGAAGACAAAAACGTTGCAGGTTCTGTGGTTAGACTGCCAGGGATCCGAGAAGACATAACTCCCACTACACCTGCAATCGTTGAAAGAGCACCATCGCCGGCCTTTGCCTATTCAGGCATTAGTTTGGTAGGAGCCATCAACACCTACCATTCTCCGACGAACCCAGTGATGTCATCTCTATCGCTTCACATCAAATCAAGTATAAAACCAACATGCACACCGAGGATAGATATTTCCAGAGCGAGCAGTTCCTCACATCACGATAGTCGGGATAGCAGTCCGGAGAGAGAAATATTCGACTCCCGTGATCCAAATAGTGCCAAACTAGGACTGGGTTTTAAGGAGGATGGCGCGTTAGATTTGAGGTCTTCCACTGAAGAACTAGATTTCCAAGATGCACAGGAAAGAAAAAAATGCAAAACTAGACCACAATCGCCAACCGCCCAGGAAGATTCATCCCACATGAGAAAAGACTCACAATGTTCAGATATAATTTTGTTGTCTATCTCAGGTAGAACATCAAGGTTATCGAGTATTGGAAGTCAGGGTTCTGGCCAGAGTCGCTTATCTAATGCTAGTCATCTGTCTGTGATGTCGGGTCAATCCGCATTGTCGCGATCGTCATCTCCACATAAGATGCTATTGGAGACTTCATTCTGTGGTACTAAACCCCCTGAAACAGCTAAATCAGACGTAGAGCAACCAGGGACCAAAGTTGAGTCAGAGGTAATGGAGAAAGTACTACTATCAAGAAAGCATGATCCCACTGAAGCAATTTTAGCTGAAGGTATAACTGTTGATACAACTGAACAGAAAATATCAAAAATACCTCCGGAGAAGCCTGTGCGGAAAATTGACCCTCGTGTTGAAACTGTTAAAAGTGATATTACAATAAAAGTAGATAAACCTATTAGTGAAAGCAATAATACAGAAAAAATACCAAAAAGATTCGTATCTGAAAGCGGAGTGGAATATTTTTATATCCCTTTAAAAGGACCTTTACCCGTTGATACAACTACTACCACTTCTACCTCTTCGAAACAAAAACTTCGCGAAGTTAAATCAGCCAACTTTCAATCTAGAACCCCAGCAAGTAGCAAAGCAACCGACACTAAACAAAAATCTAAATCAGCGACTCCATCTCCAGTAATTCATAAAAAAATAGACGAGCCCAAGTATATAAGAATTAAACTTAAACCAGATACATGTTACGATGACGATGATTCTACACCACAAGAAATTCGCAAACCAGACACATTGGAATTGGATAGAATTCAAAGTAAAAGTACTGATCAAAACTTTGAAAAGCGAAATGTTCGTTCAGATGTTTCCTACTTAACTAGAACAGAAATAGCCAAAAGTTCCTCCGTTACACCAAACGGTAGCCCCAACCTACCCAGGGATAGTGGAATTGCAGATAGCAATATTGAAAGTATAACACCTTCACCGTCGGTATCAAGAAGAAGTTCATTCGCATCTTTATTTAAAAGTAAAGAAGCTATAATAAGTCCGGAATCGCCGTCTGTTCCTGGCCATAAAAGAAAAAACACCTTTACTGGTATAATGAGAGAAGCTAGTGATAACATGCGGACTAGAAGTAGAAGTAGATCAAAAAGTAGAGATGGGGACAGTCACAAGTCTTCACTTTCTACAGCTCCCTCATCGACGGAGAGTATAGATAGTAAGTCAAAACACAAATCGGTGCTATCATTGTTTAAATCTAAGAAAGATAAAATTAAGTCTGAATCCGAAAATAGTTCACAAGAAACACTACCTAGTATAGAGGGTATAGGAAAAGTAGAATTTAAATTTAACGAACCTGGCGTAACCAGGATAAATAAGACGCATTACGAAAATCCCCTAGAGGCTGCTAGTATTCGCATACCGCTCCACTCACCGACTTTCTACGAAGACAGAAGCATCTGTCAGGACTGGAAAACTTCTAGTCAAGATTCTCAGGAAACAGTTATAGAAGCGATTTGTAAAAACGTAAGTGTTGCAGTAGAACCTATACCTATACCTAAACGCGAGGAAATTCACGCGAATAAGAATAATATTGTTAACAAATTCAATAGTAGGCAGAGTAGTACAAGTAGTGAAAATGTGGTATTCTCAACGAAATTAGGTAACGATAATGAGGTATTCACTACTAAATTGCCAAAGCAGCTACCAAAAGAGCCCGAAGTAAAAACTATTGAAATAAACGGTATTGATGTCGACGAAAAAGCAGAAGTATTGAAAAAGAAAACCATCATATCCGCGCCACATAGAGAACCAGAAGACTTAAAAAAAGAGAATAGTGTTAATAAGGAAAGTACACAGGTATTATGTAAAAAAATATCAGAGACTAAAAGTGTCATTGTTAACAAGGAGATAGAATGCAAGAAACTTGAAAATGAACATTGTAAGGAAAAACGAATATCCCAAATTTCCACAGGCGCACTAAGTAGTGTTAGTTCAGTAGTTAGCTCAAATGCCGATGAGGATCGCAATTCATCTGAATCGGAAAGGGATTCTGAGGACTTACCTAGGAATAAAAAAGAACGCGACCTTAAACTCGATCTGGATATTTCAGAACCAGAAAGAAAGGCTATTGTGTTGCAGGACTCATTTGAAGACGAGCTACCTTACATACCCACTACACTGCCGCAAGAAAGGTCAGCAGCTTTACCTATAGTGCCCATTAAGCAACGATCAAATTTTGAAATTAAGACTTGCCCTATAGATAGGCCGAGATCTACAACGCCAATCAATCCGAGTTGCTTGGAGGAGTACTGCGAAGAAGTCATGGGTACTTTCAATATCGAAAGCGTAACAAAGACAATAGAAAAACTGAAAATTTCTTTACCCAGAAATGAATCATTTGATAAAACGAATAAAATTAAGTCGCCGAGAAAAAAGGAATCAAACACTAACTGGCTCGAATTTGAAAAAGGGATAACTCGTTCAACACCAACACAGGCAAGTGACACGCCACCCCCTTTGCCTCCCAAGGGACAACAAAAAGCTTGGATAAACTTTGAGGATATTCCAGAGAAGCGAAAAGCTCCGAAACGGATACAAACGATTCCTTCGCGTAGCTATATCGAAGTCCCTGAAAGTGTTTTGCAAGAAAGCGTAGTGTACAACTATGTTAATCCTGATGAGTGTAAATGCGAATGCCACGAAATTAATGCTAAAGAGAGAGAACGGCGGAATAAGGAAGCTCACATGCCGGTCCAAGAAGATGAGCTTCCGTTGTTAGAAGATGATGTTCACGAAGAAGAGAAAAATGGACCTGACTGTTCTGATAGAATTAGACTTGATGTTGCTGTATCGGACTGTAGGAGTGTAGTTAGGTAAGTCAATATCTATTTCTGCTAAATTAACGAATACGAAGTGAGTTATAAAATATTTAATTAAAGAATTTGTGTACATTTTTCGAAATATTGAAAAACATTTATTGAAATTGCTTATAATTGACACCGAAAATGGGGTCTATATTAGTGTGAACAAGTTTTAGATTTTATTCGCAGCACCTTCCGAAATTAACACATGTTGTATAAAAAAGTATTTTACAAAAATTGACGACTCTCGGACAACGGGAAAGGGTGCCGACTTTCATTTATTAGTAAATTGCAATTTTGTAGAAAATATTTATTTTATCAAAACAAGTTTAAATGCCAAGTCGCTTTAATAACATCATGTTGCATGTGAAGCCTCACTGATTTTACATGTATTTCTAGTAAAATTTTGTTTAGATATTGGAAGGAAGAGGAAGATCATTTATCTTAACATAACTTTTCAAGGAAATACCCGCTTTGGTATTCTCTTAATTTCATATTGCCATTTTAGTTGTTAAATTGTGTCTTGGAAGTAACATCTGGCTGTTTTGATCGCAAAATTCTTGTTGGGTACAACAGTCCTTGGCAAAATATGAAAGTTTCAAACACTTGGTCTATGCATTTTATTAGAGCAAATGATGGAAAAATAGCTTTTATATCATGCAGACATCATACTTTTGAGATAATACTTAGGGGTGTTTTTGATGTTAAAATACCTCAATCATTAGCTCTCTATTACATAAAATTTTTCAAAAGTTGTGATCAGAAATTGATAAAGATCATTTTAAGTTTGGAATGAAATTAGAAAATGTATGCATTATTTCATTTGACCAAAAATATATTATTCTGAATGCCATAGGCATTATAAGAACAACGATTTACTGCGAATTCCTAGAATTATCTGAAATTAGTCTTGAACGTTCATTTCACCAGGTAACAATTTGTCTTAAGGGTGTGAATATGTTGAAAAAGCTGAGCTTCTTGCGAGGGAGGTTGCAATCACGGCTGTTACATAAATGTCATCTATTTGTAATACAATCTTTCTTATTGAAATGTGAGCATACCGTTTACATCGAGGTCGATAAAAAAATCTTTGTTTCTTCATCGCTGCCAAAAGAAAGTCATCGTAGAAGCTTGCACCTGTTGGGTTCACTCGGATTAGGTGGTAACTTTCAACTCAACTAAACGCTTCACAAAATTCAAAAACTGAAAGAATTAACCTCTTTGGTATCTACCACATTGCGAGTAAGCACATTCAGCATATCCATTGAAACGAAATTAAAACTCAAGGGGTATTCAGAAAGTTTTATTTGAAAAATAACCCGAGCAAGATACTTTTCAGGGAGTGAGAGATTAATTATTTTTGTTTTTATTAGTTGACGAAACAATACGGTCAATCAAATGATAGGTACAAAAAATAAAAGGAACTGCACAAAATTATTTATTTTATTTTATTTTATTTATTTTTAGGGCGCTAAATTTTTTTTTATAATATTATTTGGTCCAAAATTGATTGATTGATTGATTTGCCAGCGTAAGGTGAGCATTGATGCCCATTCCGGGCATCCATGGAGGTTCGTTCCAACACGCAGCTTGGTCGTCCGCCGAACACGCCCAACGGACGGCCAAACCGCATGCCGGAACCAAACCTCGGATGTTTTATATACCGCCGGACCGACTGCATACGCCGGGTTGGACATGGGACATGCTTGTTGTCAGCAGCGAGATCCACATGACCCATGGGGTAGGAATATAGGATGCGACGTGTAGGTGTTTGTGAAATGCTTCTTTTACGTTTCCATGCTTGCTTTTTAGTTTCCATCTGTCATCATCGGATGGGGAAGTGTAGGCGTTTGCAAAATGCTCCATTTTAGTTTCCATCTTCTTTTAAATTTTCATCTAGTATCATTTTATTTATTCTTCTTTCAGGTCTTCTATTTCTTCTGTTTCTGAATCTAGCAGTGTGCATCTCTTTCTGCCCGCTTGTGATCACTTTGTTTTTCTGCCAAGACATACATACATTCGTACGCCACCGGGAGCCTATTTTTTTAATTATTAACCGTACCCTATCTCGCGGTAAAAAGCTTTTTATGGCGGGGTATGAGAAAGAGGCCCCAGAAAATATTTTGCACACTGTATATTAGTTTGTTTCTGTAGCAATCATATTCAACTGCCGTTTTCCAATTCTGGGTATTTTCTATTTCATTATTTATATTTAATACCTTTTCAAATTTACTTTGAAATTTTTTCTCTGTTGTGTAATACTAGTAAACTAAAAAATTAATAAAACAAATACAATTAAAGGCTAGACTATTATAGACTTATCTGTTTGTCTCCTTTGTGTTTACGTTGGCAGCTTCCCTCTTTCTTCTGTAGCATTCCCACACTGCTTGCACTCGTTCTCATCCTCCCTAAAACTCAGCTATGACGAATTGAATTTACAAAACATTATCGAAGAAGAAAAGAACTTACAAAAGAGTATGTACAACCATATTACTTAAAAACTGTAAGCCTTTTAGGCAAGGTAGTTTATCATAACATGAAGGTTTCAATTAGACACAATATGCAAAAAATGGTATGACTTACCAGCTAGGTGGAATGTATAAAACTTCATCGGCTAATTTAAAATTACGTTATTGCGCTTTTACAATTTTTTAATATGTAAATAAATTTGAACTATCAGCCTGAAGGAATTATTTGGATCAGGATCAGGGAAGATTGAACCATTGCACAGTATCTTAAAAACATACATTATGTCAAAATTCAAAATCCAAAAATTCAAATATTTATTGGTCCTTGTTGATCAAGTACATGATACAGGACAGGTCATTTAGGCACAATTTTACATACATAATATATAAAAAAAAAACTTATACTAATGGTCAATATAGTATTATACACTAAAACACACAATTGTATATGACAAAACTTTAGGGACAGACGAACAATGTAAAATTCGGAAACAAATTAAAAGTTTAGTAAACAAAGTTTATAAATACATGTTAATTTGTTGATTAGACTTAACGTTATATATAAAAATAAATTCTGATACAGAATAGTCAATTTAAGTTCAGATTCAAGTGTATTTATTCTTAAAGATAAATATGTGTATAAGAAAAGGCATAGTTTTAAACTTGCCATTAAAACGAAAACAAACAAAGAGAGATATACAAAAATATGAGTAGATTACATAGCCTATGTTATAGAAATTAAATTAAACAAAACAAGTGGAGTAGTGTAGCAGTTAAAATATTCCGTGGTGTTGTATAGGCATTTATCAAGCAAGAATAGCTTAAGTTTTTTTTTTTAATATATTTTCCTTGTCTATTGATTTTATATCATTTGGCAGGTAATTAAATATTTTGGCACCTATGCGGGTGGGGGCTTTAAATGTGATATTTAGTCTGGAGAAAGGTAGATGTAAATTATTTATTTGGCGAGTATTTATCTGGTGATAATTACCATTTGTTGAAAATTTATATTTATTATTGAAAACAAATAAACAAATTTCAAAAATATATAAACTATATAAAGTGAGTATTTTAAATTTCTTGAAGATCTCTTTGCACGTATGAGTGCTGGATACGCCAGCAATACATCTTAAAATTCGTTTCCCAGCAACAAACACGTCATGTGAAAGGTTAGAGTCCCCCCAAAATGTCTATCTGCATAGACAAACGAAATACTACTTAATTAAATAGTACTTGCACGGTTGGTTATGTATTTTTGGTAAACATGTTTATTTCTTTCATCGAATTTTTTATTTGTAACTTCCATGTGTGTTGGAGGGGGTTCAGCCTCCAGCTCCCGTATGTCACTGAATGTAATACCCTACTCCGAGGTTTGAGTTAAATAGTCTCTTGGCCCTGTAAACACTATCTTAGCCCATAGCCAAGTTCATACTTGGCTTATATTAAACTGCCAAAACCAAATCAAAATGTGCAGCAATAAATGTCAAATATCTTTTGATTACAGTGATTCCTCAGTGGATCTAAGCACAAGTATCGACCCGCATGAAGTTAGCGGTGCAGATGCTTCCTTACGAACTCCATTTACTAGTGATTTAGGAATATCCAGCAACAGGTCCAGTATAGCGTCGCAGGTATGCATATATACAATAATGTATTTATTTTTTTATTATATATTTTCATTTGAGTATTAATTTTTTTCACAATAACCTTAGTTTTTATAGGAGTTGTATGAGTATGTCTTACATGTTAACCAGGGCTGATTGTGACCGTTCCGACGCACATGAACCAGTTCCTGTATAAGATTGTCTATATCACAAATGGATATACATTTTAGTTTTTTAACTATAAGTTGCTCTTTATCACAAATTGTTCCTGTTAAAAAAATAAGGTTTGTGTTAAGAAAATCATTTTTTTTTCTTACAGGGCGCTCAAAAATTTGAAAAACATGAATTATACCTAGAAGTAAACTGCCACTATTTTTAAATTTTAATGAAAATTCCATTTGAAAAAGTTGCTTATAATTACTTGTTGCATTTTGTTCTCAACATTTTGTTCATAGAACTTACAGTTTCTTTTGTGTCGATATCTCGCCTATTTTGTAATTGTTTAAACAGTTAAGATAATTTGTTTATTAATAATTTGCGACTTTCCATGACATTCTCGGCATAATTTCGAAAAGCGGGCGTGGCATCTTCTTACTGTACAATATTTATCTCTGTTGAAATTTCGAAGATCGGAGGGTGATATTCCTTACAACAAAATTTTTATCTGGCTGAAATTTCGACGATGCGACAAGCGGGGGATGCTATTCCTTACGACAGAATACTTATCTTAATAGAAATTAACTTGATCCTGATCGTTGCAGAAAATACAAATTACGATTTTCTATATAAAAAGTCTATATATTGCCTCTTATAATTTGCAAGTATACCTCTCTTGCTTTAACCAACGCAAATGCAATCAAAATTTACATATATATCTCCAATTTTTCTAGAATTTCGAAATTTCAGAAAAAAATCCGGGCCCCTCAAAAACTCCAGGCCCGGGGGGAAACACTTCCGACCCCCCCCCCCCTCGCGTCGTGCATGCTGTCAATTGTTTATTTATTAATTTTGTGAAAAAAAATCTTGTGACAACATGATGTTATTATATTAAACTAACTAGTTTTCAATTGTCATAAAAATCCATTGGTTTTTTCAAACATTATTTGCCTAATCCTCAAAAAACAGGAAAATGCCAAAAAGCGAAATTGCAATTTTTTGAGGATAAAAAAAAATTGTGACGTAGTGGGGCAAAACTAACATCGGATTCGGATTCTGCAAGTCAAGATACACCGAAAATGATTGGTCTGGTCCGTGTAATCGACAAATTTTTTTGTGTGTGCCTGTGTAATTAGTTTCAATTTGATTTTAATTTTTTTAATCAAGAACTATGCCTCTGGCGAGAAAAACGTAAGAGACCGTTTTCATGTATAATTGATCTGGCTAATCATGAAAAATATATACATGAAAAAAACATCAGTGGCGTACCACTTTCTTGGCAAAAAATATCAGGGACACCACTGCAGGAGCGATAAAATAACTTTTCTAATTAAAATATGTTGTTTTATATCCAATTAATACATACCAAAATTGAAAATAATATCTGAAGTACTTTCTCAGATATTAAAAAATAACGTTTAAAAAAAGTTGCCAACACCCTGGCCCTGTAGCAAAAAATTAAAGCCGTTGCGGACATGGATTCATATTCATAAAATGACCTAAAGAATCACACCCTGAAATATTACGTTATTAAGGAACACCCTAAATAAAAAATAATAAAACTTAATAAAATTAAAAAATTAAATTAAAAAAGTATAATTAAAATCGAATTAAAATACTTTTAATTTACTCTTTAAACCACTTTGAACCACTTACAGTGCATTTAAAACCGAGCGCGCTTTGAATTTTATATATACAAAGTCGCTACTATGCTAGTCAGTCGGAGCGTAAACACTAAAAAACGTACGGCGTTCAAAAAATTAATTGTTATAAAAGCTAAAAATGTATGAAAAAACCAATGAATTTTTGTGACAATTGAAAACTAGTTAGTTTGACATATGAATTTTATGTCGTCACAAGATTTTTTTCAAAAAATTAATTAATAAGCAATTGATAGTCGTAAATGAAAAATGCTCTCTATCTCCGGTTCTAGTTAACGGATCGAGGTCTGTCTAGGCCCAAAAATTTCCATTTTTATTTGTATTTCATCTGCCGACAAGTTCATTTCGATGCGACATTCCTCAGCTGAGATTTGTTTACTAAGCAATTTTTAAAAAAAGGTTGGCGGGAGGTAAAAAAAATAAAGAAGAGCAAGACCACATAGAAATGGTAGTTGTTATCAATATTTTTCGATTACCGGGGGTGGAAAGTGCAGAAAATGCCATGGAAAGTTGCAAGTCCTTAATTTGTTTAAACAATTGCAAAATACGCGAAATATCGACACAAAAAAGCTGTAAATTCTATGAACAAAATGCAACATTTTGATCACAATGAAATATCCGCATGAGCTTTTGTTGAACAGAAAATTTGTTAACTTAGAACCCTTAATTTGTTTATAACAATTGAACTGTCAAATATATTGTTGCGTATTTTCCACCTCTTAGGAAACACCCTGTATGAATCCGTGGGTTGTAAAATAATTTCAACAAGAGATAAACCACTTACACTTTATTTAATAATTTACTGACTATACAAAACTTCAAAATAGCCTTTACACTTTGTTTACTTGATATTTAACCTCACTTTTTCGCTACCTTTCACTTTTATAAACTTCTCCAATAATAAACTTCTTCTTCTGCGCTGGTAATCGCGCCTTATATACCCCGAAATTGCCTCTCTAGATCCATCCAGAAACAATCAAGAATCTTCTCATCATACTCTAGAAAAAGTCCATTTCTTTCTGTAAGTTTCCAGAAACTCACTATTAGGCATAGGCGTATCAATTTCCAGTTCCAAGGGGGTGTAATTCATAACAATATAATGTCGCTACAACTCTCAAACGACGCGTATGGACAAAATCTTCACGTTTTATATCCTGATTTATTTATGTGCGACGCACCGTTCTTGTTGAAAAGTCAAAGAACATCAGAAAATGAGAATATTGATAAAAACTATTGCCTTTAACAATGAAGCCTGTGTTTTTTTAATGTCGCCATTGTGTTCAGCGCAATTTTTCCCATAAGAATAGTCAATAAAATTGCTGTTTTAAATTTCTGACTAAAATCGATGATCTTGACTTTACGACGACCGGCCTGCAACCTTCCTAACTGAAAACTATTAATCCACGGTGCAACAATACATTTACAGAAAAAGAAATAGCCAATGAATATAAATTATTTGTTCCTTTTTAAAGATTTATTCTTTGGGTCGGATGCATTTTAAATCTTTAATTTAACTCTTACTTTCATTTTTTTATTACAAGAATAACATATATCAAGTTCAGGATATGTTTTAAAATTGTTTAAATATATTTCAGATAAACATTAATTTAATATGTGAACTAACACCGGATCCTTCGCCATTTCTTAGAACAGGTCCGTTACACTGAATGTTTAACGATGAAACTTAAAAATCTTGAAAACGACATACCCGATTTCCACTAAACATGGAATAATTAAGGTTGCTGTTAAGCAAAATTCATATTTTTGAAATTTTTGAGTGCCTGTATGAACAAAACTAATTTTCACAACGCAAACCTAATTTTTTTAACAAGCAAATTTTTTTAAGGTTGCCATTCCCTAGAAAGACACATCCTATAAAAGTAAAAAATACACCAGAAGCTCGCAAAAAATATTATCTGAGATTTTCCTTCCGTAACTGTTAGTGCGAGGATTAAACATCACAAAACCACAAAAATCAGTCCTGGGGGTGCCGCGCAACCCCCCGAAAAAACCACCCCTTCGGTGAAAAAAGCCTTATTTTACTGATGACTCTTTAACCGTTGAAGATATAAAAAAATTGCTCATCATAAAAAAGAAAGCTTGACTAATTGCCTAAAAAAGTCCTCTTGTAATTTTCTTGTAAATGCTATGGTTTTTCGAGAAAATCGACATTGACAAAAATTGTAAAATTTGTATTTTTAATGCGCGCGAATTTTCGTTTATTTGAATTTTTTGCGCGTGACCTATAGAAAAAACTGAATTGCTCGAAAACCAAACAAAATAGGAACTAAAATAAAAATGCGTTTTAAAGGGGACATAAAATACTCTCTTGTGTTGCCATTCTTGAGGGCTATTGATATTTATTAGTATATACAAATAACAATATAATCTCTTGATTTTTTGTGCACCTAACTATTCGCAGGCCCATAAAAAATAACTGACTATAAGATAAGTGATAAATGCATTGTCTTTTAGTTCAAGGTAGTACTTCAATGCAGAAAAAGTTAGGTATAAAAATATTTACATTTACAAATTTAGCAGCATGTTAAACTTAGCAAAAAAAAAAACAAAAAATGCTGCATATTCAATTTTTATATGATATTTTTTTTATACATTTTATTAACTATTAAATGATTATAAACAATAGTTATATAAAAAAAAATGAACTAAATTTTCAAGATGTTTGGCTCTTTTTTTATTTTTAGGAAACGATAAAAAATTGGCCAAAAATTAGGCTAATTTCAACATGCTGTTAAATTTGTAAATGTGAATATTTTTATTCCTAACTTTTTCTGCATTGAGGTACTAACTTGGACTAAAAGATAATAATTTAAATTTAAAACTTATATTAAAGTCATTCTTTTTTTTCTATAGGCACGCAAAAAATTTCAAATAAACGAAATTTCGTGCGCATTAAAAATACAAATTTTGCAGTTTTTTTCAATATCGAAAACCATGGCATATACAAAAAATTACAAGAGGACTTTTTTTAGGCAGTTAGTTAAGGTTTCTTTTTTATGATGAGCAATTTTTTTTTCTTCGACGATTACCGAGTTATCAGTAAAACAAGGCTTTGTTCACCGGATGGGTGGTTTTTTGGTGGGGTTGCGCGGTACCCCCAGAACTGATTTTTGTGGTTTTGTGATGTATAATCCCTCCACTTACAGTTACAAAAGGAAAATCTCAGATAACATTTTTTGTTATGAAAATCTTTATAATTATTGGACTATAGGGAAATATTTATTATTTTTGCCCATAACTTTTTTGTCTTAGTACGTATATTTAAAAAAAACCAATAAGAGTACCTAACTAGAACCATAGCAAGACTCTTACTATGAATTTTCACTCAATAATTTCAGTGGTTTGTAAAATAGCTAGATTTAAATTTAAAAATTATGTTAATCTTCCTATTTCGTAGTTTTAAATCTAGCTATTTTGCAAACCACTGAAATTATTGAGTGAAAATTCATAGTAATAGTCTTGTTATGGTTCTACTTAGGTACTCTTATAGTTTTTTTCAATATACTTATCAAGAAAAAAGTTATGGGCAAAAATAATAAATACTTCCCTATCAGATGTCTCTTTCTATGGAATGGCCAACTTAATGAAATCTCACTTAGTCAAAAAATTAAAATGTAGGTCCATTTGTGGTATAGGTAATCCCACCCAGGAACATCCCGTATACATCAGACATCACTTCTGAGTACTCGTTACCCAAAAAAGATATCGTTATCGATCAACATGTTAAGAAATCGCCTTTTTCATCTGGCAAGATTTATTTCCATTAATGTTTCAAAATGTTATTATTGTTTTATATTTAGGCTAGATCTCTCCGAAGTTTCATAATAAAAATCATCTCCAAATTTGTTCAAAATTGGTTAATATTAACACGTGTATCCGGGGCCATGAAATTTCCCATATATTTTGTATCGGAAAGACTTCTGTTCAAAAATTTGCTATGAATATTGTAAATAAAATCATTTTTAAATATTTTTATATTACAAATTGGAAACATGTACAAGAATAAAAGCTACGTTTTTTCGTGATTTTCTTGTCCAATTTTTAGGACCCTTTGTCACAGGCGTAGAGGTTATCACCTCTACGCCTGTAACTTGCGTGAAAGAAATAGTTTGAGGGTTCTTTTTGATAAAGGATAAAATGAGAATTAAAAAAATGTAAAAAGTAATCCTTCGCTGACGTATCTGAAACGTATTATGTTCCCTCTTTGAAAGCTTCAAAAATAATTTTTGTGCTATGTGTATTAAATAAGAGTAAGAAATGTGTTCATATAATATCAATAACTAGTTTCTTCAAATTTTTGTACAATAATCTATAGAACAATTCGATACACATTTGTCGTTATTTAATAATATCATTACTGATCCTTCAATTTTTTGATTTTTTTGCTATCTGCTGGAATGAAAGTACAGCGGACAAAGGTAATACCACAGTCTTCATAGATAGAAATATATAGGAAACAAAATTCAAGACGCTTATAAATGAGCAATTTTACTCAAAATTAAACAACCACCCGATATAGTTAATTGAAATCAATATTGTTTTGAAAATCTCCTCAAAGTGGACTTACGCTATCGACTCATTAATGCTTCAAACTATATAATAACAAACTAATTCCTGAAAGATCTAATTTTATTGGCCCATTTCCTAAATTCAAGAAAGACATGCAGTACGTGCCAGACCAACCTATCATTATTCTGAAAATCAATGTTTTCATCAGCTGACAGTTATACCTCATTAGTTCGTAATAAATTTTTACTTTCATCGTCAATAAATATTAATTTATCCTGATACAAATTGACTTATAATTGATAATTGATATTCTTGGCGCTATTGGTAATTAATTAATAATTGAACGTAATAAAAGATATAGAATTATTTCAATTTTAGCAGGTTTCTTTTTGCGAATATTAATATACCTATATGGCTTGCGAACATTTATAAATAATTTTGTTATAGTAGGAAGGTAAAAAAAAGCGTTCTCTTAAAATAACATTATTCTGTTTTCAATAAAATTCTTCCTTGAGAATTTTCATTTAAAAAATATGTTGTACCACGTAGCACATTGGTTACAAAGGCGGTAATACAGAAATGATTAGTAAACAACCATCCAGATTAAATTATTCGTTTTATAGAAAATACATGAAGCTTTAAATCAAGTTTGTCTGGACTCTCTACGATTTTATCTAGCAAAGTTACAAATATTTGGAGTATTAGAATTAAAATTTTCTCGTAGTACAATGTTATTGTGACACCTTGGATAATATTACAGATTTTATTATTATAACATGCACAAACAATCATTATACCTACCTAGAAAAAAACGAAATAGATATCATTTTTTTTACCTTCCTAGAGCATTAGTGTCCTTTAACAAATGTGATAATAATATAGTGTTACCTACTTACTCATTTTCTGTTTATTTTATTTATAATATGGAAGCATATTGAGGCCACGGTGACAAAAAAAAAATGTTTTGATGAAATTTCAACTTATTGGGTTGAAATTAAGCTTAATTATGTTGAAATTTCAATATAAGACGAGATTTCAATTTATTAAGTCGAAATTTCAACTTTAGCTCTCTGTGGACTAGATAAAGTATATTCCAAATGTGCCTATAAAATTCGTGGATATATTTCTCGTATAAGGATAGGTTGAAATGGAGGTTTTAACTGACCCTTTTTAAGGGAGATAGAGAAACATGTTTAAACATAATCCCTCAAACAAATCAAATATGTTACACTGTACAGTGTAAAATCTTCAACGAATACAAGGTGTTTAACCATAAATTCTAGTTTCTATACGTGATTTCATTTTAATGCTATTTAAACGTTTAAAAAACTGATCTCGTCATTTGACAGTGACCATTTTCTGAAATGATTAGATCTCATGAAAATGAGATAGGGAAGGGAATTTACAGTGAAACAGATTATATGTGGGGCCCATAACAAGTAGAAAAACTGTATCTCCCTCTTATACATGGTAAACGAGTGACGAAGACCATGACTTGATGGTAGGAACGTTAAACATTGAAAATGATTAGAAGGTGTTTAAAATCACCCCAAATAGCCAAAGTAAAATCTTGTTTCAAAACAAAAGTATAATAGTAGGTACATTAAACAACAAGTTTAGAAAAGCAAAAGTGGATGCGGAAGTAATCCACGTAGTGGATTGGAAGTATAGAAATCGTTAAAAAAATTCAAATTTTCTTTGTCTTGAAATATTTTACTAAAGCGAGCGAGTAACTCAAAAACTATATGAGTTTAGTAAAACTTCTTTTCTTACGAGATTTGTTTATACAATTTTTTTGCATTTTGTATTAGTAGGTAATTATAAGCAAATGGTGATAGATATAAAAGCATTACAAAGTTTGAAATTTAAAATTTTTCATAGTAGATACTTGTGTAGGATTTCCATAACTGGCACGGCACGGCTTTGTTTATCTATATAAGTTAAGTATAATAGTGGAGTAAATCTAAGGGTCCGAACTGCCTAGACAGGAATGGGCTTATTCCATGATATTCTTTTTATATGGTTTTTATACTTCTTCATATAGTACTCGATATTCTCATTATGCACTTAAAATTTCGTATCATTAACTTTTTCCGTTCTCGAGATATAAGGAGTTGAAATTTGTAATAGTTGCAAAAACCGAGCGCTCATTTGTGACGTCACTATACGTAAGTGACGTAAGAAAAGTGGCTTTCTGGGATCTTTCAAATTTAACCTGAAAAGTCGAAAAACATGGAATTTTCAAACGCTGGAAACTAAATAAATACGTCGAGTGGAAGTTCGTTCTATGTCTCTACGGAAAGGAGAAGGTCGGCGATGAATGCTAATCGTAAAATGCAGGGTCAAAATCAAAAATTCGTTCCTACAGGAGCGAGAGAAAATTGTAATTTTTTGACATTTCACCAAATTGTCAAGAAGTAAGCAAAACAAACAATACTTCGAAAACACTTAGGCCCGGTACTTTCACTTAAGTATAAATATACTTTATCCGGCGGATAACTATCCGAAGGATAAGATAACCAGAATTTGCTATCTACTGGATATCTTATATCTGTACTTTCATTCAAATCACACCTTCGGTTAACAATTCGATGGATAAGATTTTAGACACTTCCCAAAGTAAGTGTTGCCAACTTAAGATGTGGTAAAACAAGAGAAATGTATGCAGAAGCTATGTACTTCAAATAAAGATAGAAATAATCCCCTATTGTTATTGCTTCCCTGTTAATGACATTTGGGTCATTTTGGTTGTTTGTCATTGTGAGTATAGTGTTCACAATGGATTTTGTTGTGCGATTTTGGTCTGTATATTTTTAAATGGTATATATTAAATAAAACTGTGTTTCATGTGATATATTTTTGGACAAGGTGAGGAAATACATAAATAGCAGTTATTAGATTTTTTTTATTATTCTTCCCGCTGTGGCTTGTGAAAGTCCGTAAAATCACCCAGTTATAAAAGTCACCACTGGCCAAACCTTATCTAAAATATTGTTAAACACAAAACAACAAAGAACTTTTCAAAACTTGGGTTAGAAAATAGAATAGCACTGCCAATCAGAGCGCAAGCGCGTAGGCGTGGCTTCGTTTATCCGGTAGATAAAAGCCTTATTCGTCGGTTTGGGCGCCGAATAGTTTATCCTAGGAATAAGCATATTTATCTGACTGATATCACTATTTGTAGGTGAAAATACCGATTTTTTGCTTATCTTCTATAGATAAGACTTATTCTAGAGAATAAATGTCGCTATCTATAGATGAAAGTACCGGCCCTTATAATTATAACAACTAAGGAGCATCAAGTCTATTGAGATAGCCGAGTCTTTTGCTGGAACTCGTTGAAAACATTTCAAGAAGTGTAGTAAAAAGTTTTGGATTAAATCCGTGTGGCGGAAAGCTTTTGCTTAAACAAAAGGATGTTCAGAATCCTGTTTCTTCGCAGTTTTTCTGATATATCTCTGGTTGTATAACCTGTACCGCAAAAAAGAAAGAGACAAAAATTATTCAAAATGAAATTGCAAAAGGAACTAGATTTGTCCGAAACTTTTTAGTTAATATGCCAAGTCGTAAGACATGAAGACATTTTAAGGAGGCCATTTTGAAACAATCGATGATGACTTGAACAATAATGCACATATTCTAACGAAACTTTAGAACAGTATACCCCGTGTGGAGTTAAACCATCAAGCCAAGTTTCAAGTTAAAATGTTTATAATAACTCCTAAAAAACAATTGCAAAGTCGAAAATTAAATCGTCTTGTTTGTGGGCATCAAGTCGCATTTCAAAAATTTGCATTTCAGATTATAGTTGTTCTTATATTCTTTATGGTGGTATTAACAAAAATAAATTTAAACCTTTTTAAAACCGAAAAAATGTTCGTCATTACGTCTGTTAACTTGCTTATAAATGGTCATAATGCAAAAAAAATGTCATATCTACGGTCCCAATTGCCGGAGATAAAACTACTTTTTTTAATAGCTCGTTTTTTATGTACTTTTAAGATATACCAATATTTTTGGGCAAAATATTTTTGAGTAAAATTCATTTCTTAAAACAAAAGAGAATAGAAGATTTGAATAAAATTGGTCTTGTCACTTGACAAGGCTGGGATGTCTCTGTTTAGGCTGGCTGGAATCTTATTAAAAGGGTATATTTATATTCACAATTAAATTTACACTGATTTTGTGTTCTATGAGAAGGGTGCGGAAATGAGGCCTTATTAACCCTCGTTAGTTATGTTGAAATTTTGACTTAATGGATTGAAATATCAACACATTAAGTCACATGATATCAATAATTTCAATATATTTAGTTGAGATTTCAACTTATTTCTTTTTCTCCGTGTCCTCAATATGCTTCCGTAATATAACAGTGCAGTGAATGGAGAATTTTACCGTTTTCGGTTAATTTTTGCTGCAGCTCGAAACCTACTTCTCCCACGTTTTCGAGAATAGGAAACACGAAAAAAATAGCCAAGAATGTTTTCACCCCCCGCAAACGGACAAGAACCATCCTTTTTGACCATTGTTTCGTGGTAATTATCGGTTTGGAGAGAAATAATTTGATACTTCATGGAGGTTTAGTAACAAGGGAAGGGTTATGACAGGGGAAGCTTTCTAACAACACTTCGGGGTTAAAACAACCCTCTTACACCCCTGCACTGTAAGGCATAGTTATGAACCAAAATTATATTTCACGCACATGCATGATTTTCACGTGATATTTCATTCCTATATCGATTCATATATCACTTGAAAATGCATGACATGTGGGGTGATTTTTCGTGAAATATCTCTTAAACAATCTCCGAGATTTTATAATTGCCAAGTATACATATATTGCTTCTCATGGAGGAAATCACTAATTTTCGATTTTACACAGCCACAAAAAAAAAATTCTTCCTGACCTGAGGATCTGACCATGCTCACTATATGTTTTTGGGGTCGCTGAATCCGAATCTGAGGTCTATTTAACTCCATCACATCAGGATTTTGCCATAACCTCAAAAAAAAAACATAATTTAAGCGATTTCGCCATATCTTCACATAAATCGCTGTAACTTTTTCTAGACAAAAGTGACCCTCTCTTTTTTGTACTAGCAAATTAAATTTTCAATCCGATGATGCGAGGCACGATATTCTTTCGGCGCTTTTTAAGTGAGATATCGGCCGCTAAAATGAGAGGTCCGAGGATTTCGCTTCTAGAGCGATATGGCCCAGCTTCGAGGGCCATTTCTGCCAAACTAAAGCTAGCAAAAATCTGAAAAAAATCAAGAGTATGTAGAAAGATGTAGGAAATCGTTTGGTGTTAATCTGGGGTCGATGTGTGTCTTGGTTTTCGAGATATGGCCGCTCCAAGTCACCGGAAAGTGAAAATTGAAATTTTTTACCGTTTCCCAAGGCTATATATCTCGAAAACGAAACGAGATACAGAGCTGCGGTTTACTCTATCTGATATCTCTCTCCTTCCTACATATCATTGAATTTTTTTGATACTTTACCTTAGAAATTTTGCAAAAAAATTTAAATGCTGGCAAAAATCTGAAAAAATTCAGAGGTATGCAGGAAGGCAAGATAAATCTAATGGCGTAAACTACAGCTCTTTATCTCGTTTCATTTTCGAGATATAGCCTCGCGAAGCGGTACAAAAATTCAACCTTTTGGTGACTTCAAGCGGCCATATCTCGAAAACCAAGGCGCGCACCAATCTCCAATTTGCGCCAAACGATTTCTTACATCTTTTTATGTACGCCTGAATTTTTCCAGATTTTTGCTAGTTTTTGTTTAGCAGAAATGGCGGAGCTGAAGAAGCGAAATCCTCCGACCTCTCATTTTGGTGGCCGATATCTCACTTAAAAAGCTCCGGAAGCATATTGTGCCCCGCATCACCGGATTGGAAATCTAATTTGCAATCGATTTAGTACAAAAAAGAGGCAGGTCATTTTTATCTAGAAAAAGTTACAACGATTTATATGAAGAGATGTCGAAATCACTTAAATTCGGGGTTTTTTGAGGTTAAGGCAAAACTTTGATGTGATGGAGTTAAATAGACCTCGGATTCGGATTCAGCGACCACAAAAACATATAGTAAACATAGTCAGATCCCCAGGCGAGAAAGAATTTTTTTATGTGACTGTGTTAGTTTTGAGTATGTTGTTAAGCATAATGCATAACTATTTATATTAACATACATTGACATTATTATGAATTTGTAATTTTCATATGTAAGTAAATGATGATTATAACATTATACATCTCGGCCACAATATATTTATGTGACATATTCTGCAAATAAAAATACACCCTTTTGTTGTTTGTTGTGACTATTCTAGACTTATTTCTGTCAAAATGTTTGTCATCTATTTTTATTTTTTAGGATGAACATCAGTCTCCCGGATCGCCAAATGCCTTTCCTAAAAGTTCTTAATCGTAATAATTCATATTTTATATTTTCCTGTGGCCATTTTTTTATTTAACTGTTAGAATATTACATCAAAATGTGTATATACGTGTTGTTTATACAATCGAATTGAAATTACTATTGTAAATGTTGTACTCCCCGTTGCGTTCGTGAAGAAGGTATCATACCCCTAGATATGTTCCCAGGGTATTAAGAGAGAATTACCAGTTATCAATCACTAAATTTTAAAAATGAAACTACTATCAAGATACGGATGATATTAAACCCAAAATTTCAATTTTCTACAGACCTTTCTTATAACAAAATTAAAAGAATTGTGTTAAAAATATTTTAGGAAAACATTGTTCGAGAGATCAATCATCAACGTTATTCGTAGTACCTATCTTTGAATGAGTAAAGTTTAAGTCGATGCATATGTGGGGCAGTTCCTTATCAATTTTCTACATTCAACAGAATATATTCAGTTATATGATGAACCTGACAACTAAAAACATTTTGTTTAGTAGTTGAGTATACTACATGGAATTAATAACAAACATTTTTTGACGTCTCATTATGAGAGCAAATGTTAAATTAATGTGAAACCTAACTAATCCCTCAAATACTTAAACCACCACGACTGTGTATAGTTTTCTCGTTATTTGTTGTTAACATAAGCCCCGGTTTCGAAAATATTTTAGATATTAATTGAAGAGGTTATACGTTAAAACCCAACTGGCAAAAGTGCCCATTTTATACCTATAGTAGCTGTGTAAGTGTTCTTAAAACAAAATTAATAACTACACAATGCTAATAAAGCAATATGTGATAAAATATTTCAACACGGTAAATATTAAAAAAATGTCAAAAAGCTGAAATTTTTCGATTTATCCTAATGAAAAATGAAACTTGTTTTAAAACTGATTGTTGGTGACCCTCAAAATAGCGAATAATAATAATGCGCTATCAGTATATTATGCTTATCATAAATTTCAAAAAATGGAGTATAATAATAGTATTTAGATAGATATATAAGAT
The DNA here is from genome assembly GCA_963583905.1 of Stenurella melanura. Classification (NCBI taxonomy): domain Eukaryota; kingdom Metazoa; phylum Arthropoda; class Insecta; order Coleoptera; family Cerambycidae; genus Stenurella; species Stenurella melanura. The sequence continues at coordinate 102,381,747 of OY757314.1, read as the reverse complement.
GAGAGATACGCACACCACCTACACAGGGACCATTTTTTTTCTTGTAGACCTGTGTTGTTACAAAAATACGATCACCGTACATCCTGGTGAGCAGTGGTCCAGAGGCAGGCCTACGTCCCAGTTATAGGAGGTACGGTGGTAGATATTTTAAACCTGCAAGGTGTTTAAGCCATGATGTAGTAAATGTCAAGCTGATTTTTTTTAAATGGTTAATTTCATTTATAAATTAAGAGTCCACCACTAAGAAAAATGCTCATGTCATTTTTCGTGTCTGCCATGCTCTAGGGCAAAGGATTACAAAAAGTCTGGTAATTGCACGCTGGCCTCGGTACTATTAGAGTTGGTCACTGTTCGTACTTCCATGCCTTTAACCGCGTACACAGCACACTATCCATCCATTTTCTTCCAAACGCATTCTCGCTTCCTCGTTTACACATGCTCTAAATTAGTATAATTATTCGATCCAAGGAGCCATTCTTGATAAGTCTATACCTCTCAAATAACTTTACAATATTTTCTATATAGGTATATGTGCAATTCAAACGTATTTCTCGAGATATCAACAATGAAAGCATAACAAAATTTTCTATCTATTACTGACAATTTTAAGATGGGCACAAGATATCGATGAAAAATATTTTCCTAGTTGCTATAGATTCATGAAAGTTTTATACTGTAATAGATTAGTTCCGTTTACTGGGATATGCACAAATTTTATTGACCTATAAGGAAAATACTTATGTACATTTCATTGAATCTGCCAAAAAACTCAAATATACCAACGAAAATCTACAGAATATACTGTCATACAATATCCACAGGGGATCAAGGGCATAGCTATTTACAGCAATAGATATACAGAGAACTACCGAGTATGGTATCCCACTGTTGGTGAACAGTGCTGCTGAAATGAAATTTTGTAGTCAGCTGCAACTTGCAAAGTCCCTTGTTGGTATTATTTCCGTCGTGTGAATCCCCACCGATTTGACAGCTGTGGGAACTACCCCAATAACTCTAAAGGTGTACTTTTCTGGTTATTTTTTTTTTCAAATATTGACTGATAGAAGAAATATCCATAGACGTTTAGACTATAAAATTTGCATTAGATTGATACATAATACATAAAATTACCGTCAGAATTTTAGAATTTCTTGGATTTCGAAATCTAAAAAGATAATTAGCTAAATAACAAAAATATATAAATAGTGTAAATTATCGTATATGAAATATAAACTAAAAATACACTCTAATGTAGAAAATATCAAATATTATTTTAATTGAAAAAGTGAGATATGGACTTTTTATATTTAACAAAGTAACAGTATATAATTTAAGTTTTTCCCTGTATCTTCCTCTTTATTTCGTTTGCTTTGACAAGAGGTGCCTACACTTTTCGCAGCATTGTGTAAGACATCCCAAGTGCATAATTGTCCACATTTATGCATATGCAACAGATTGACTGTATAATGTGAGACTGCGCCACGTCTTGTCTCATTTTAATAGAAGCGTCTTTCTTGGCGTAAAATCCATTCCCAGACAGTGGCCGGTAATTCATTTCCTAACCATAATTGAATCTGGAGATAGCATCTAACAAGTTATTGAAAGTTTAAATTTAAAAAATCGTCAATATTCTATAGGATTCATAGTTAGTGGTAAAGTATATAGGCATGTAATTAACATTTAAGCTTGTCCTTATTCCTAGAGTGTTTGTTCGGCAATATTTTTCACATAAGCCACATGATGCTCATCATCTAAACTTGGTGAAGAACTTTAGTTGATATTTAATAGTAATCACTCACTGCATAATAATATTTCTTCAGTGATGGTGTTCGGTTCATAAAACACATTTAATTGTTGGCTTCAGATTGACAATTTTTTTTCAATTTTTTTTTTAACAATTTTTGGCCTTGGATGAATTCCATCAGCCAACTACACAAATGAGGGAAAAAGAGGAAGCAATAAGGATAATAAGGATACACACATTTCACGTCCAGGGGTTCATAGCAGGACGACTTAAAATTACACATAGACTGAACCGCGGATAGTACGTTAAACCACAGAGGATATAAAAACAAAGGCATATTAGGAAATATCACAAGCAAAGATTGACGACCGACAACTAGTGTTAAACCACTATACCACATATTTTTTTTCAATATTATTAGACTTATACAGATTTACCAATTTTTTATAAGGCTGTTGTTGCGTCATCTCATCTATTGCAGAGTTCATTGCTTTAATTTTTTGTTAGTTAAAGTACACGAGAAAAAACGGAAAAGTGAAACTTTCGGGATAGTTTTGGGGTAGTTCTCAATGGCGTAAGATTGGTGTACTTTGACAGGACTTTCTTTGCTACTATTATTTTTGGAACTTTTGTTGCAACACTGATCATAAAATAGTTTTTACAACCACTGTAATTTTGAATGAACACTCGAAGCTCCTTTCGTCAATCAAGTTGGTATTATCAAACTCAGGGTGTCAGGGTTGCTCACGACTGTAGCCAGAAATGAATTGTAGGGGATGCTCATCGGATTTCAGGTGGCGCTCTTTGAACTTCAGGGAGTACCAAATTCTTCATAATTTTTAAAAATATGCAAAATGGGATTATTCTGCATAAAATGATCAAAAAATAAATGATTTCAAATCTCGGTGCGTAACCTATATAAAATTAAGAGAACACAAACAGTAAATTATCATTATTTATTATTATGAATGCCACCTCCACCTTATTTTAAAGTAACTCCCTCATTTACATAGTTTTACATTTCATAATAGGAATTTTGGGGCATGAAAGAACAGCCACGAGCTTTAACACAATATTTTTACGAAGGATAAGAAGTTAATGTTAAACGTACATTTATCTAAACCATAGTAAATACAAAACGTAAAATGTTCCGTAAGGAAATATGTATACTTTATCCTTCTCGTTGTGGTACCAAATGTGTCATTGATTCTATAGGCGAGTCTGCCTGGGGTAAAAAAGAGGTGATTTTGCAAATTTTGTATACCATTTGAGTTAGCAACGGATTCTTATAGGAAAAATGCCGCTGAACAAGATTTTCTTATGAAATATTTTCCTAAACCGCGAGCTTCATAGTCAAATAATTGTTTAAACAATTTTTTTTCATTTTTACTTAATAAAATAAAAAAGGTTTGACGGATCCGAAAAAAATCTTAATTCAGTTGAAAGATATTTTCAAATTTGTCGTTTGGCGTCAGGCACAACTCATTTTGTCAACCCGTTCATTTGCTATAGCCAAAATAATAATTAACAAATTGATTACTCTGAAACAAATAAGGTCAGGATATTGTTTGTTTCAAAATATTTGCCTTTTATAACAAAGAATATACCATATTTTTTTTGACGCGCAATGGGGTGGCGGGTTCGATCCTCGATGTGGGCAATTTTTTTTTCGTCAAATTTGCATTTTTTTCGTGTAACCAATTATTTTTTATGATAATAAATGTCTTTACTTTTTGATAAATTTTTTAAAACGTAAATAATTTTTTTTGCAATTTTCGTTAAATAAATGGCTATCTTGCAACAAACATATGATTGTTGCATTCGTGCAGACTTCTATGTGGATTATGCCCGACATCAATATTTATCGTTTAAAGTTGGTTTGAAGTCGATCAAACTATCGAAAAAAGTGATTTGCTAATTAACAAATTATGCCAATTATTTGAACAATTAAAAAGTATTGAAGATATCGAGCCAAAAAAAATATGATATATTCTTTAGTATAAATGGCATATATTTTGAAAAAAACAATATCCTGACCTCATTAGTTTCGGAGTAATCAATTTGTTAATTACGAAATTCATTTTGGCTATAACAAATGAACGGTTTGAAAAAATGAGTTTTGCCTAGTGCCAAACGACGCGTATTGAAAATATCTTTCGATTGCATCAAGATTTTTTCGGATCCGTCAAACCGCTTTCATTTTATTAAATAAAAACGAGAAAAATTTTGTTTAAACAATTATTTGTTCAGCGGAATTTTTCCTATAAGAATCCATGGCTAACTCAAATGGTATAGAAAATGTTTGGGAAAAATCCCAGGCAGACTCGCCTACTAGACTTGTGTTACCGAACAGACAGAATTTAATGAAATGATTTAATTAAAAATCATGTAAAACATTGTCGGTTTTAACAGCTGCCAACCAGCCTCAAATATCTCATGATCACGCATATGTGAGATTTTATAATCTGCTTAATGACTTCACGCCAATTTTGGTTTTTAGAGCGTCCTCATTATTTGCTACTAACTTAAGTAGTTCTCATCATTACTCACTTTCTCTTACTATTTAACCCTTAATTTCGGAAGGATTCATTATGAAATAAACATTGTCCTAGTCAAAATAATAGATACAATTGATTTTGTACTTAGTAATATAACGCTGAAATCAGGTTTATTGAACACTAATGAATACTGTATTATATATATTTTCACTTCGCCCACATTTCGTTATTTATGAGATTAAATTATTCAGTAATTCGTTGTTTATAAGTTGTAGTTGTTTCTATATTGGAAGCTTAGTTGTTACTTTTATGTGAGTATAATATGGCAGCGGCGGAACTGGGCCAATTTTGCTCTCGTCTCAACTATATTACTTAAGCAAGAAAACTGAGTTATTATTAAATAAATGGGCATAAGAAGACATACTTAATTTGAAGCACATGCTTCATATGTACGTCATCATCAATTATCCTGAATTCATTGCTCTGGTGAGAGGCAAATATGCAATTACAAATACGATGAGCGTCCTTTAGGTATGTTCTCCAAATTTTACTGGTGACTTGGGGAGGTAGGTGCCTCTGAACTAGCTATATGTACTCATCTATATTAGTTTCAAGTTAGAAAAAAGATGTAAGTACATGATGAGTAAGTAGTTTTGGGTGTACCATTGAAAATGAAAGTAACGTCAGAAATGTCAAAATAATCTTACATTCTGTGACATAATGACTGATTAAATAACAGTTCCTAAGTTAGTAAACCAATAAATAATAGTTTTTTTGCAAATACAGGATTAATTTTCCTTAGATACGAACAAATATATTGTCATTTGTGAGGTTACTTTGGTTTTAAAATAATAAATGACTGGGTAAGTGTTCTCTTGTACAGGGTTTTCTCATACGTCACGAGAAACATATAAGTATAACCCTAATAGCACATGGACGTCCCGAAAACGTCCCAAGAACGTACTCACAGGACATGAAAACGTCCCGAGGACGTACTCTACCGACGTAAGACGTACCGAGGACGTTTGAGGGACGTTCCGTGTCAGCAAAACGGGGTGTCCCGAGGACGTCCCACCCAGGACTTATGTGGGACGAATGTAGGTCTAGAGAGGACGTCCTGAAAACGTTGTTGGGACATACTATGCAAAACATACAGGTACCTCCCCCTCCACCACTTTTAAGGTGTATTCACAGCAGAGGGTATTTATGTTCCTTTTTGGGTTTTCTAACCACATGCATTTCTTTCGAAATAGAATCCAGTGATTGGATTCTATTTCGAAGGGAATAAATGTGGTTAGAAAAGCCAAAAAGATTAAAAAAAATGACAATATATAATTACCATGTAGAAAAATTATTCAATTAGATTGATTTTAAAACTTAGTACTTTTATTTATCAACACCAAATGACAAATTTATGCGAACATTTTATTTCTATTGTGCTATTGAAAAATAAGTTATGGCATTTGTATTTTTTTAAATAAACTTCTTACTCTACAAATTCAAGTGTCAAGTGTCAAAAATACAATTTTTATGGGATTTAAAAGTTATATATTATAATACCTAGTACAGTATAATATGGTTATATATACATTAAGTCATATTTAATATTATAAGAAATAAGCCAAGTGTGCAATAAAACGTAAGATAAATGTATATCTCACCTTTTCTTAACGTTTGGCACACTTCGTCTTTTTATAATTATCTTAGTTTATATTATTTTCTAATATTCTCTCTTTTTTGACACCCTCTCTGTTCTTTCTTTTGCCCTCTTCAATCACGATGTAATAGACATTTCGGTGTCCTTCCAAGTCTTTGAAGCGTTAGCGACTGCAGCAGCCCCTGTGCAAATAAAAGAAAAATTAACATTTCAAATGAAATCTTGGCAAAAAACATTAAGACTAATGGCAATCTTATATTTAAAATAAATTGTTATAATTTTCTTGGTGTCCTATTTAAAAAAAAATCACAGTTTAAATGTGAACATTTTTTTGCTTAACTGACTTTTGCATTTGAAAGGTTCCCTTGTTCATTTAAAAATTTTAAGAACACCTCTTTATATGAATGATTCTACAAATAATACCAAAGACCGAGAGAAGCAGAAATATATGATGACTAATGCTACCGCAGATTAATAACATTATTATATATAAGTTTAACGTTATATTTTTTGGCAATATTATTACAGAATTCAAGTAAAGAAAATGGCTATGGGTTAAGATGCATTAGGATTTACGGTTAGAAGCAGGTTTATTAGGTTGAACATTGATGATGTATAAAAGTTTTTGTACGTACGTACAGCACATAATTTCAGAAATATATAACAAATAGGGCATATAAGTTACAAATTTGTAAATTTTCCTCAAAAAGTACCTTTATTAGTTTTTTCCTTATATTAATTTACTGAAATCCCTAAATATACTTTACAAGTTTGTTGATGCTTTCTGGCGAATGTTTTTATTACTTGATGTATCAAACCTTACCTATTAAAAGTTTCATCACCTCCACTTGTTCATCAGAGATGTCGAACCATATATAACACTTCGTTTAACACACTGCATGAGTATATAGGTATTTCTTTTCAATTTTTACTTCCCTCGCATACCGAAGGGAAGTATTGTATTTATAATGTTTAACCAACAATCTTCTTTTAAGTGAATAAGTTCGCTCCATGATAAACAACTAAAAACTACATACTCAGGTTCACAGGTGATCTCATAGAATTTTAACAGAGCCAAATAAGGTGGGTGGTAGTATATTTATTATAACCTACAAATAAGCCGCACCAAATTTATCTATAGAATAAAATATCGATCTAAATACTTACATATTAATAAATCAATTAAATAGACTTACCTGTTTTTGGTACTTTCTTTTGTAGCCGTTAAAAGTGACTAGTGCCAGTGTGAGGAAGAAATAAAAATGCAAAGAATTTATATAAATTCTTTGTAAAAATGATGCAATGCCTGCCAAATTGAATTCCCCAGTTTGACAGCAACTGAGTAACATTACACAAGCTCTGCTTAAATATTGCGGTGAAAATAATGGCTGTAATATAACCGAAACTCATGAACAAAATAGTTGAAACGAATATAAGATTTCTGAAATCAGAAAAATCAAATTGACAAAATTTAAATGGACCATGAAATATGAAAATATTTTGTTATCAAAAGAAATTTTGTTAGTAAAACTTTTTAAGGATTGTAATTTCATTTTTACAGTTTTCAATTTCCTTTTTTAATCATATCCTCATCTGCTCAAAAAAACATCACTCCTAGAGGTTATTTCACAAATGTGTTTAGGTTTATCTTGACTAGACTCTAGCAGGATGTCCTCAAAACGTTTTATTCAGAACGTTTTAGGGACGATAGCAAACGGACGTCCTTGGGACGTACCATGTAAACCCGGGACGTTCAGACCAAACGAGGACCTAAGTGAACGTCCTGGGGACGTTTGGTGTTATCAGGGAAAAGGTGTACGCTGGTGATGCGTACGTCCAGTTATTTTGGGAATATAGAATTATATAGAATTAAATGTCAATTGTATTAGTTAAATCATATTTGTAATTCACTATAGTTTTGTAATAGCTTTAAAGTATCATCTAATACGAGTTGTTTTTTCTCATATGCAGATTGTGATTGATGTAAAGTCTTTGGGCGTAACACGTACGGGATAATCAAACTAGACACTTCAGATCTATCATTCCGAAAAAGTGGCAGTTATCCAACTTACAAATCACATAACTTTCAAATATTAACCTAGTTCAAATTTGTCTTATAAACGATCATCTTAACTTAACGACGCCGCGCGCCTTGAATATAATTCCCAGCAATGGCCATTTAAAGTACGTCACTGACAGCATATTTTTCCCAACCTAATATTTTAATAGCTTTCTTTTGTATTTATTTATTCTTTACGTCTGCAAAAATGAACAGCGTCTTTATGCAAATAGTAGTATAGCTATAGGGATTCTACGCCAAAATCCCATATTATTTCTTATGGAGGTTCATTTTGCACATTTTTGTCTGATTTTACCCCCGCCACTTTTAGGCACCGCCTTCGGGGAAGGTCCTACTGGTCGAGGAGATATTATTGGTCGAGGTGTCTGGGCACATGATCGAGGAGTTAATAGCCCTTGATACTTTTCTAATTTTCTCTTTAAGTTTTCTATCTCTTTCCAATACATATGGTTTTACCCTGGGTGGCTTATACGTCTCGAAAGTTATTTTATTAGACACCATTTTCAAACACGGTCTGAACAGCTTTTAAAACAGAGTCTGTATACAGAGCTGTTCAAACTCTGTTTTAAAGCGTACAGACCCTGTTTAAAATCGCACAGATCTACATACAGACTCTGTTTTAAAAGCTATTCAGACCGTGTTTGAAAATGGTGTCTAATAAAATAACTTTCGAGACGTATAAGCCACCCAGGGTAAAACCATATGCATTGGAAAGAGATAATAATAATAATAATAATCTTTATTGGCCATTTCTGACACATAAGATGTGTATATGGTACGTCATATTACAAATAACATTAATAGTACAAACATCATACAGAAAGTCAAATAACAAATTATAACAATCACAACTCTATTGTATACATCATACATATTTACATATACCTATCTAATTAAAATTATTACAAAGTAGTGATAAGAATCTTACAGATTGTCATTTAAAAGTTCACCAACTGCATAATAACATTTTTCTGTTAATAGTCTTTTTATTTGTTGTTTAAATAATTTATCATTTAAATTCTTGTAATCATTAGGCAACTTGTTAAAGACCTTGATTGAGAGATATTCGGGGCTTTTTTCAAAAAGAGATTATGTTGGGGGACTTCTAATATTAGATTATTTCTTGTGGTTCATACTTAAACGATTCAGCCTATTAAATTCAGCTTTTGCATATGTTAGTAACTGTAGTATATATATGCAAGGTAACGTTAGGATGCCTAACTTTATAAAGAGTGGTTTGCAGCTGGTTCTTGGATTTACTCCTACTATGTGTCTGATTGCTCTTTTTTGCATTTTAAATACTCTCTCGCTTTCAGGTGATCCACCCCAGGCAATAATACTGTATGAGATAACAGAGTTGAAATGGGCATAATAATACATTAAGAGTACAGGCAGCTCTACAAGTTTACGTAATTGATTTATGCAGTAACATACTGATAGAGAACTTAAAGAGAAAATTAGAAAAGTATCGAGGGCTATTAACTCCTCGATCATGTGCCCAGACCCCTCGACCAATATCTCCTCGAGCAGTAGGACCTTCCCCGAAGGCGGAGCCTAAAAGTGGTGGGGGGTAAAATCAGACAAAAATATGCAAAATGAACCTCCATAAGAAATAACATGGGATTTTGGCGTAACTATACTACTGCAAATAATGTTAGATCAACAAGGTACTTATAGGTGGTTATATAATAACCGACACATTTAAAAAATGTGTACTGGCCTGTATACTACACTAGTGTATAGGTTATCCAGTGTCAGTTTGAAAGTCATAAAAAAAAGACCGACAAAGAAATAGTTCATAATCATAACATAGCACCAGCGATGCCATAAGCGCTGATCGACAGTATTTAGAACCACATTTTAATTGTGGTAAATATTGTTTTACTACTTTATATTCATTGATAGGCATGATGTAAATTATTTATTTATAATAATAAATAATGTTAGTTTAATGAACAACTCCATATATGATGCAATAAAAGTAAATAAATAGCATTTAACCTATGGCTACGATACCGGAAATATTATAAGTATGAACCATGAGCCGATGATGTAATAGTGAGCTAGGTAAACAATCGACTACTTTTGTTTGAGGTAAGAGCACAATATATCTGGTTAACTATATTCCTATACGGATATCGTTTGCAATATTCCTCCCTCTTCTGTATCCATTCCGCAAATCCGACGAAATCCCGGTCCACGGCATAGTATAAGGGAAACCGACCACGGGACGTTGTCGGGTTGGTGGAGGAGGTTAGGTAAGGAGGTTGACCCACCTTCGCCGTCATTAAGGCGAGGGGTCAGAGGGACGGAAATATTGGTGGCGGCGCGATAAATTCAAAGAACATTGTCACAAGTGGAGACTCCTTCGCGTCTTGTGACGATGTCCGCCACCGCCCTAATAAATGGTGACGGAGGTGGGTCAACCTCCATGCCTAACCTCCCCCAACTACCCAACAACGTCCTCTGGTCTATTTCCCTCCAGCTCTTTAGGTTCTGACTTCCCGGTCCAGCCCCCATAACTCGGGGACGTCGTGTCCAATCCGTCAAAAGTCAACACGTGCGTATAGAACTTGTCCCCACGAAACAGACGTATCCCTTCGTTATAACTTTCGACTATTTACGGCTGTATGGGACGTCCCCACCAGATTTTTATAATTTTCAATGATTCTTGAGGTAATATTGAAGTTCTTAGCAAACTTAATAATTCTGAAGTCAGATTCAGTTTCAGCGGATTAAAATACATAGGGATATACTAGTGTGGTATACAAGCAAATCTAATTTTTTTATGCGTGTGCCTGTACATGAATACCTATCACAAATTGCGAAAACATTCCCACATTTTTTTTTGTGTACAATTTTTACGAAACAATAGAAATGAAAGTAATACTTATAGTTATCATCTAATATCTAACAATTACAAAGTTTTTTTTTTGATAAAGCAAGTCTCCTTTTCGCTATAATATAACTAAATCATGTTCTATAAGATGTTTATAAGATGTATCCGAAATAGGCGTACAGAACTCTGAAACAAAAAAATAAATCGAAAATCAAGTATGATAATTTTTATCTAAACATTTTAGAAAATTAAGAGCTCCTTAACCTTTTTTTGTGTTATGTCGAAGAAGTATTACTGAAGTTTAATAACGTCAATATATTCCTTAACTACTTCTTAACTAACTTAAACACATAGATGTAATATTTGACAAAAGATCAAAAAATAAGTCATAGATATTATGAAAAATAAAGCGTTGTTTTAATTGGTAAATAAATATTGAATAATTTAAGGTCTGAGGGCTGGGATCCTCATAATAATATTATAGCCTTTTTCAATTATTACTGATTTAAACCCTTTATATATTTAAAGCAGGTTGCCAAAATATAAGCGCATCACCTTTAAAAGCTGCAATTATATAAAATAAAATGTAAGTTAAGGGGTTCTTCCACACAGGGCTGTAATTTCTCACGATATATTTAAATAAGAAATATCATACTGGTTCTTGATTCTATTATTTTCAAACACATCGTGAATATATTGTTGTGTTTGATAAATATAACAAATATTTTGTATGTTAATATTTATTATTTACTGCGATTGTTCTATAAAAAATAATTTATTTTAAAGGTAGATGTAACGAGCCGAATGAAAGTGAATTTAATTCGATTGTATAAACTATAGATAATAAAGACCGAACCGATTCCAATAAGCCTTGTATATAAAGTGTAAGTAGTAGTAGTAGTTTTAAATAAGTTATCAAAAGTTATAACCTTACATTGTTATTATTGCAACTTCTTGTTACCTTTATAAGATTAAATTCTACATTGTTATAATTCTATTTCCTATTTATGTTAAGAACAGAATCTTTCATATATTTACATTATTCAGAAATAAATAAAATGTTTCTGTCGATTTTGAATGTATTCATTGTTTTGTTCGACTTACATTTAAATAAACATTTTTAATATTGCATGCATTAGCATTATATGTCTACACACAAGACCCAATTTAGTATAATTGGGCTAAACCGAATGTGGGTTCATTCGATGATGTCGACGTATTTATCCAGACTCGTCAGTTACTGCCACTTGATAGATAATATAATATTTATTGTGCAACAGTTATACGAGATCGGTCAGATCAAATATGAACATAGATGTAATATGTCTAGTTGACTATCGTCGATTGGCAAAGGTCGATTGGAGATACGAAGATTTCCAGCGCATGACGGGTACCAGCCAACTTGTGTTTTTGCACCATACCACAGGATTAAGACTGTATACTGTGCTACACCGAAGTGTATACCTCTAACGGACAAGTGTCAATTGGCATAATTTCTTCTCATATTCGATGGATCGTCCTGTATAGCTTCAGTTTGAAAAACGAAAAATTTAAAAGGTCATATAATAATGTTCGTAACAAAATACGGGAATGTATAAGAAGTTCATTTTTTATCGAATTTTTTGTGAATATATCAATTATCAATTGCTAATTAGTTATATTTAAAGTATTATATGTCTTAAATAGACTATTCGCGATGCCTTTCACCCGACTTAAATAAAGGATTATTTTGGTATAAGCAATATATTTCATCCTGACCTCCCCAAGTTTCCTCCTACATTCGTTCCTATTCCTTGCAGCTGCTCTCCAGTTTTCAAATCCAATTTTAGATGCGTCCTCTATACTTCGCCCTCCCACCTGAGTTTTGACCTTCCTTGTAGTTTACCATTTATTATTCTCCTTGGCACGTACGTGTCCTGTGCTCGTTCTACATGTCCTGCCCACTATAATCGCCAAGCAGTATATTTATCATTCGATATTAAGGACATTGCAGACGTAAGTGCCATATTGAACCATTATTTAGTACTTACATTGATAAAAATACTTTGAAATCTAAGATTGTGCTATTTGGTACAAAGAGAGCACGCGAACTTAAAAATTAAAAATGATTAGAATATAATACTAAATGATATCAAAATGTAGGTAGTCAATTCAACAAAAAATTTTAGATTCGGAATAGACATTATTCCATGGTTTTGTAAGCATGTATTTTCTGGTTTAAATAGGGTTATTAGATTTCTGTAGGTGCGATTTTTAAAACTTGAAATGTGTACTTTAAGATGCTTCAAGTGGAATTACCTAAAAAATTAAATTAACCCTCTTTATTTTACGAAAATAAGACAAATTTTTCTTTGCTCCAAAATTCTTGAAACTGCACTGGGTATGGTGTGCATGCCTTACTCAAACATTAGAGAACTAACTAATGTTTGCCTTAGTGACGTGAGATTGTGACAGTTCAACTGAATATAGCTCTAATCGGAGAAATTGGCCACTGGCCTTTTGCATTCTGGTCGCTAGGACGAGCATTCCTGTAACTGTTAGTACTATGCTTTGATATAATGTGTATTGCTTACTTTACCTCGATATGAAAGACAATTTACCAAAAATTCACCACGGCTCAGAGACATCTACTGAAAGAGTGGGAATAATCTGGCAGCTAATTGATAGATAACTAGTTACGATTAATTCAAGCCTATCACCAAGTGCTTACTGTATCCTAAAAGTCGTTAAAAAAAACCAATACAAACACTAACAAAAGAAACATTAATGGGCGCCACTATGTTTTTGAATCTCCCGTAAAAAACTATAGAAAAACCGGTTGAAAATTAATAACGATTTTAGCCAAGTCAAAAATTAAAAAAAACACAACGTAATTAACAATGACAATATATTGCGAGTTGCTCTACTAGAACGCAAATAAACACTGTTAATAGGTAAACTCTAAGAATTAGGTAATATACATAAATATAAACGAATGACAACATTGGAAGTTATACACAAAGATAATCAAGCCTTAGTATTCATAAACATATACACGAAAATACTTTGACAGATGATAAAATTGATAGCATACGTAAATATAAACAAAGATGGGTATTCCCAAAGATACGAAATAAATATTTACCTTAGTTAAACTTAAACCATTAAGGAGCATACTCCTTATGCTCAAAATTACAAAGAAAGCATTTCCTATGCTTTAACTTAAACAAATAATTTACATTTACTATGTTCATACACATAATTAAAAGCAGTTAGGTTAATATACACCGTGAATCTGGCTGTAGACAAGATAAGGCCAGATAAACAAATGACAAATGATTTGTCCATATTATCAACACAGCATCACATGATTACTTATACTGTGTGGAATGTCTATTTTCATGAACAACAACTTACTGAAAAGGTTGGTACCTGAACAGTCCAGAAGGTTGAATCAACGCACTAGGCAACTTATTGGCATGCCATTTTCAGCGGGAAAGCTGAAGCCGGCCACAAAGAAATTGCATCATCCATATCGAGGAACACTTTTCACTAATTCTAGACCACTTTGCACTTCCACTTTTCGTTTAACATGATAAATTTAGGAAAACAGCAATTCTCTAAAGCAAATTCGTTATTTTGATACTATCAAATAACATAATTCAGTTCCTCTCAACTTCTCCATCACCCGTTTTTAATTCTCAACGTTTACTGTATCTACTTAAACGATATTTCCATGTAGCACTTTAATATATTTGCTACTTTAGTCTAACACGTTTTAAATTATAAAATTAAACCGAATGCATAAAAAAAATTACTCTTTACAAATGTTTCTATTTCATATTATATTTTGGGCTGAAGAGAAAAATGTGAATATTTAAAAATTTTGTGTAGAAAATAATGTAGTAGAGTAAATAAGCCGAAAAATGTGGTGGAACAGCATCACTTTGATATTTTTTCACGTGTTCCCTAGGAGCGTACATCAGCATTGACCCCTGCTTCGCCTCCGAAAATGAGAAAGTTAGGGGGGTTTGATTGTTCCAAAAAGTACCTATCATGAAAATATTTACAATATTAATATTTTGTCTTGGAAATGTGCTCAAGGAGTTCTTTGGGTCGCTGATCACAAATCAGAGGTCCAAATTAAGGAATTCCGTATTCCAGTATGAAATTCTTTGATGAAAATTCTACTTTTTCGGGCGGAAATTTAAATATGAATAATTTGCTCTGGAAGTGTGCTCTAGGGGGTTTTTGTCGCTGATTACGATGGCGAGGTCCGAATTGAGAATTCCATATTCCAGACTGGAATATGTGCCATGGAAAATTCCATTTTCTCAGAAAAAATTTAAATATTAACATTTTTTCACGAAAATGTGCTCTAGGTTTTTTGGTCGCTGACCATGATTTTGAGGTCCAAATTTAAGAATTCCGTATTCCAGACTAAAATATGTCAGAATTTTTTCATAAGTTTTTGGAGCAATTTTTTTTGCTGCAAAAAATACTGACGTGTTCCTTGTAAAAATAAACAACTCTTGGCCCTGAATTTTTTTTCTGAAAGTCCATCGTTTTGCGGCAAAAATGTTTTGGAACACTGAAAATCCAATTTTTTGGTCATTAGCGGCGAAAGGTAGGTGCGGAAAAAAAAATGTTGGGACAAAAGATATCTATTTCTCCCCCAAAAATCAAAATATGTAATAAAAAGTTGCTATCGGAAATTTCAATGTTGCCCCACCCCCGGACGGGGTGAGGAATCCAACTGATTGGGTTATAAATTTATCGATGTCTTGCATCCCGTAATGATGACCCACACCAAAAAAGATTGTGTATGGTATGTGTGGTTGCCAAACTGGATGCGGAGCAGCTTGTGGCTGTGGCAAAAATGGCATATTTAAATTGCTCTCAAACTTGTAAATTTTATCACAGAAAGAACTACAATAAATGCAAGTCACATGGAGCTGCCGACGTAACGGAGAATGAATTGATTTGTGTCGTTGAAATATCGGATGGAATTTTCCATGGCAACTATTCCTGTATGGAATAAGGAATTGTTCAATTTGGACCTCGGAATTGTGATCAGCGACCAAGAAATATTCATATTTAAATTTCCGCCCGAAAAAGTGGAAGTTTCATAAAAAAATGGCACGAATTCCGTACTGGAATATGGAATTTCTCAGATTCGTGATCAGCGATCCACAAATCCTCTTAGAGCCCATTTCCAAGGCGAAATATTAATTTTATAATTTTTTTCCTGATAATTACATTTTGGTGCACTTAAACCCTTCTAGCTTTCTCATTTTCGGAGGTAACGCAGGGGTCAATGCTGATGAATGTTCCTAGGGGTCTAGGGAACACGTGAAAAAAGGAATTTTTCAAACTTATGCTGTTCCACCACTTTTCCACATTTTACACTTTTTTCCACCTTATTTACTGGATTATCTGGAAACTCGAGGACATACTAATGAGACTTTAGGATTTTGGATTGGCAACACTGCAAAAAGCATGCAAACAAAATATAACACAATTTATATTGGCCTAATCAGGCATCAATTACGCTATATTTGCATAACAATAGTACATCTATGAAAGACCTGGACAACACGAACTTAACTTATAAAAAGCCTAAAAAAATAAATTATTTATCTTTCTTTGTTTCTACAGCAGTCTGTTCTGCACCGTTAGTAATACTCTTTTGGTTTTCTTCTTGTTCTCCAGAATATCCAAACTCATTCCTTCTCTTCTTATCAACAGGATAAATATAACGTTGATACAAGAATATAAGGAACACTATATCATCTCTGAAACAACCTATTCTATACATCGTAGGCATTTTTATAACAAATGCAAACATATCGTCAATAAACGTGTTCAAAAATTTATATGTTAACATTCTCCATGGTAAATGAGCAACTGATTTCAATTTATAATTAATAAATAATTGGGGTGTCATCATGATAAATCCAAAAGTAAGTAAATATCCATAGAGTAAGTCCAAGACAAAAGAGTACCAGCCTTTATGCTCTAAATATAGAAGTGCATACGCACTATATCCTGCTAGAAGTGGGAAACACACCCACGATAGATATTTAAAGGCCAACTTGTCATATTCCCTAGTACTGGATTCAACATAGGAACTTTTGTCTTTGAAAGTTAACCAGCCATTTTCAAATTTAATATCCACGACTTTCCATATCTTCCAGAACTCAATGCCGAGCCCGACAAAACATGACACCCTTATCAATGTGTTTGTTTCATTGTCTAACACATACAGTAAAACTACTAAAGATTGGAAGACTCCGAAAAATACGGAACGGACAGACAATCCCTCCAGTGAATTCCTGTTGTTCCAGAACTGAATGTCATTTTTAAATGCTAGAAGTTCAAACAGGGAATGTACTATGGACACAATAATTGTAATACCCAACAAGTATGGATTGGTATCTAGTAATGTTTCTTTTAAGGTGTCTTGTTCCTCATCACTTTGTGTTGGCTCACTGTCACCCCATACATTCCACATCTGCCTCATGTGCTGAGCTGCGTATAGCTGCCACTTAAAGAGACTTAAAGGCTGGAAAGTTATTTGAAGGTAGAAACTTTCATTGAGTGGTTTATAGTCGCGAGCCATATTCCAGAAATCGTTGGCAAATAGAACAGGCTTGTAAAACTTCCTGTCATCAGTAAATTTGATATACTGATCCAAGGGTGAAGGTACGGATCCAAAAGTCCATAAGGTTTGATCGGTAACAAGGTTCAGAGTGAAATTTGGATGCCAGTGAGATATGATTTTACCATCTTCTACCTCAAATTTTTCACTTTCGCCAGTCAGTAGGTTTTTAGTGCCACTAGATTTGAGCTTCTTGTATCTGGAAATAAAAAAATTAAGAGTTAGGCAATATTCATTAGAATAATTCAAAAAATCATAACTATCACTAATTTGGTCTGCATACTGATAAAACAAAGAGAAAACGCTTTCAATAACCACAGAATAATAAAACAATCTGAATGTAATCTTTCACAAAAGGGGAAGTTTCGCGCATTTTTAAGCGCACATCCAATTCGCCATGTTCCTGGAATAAAACAACAGATAATCGGGTCCTACGAGCCCTAACAACTATATGTTGGGACAACCATAATTTTTACAGTAAGTTAAATAGAAATATGCCTTATGTTATTTAATTTTTATTTTGATAAAATATTTGTGAACATGTTTATTATTGTTTTATCACATTCTGAAAATAAAATTGCTGACTTGCTGCCTTTTATTGTTTCACTTAGAAATAGTGTGTTCAAAACCGCTGACAACTAAAGGTTGGGACAAATCATAATATTGTTTCTGCAGCAAGTAGGCCTTGAAAAAAAAAATAAATGTTTTGACAACTCATAGTTATTGTGACATTAATTTTATCAATAGTTTGGTTTGTTTTGTGCATATTCTCTGAGTTATTCGTATTTGGAAAAATGGGACGTGGGACATCTATTGATAGAAAGGTACGGGAAATTATTATTAAAAAATATGGTACGGGTAAGGACTAAACAGTGCGTGAAATCGCCAGCGATTTAGGTATAGCTAAATCTACTGTATTTAATATAATTAAAAAATTTGGTGAATCTGGAATTATTGACATTCATGGGAAAAACACTGGAAGACCAAGAAAAGTGAGTGAAAGAAATGTCAGACCGCTAGTAAAAGTTTGTAAAAAGGGCAGAAGGAATACACTTCTGGAAGTTACTGCGCTGTAGAATAATAAAACAGGAATAAACGTTTCTCGAGAATGGTGCAGAAAATATATTCATAAAAGTGGTTTAAGTGTTTATAAGGTATGGTTTATTTCATTATTTTTGTGTACCTATTTACTTATTCTGTGTGGTTTGTAGGCCAAGGAAAAACCGTTCTTGACAGAAGTCCAAAAGAGAAAACGCCTTATTTGGGCAAAAACTAAGCTCTTGTGGACTTTTGGAAATGATTAGTCTTTGAAACGTTTTTCGCCCTTACTCTGGAGCTCATCACAAAGACATAAAGCCACTCAAAAAGACGTTTCATGCAAAATCAAGACAATTTCTATGAATAAGTGTGAAATAATTATATTTCACTTGACAGAAACAGAATGATAGATTTCATGAAAATGAAATCCATTAGAAGGAATTTTTTTGTTAGGCAAGGTAGATAAATAAATTCATTCATCCAGAGCAAAGGCCTAAACTTTGCTCTCATTTCTAATTGAATCTTCATAATCGTAGGGGATTGTGTAGATACCAGTTTTATCTGCATGGCCGAAGGGGACTGTGTGGATGCTAAAATGAGCATTGTCAAATAAGAAATTAGACAAATTCATTTTAGGATTTTAATTTGCTAGCATAACCAGAATTCAGGTTATCGAAAGAATGCAAAAATTTCATTAATATTTTTACACAAAGTTTTTCTTTTAGTTATAGTTATTTTTTCTGCTGTTTGCAAAATCCTATACAGAATATGTTTCAATAGAATTATAAGCAAACAAATAATAATTCATTTTTAAACTTGAAAAGTATATTCTACAAAGTTAAATTACAAATATCTAAGTGCAGACCTGACTACAACAGTACAGAATACGCCCCTGATCTGCACTCCAACAAGATGGACGATTCTGGAGTTAAATTGTATATGGGCAATGCTGAGTTTCCCTTCTGTGTATTCTATGGAATAACATTATTTATCTTGTTATCTTATTGACCTGTGTATTAACTACAATCTACAAAATAATTTCAATGCTGAATTCTCATTGTGTTAATTTAGGTATGAATCTAATGCAATATTATACCTGCAGACTTTGAAGCATACCTTGAACACAGTAAATTTGCGTATAGTGAAAACACCTACTAAATGTACGCTAGCCCTTGTAATCATAATGTGCAAGATTATAAATTCTGTTTTATCATGGACTTCGATTGGGATACACATAAGAAACATCTTCACAATCAACAAGATATTAAAAAATTAATAAAATTGTATTTCACATTGAATAAATAATTTTAAAAAACGAGTTCTATTTTCTGAACCTGGAAGAAAATCTTTTCCCTACTGATGTTTGGAAATGTTCTATATTTGAGTAGTAATTTCAGCTAGGGAAAGTTGAACTTTTCCTAACTAGAGTGGAAAAGATATTTTCGTATTAGCTTCTGAGCCAACATTTGCTATAGTCTATCTCAATTTAAGATGCAGTGCTTGTAAAGATAGGGAACGTGTGTCCTTGCCGCTGATTGGTACATTTGCAAGCCAAGTTTATGCGGGGGAAATTATTAAATCAGAACAGATTTCTTATTTTATTCTGATTGCAACAAAATAAGAACATTTATAATGTAATTCAAATTAAATAAATTCAATGTATTTATAAGATAGCCAAATGCCAAATGAAAGTGAATTTAAATCGTAAATTTTTATTTTGTGTACCAATGGCCTTGAGACAGCCTCGATAGGGATTCCACTTAGCACTTAGTTGGGAATTCCCATGTGCATGTGCAAACTCTGCTTCGCTCAAAATGTAAACAACTGCATTCTAATCTGAGACCTACTATAGTCACGAAATTAGATTTTTTTGATTCTATTCTTTAATTTATAATAATTGTCAGAGAAAGTAAAAGGTACGTATATAAATGTCAAATATAAAATACAAAAAAATATCATCTTTAATCATTTCTTGCTTGTGGAAAAAATCATGTGTGCCACGCGTAGGAAAAGTGCTTTTTCCATATGCGGTGATTAGCCTATGCCTAATACGGAAAAAAGCATTTCTCCTATCTTGTTGCACAAATGGCTATTTTGCTACGCATGCGGAAATAATATGCTTTTTCAAATATGTCAGCAGCAATAGAAAAATATGTTCTTTGTGAGTTATTTTCAGAAAAGTGTTTTTATAATCCATTATCTGCCATATAGACGAGGTGCTAAGAATATCATCGTTTGCAAAATGTGAGTGACGCTTTCTGTCTATTTTATTGTCTATCTGAGGGTTTAACCTTCATAAAAAACGATGTTGCCCTTGACCGTCGTGGTCCGTTACTCTGTACTACCCCAGTCCATGCTGGTACGTTAGACAAGGCAAAAATCGCTTTTTTTGACCCGAATGAATTTTTCAAACAAACAAGGTCTCTTGTCATTTTTTCATAAAGTTGACCGTTTCCGACTTATAAACAATTTAATGTTTGAAAAACTCAAAAACAGTAATTTTCAAGGTTGAAATACAGTATTTAAAAATTTTTTTTTTGAGTTCGTCAAAATTCTTATACAATCTTTGAACATTCATTAACAAAATCCTGAAGAGTAAGTGTAGATTTTTTCATTATAAAGCTTAAATTTTTATTTAAAAAAAAGTATTTTTTAAAGTTCAAAGTTGAAAATCACCGCTTTTGCGTTTTTCAAACATTAAACTGTTTAGAAGTCGGAAACGGTCAACTTTACGAAAAACTGACAAGAGACCTTTTTTTGAAACATTTTTTTTTTATAGGATTTTGCAAACAGTGGGAAAAAAACTATCTATGAGAACTAAAAGAAAAACTATATGTAAAAGATATTAATGAAATCTTTGCATTCCTTCGATAACCCGACTTCTGGTTATGCCAGCAAATCAAAATTCTAAAATAAATTTGTCCAATTTCTTATTTGACATTTTCATTATAACACTAGCATCCATCATAGTCCCCTACGGCTAAGCAGATTAAACTAGTATCTACATGACCCCCTACGGTATGAAGAATCAGTTAAAAATGAGAACAAAGGCCTAAAATAAAATTTATTTAGAGTAGTATTATTATGAGAAGATGCTTGGGGCGGAGCCAACGTGCGCAAATATTTTTACCAGTGACAGCATCATCTGGGGTAGAAGGATGTATAATAATTGTAATCAAATTTTCGAGGTCGAGGAGCTGTGTAATGCAGTAGATTAAAACCTCGTCACACTCTGGTGTTTACGATCAAGACATTTTTTACTGAAAATAAGGTTATGTCATTTAATTCAATTAGAAACGGCGAACACAACAAGTACATTGCAGCACAGCCCCTGTGACTGCAGGTTGACGGTGCCACTGGATTCGAGGTCAAATATGACGCAAATCACTCTCATTGGCTTAGATCAATGAATGTACACAAACTAGTTTCTGCGCATCATTTTTTGCAAGCATCTTCTCATAATAATACTACTCTACGTTGTCTTAATTTTTTTTTTCATTCTGATGGATTACATTTTCATAAAATCTCTGATTCAGTTTCTTGGAAATGCTTCGCCTTCGTTTTTAGCCCTTATTCTGATTAGCCCTTGAAATGTTTTTCGCAAAAACATTTCAAAGGCGAAGTATTTCCAAGAAACTGAATGAGAGATTTTATGAAAATGTAATCCATTAGAATGAACAAATTTTTACGACAAGGTAGGTAAATAAATTTTATTTCAGGCCTTTGTTTTCATTTTTAACTGAATCTTCATACCGTAGGCGGTCATGTAGATACTAGTTTAATCTGCTTAGCCGTATGGGACTATGTTGGATGCTAGTGTTATAATGAGAATGTCAAATAAGAAATTGGACAAATTTATTTTAGAATTTTGAATTGCTAGCATAACCAGAAGTCAGCTTATCGAAAGAATGCAAAGATTTCATTAATATTTTTGCTTCCACATCCACGTAGTGGATTGGAAGTATATTAATCGCAAAAAAATTTTCAAAAATTTTTATTCGTGAAATAGGTTTAGAATGTCATGAAACGTCGAGATTTTAAATTTGAGCAAAAAAAAAAAATGTTCTGTCCGTCTGTCGGTCTGTCTGTAACTTTTTTTTTTGTCCTCACGTTTTCTCCGGAAATTTTGTACACGTATATATTATAACGAGATCTGGAACTGGATTGTTTTTTGAGGATATCCGGTGAAGGGTTGGGGTTAAATAGGGGTAAATAGGGGAAAATAAGTAAAGCAAGCTTGTAAGAGTACAGAAACTTGAAATTCGGTGTATGTAGGTACTAGAAGTTAAGGCCTCAGATTTTTTATAATATTTTTCAACCCCCCACCACCCCTACCCCATTAATGGGGTTGATAAAATAAAGTTGAGATATTCATTTGAAATTTCGTACACGTAAGTATTATAACGACGTCTGGAATTAGATTATATTTTGAGATGATTCCGTTGAAGGGTTGGGGGTTAATTTGGGGTAAATAGGGGAATATAAGTAAAACAAGTTGGTGAGACTACCGAAATTTGAAATTCGATGTATGTACTAGAAACCAAAGCGTCAGATTTTTTAATAATATTTTTCAACCCCCACCACCCCACCCCTACTCCAATACGAAAAGGGTTGATAAAATAAAATTGAGATATTCATTTGAAATTTGGTATAAGTATGTATTATAACGACATCTGGAACTAGATTATATTTTGAGATGATTCCGTTGAAGGGTTGGGGGTTAAATAGGGGTAAATAGGGGAAAATAAGTAAAGCAAGCTGGTAAGACTACAGAAACTTCAAATTCGGTGTATGTACTAGAAGCCAAGATATCACATTATTTATAATATTTTTCAACCCCACCACCCCCTCCTACTTCATTATTAAAAGGGTTGATAAAATAAAATTGAGATATTCATTTGAAAGTTGGTACACGTATGAATTATAACGACATCTGGAACTAGATTATACTTTGAGATGATTCCGTTGAAGGGTTGGGGGTTATTTAGGGGTAAATAGGGGGAAATAAGTAAAACAAGTTGGTATGAGTACAGAAACTTGAAATTCGGTGTATGTACTAGAGGCAAAGGCCTCAGATTTTTTAATAATATATTTCAGCCCCCCACCACCCCTACTCCATTATTCAAGGGGTTGATAAAATAAAATTGAGATATTCACATAAAATTTAGTACGCATATGTATTACAATGACATATGGAACTAGATTGTATTTTGAGATGATTCCGTTGAAGGGTTGGGGATTAAATAGAGGTATATAAGGGAAAATAAGTAAAGCAAGCTGGTAAAAGTACAGACATTTGTGATTGGGTGTATATACTAGAAGCGAAGGTCTCAGGTTTTTTCATTAGTATTTTCCATCCCCCCACCACCCCCACTCCCTTATTAAAAGAGTTGATAAAATTAAATTTAAATTTTCACTTGAAATTTGGTACATTTATGTATTATAACAATATCTGAAACTAGATTATATTTTGACATGATTGCGTTGAAGGAGTCGGGATAAGTAGAGGTAAATGGGGAAAAATAAGTAAAGCAAGCTGGTAAGAGTACTGCAACTTGAAATTCGGTGTATGTCCTAGAAGCCAAGGCCTCAGATTTTTAAATATTTTTCAACCCTTCCACTACCCTTACTACATTATTAAAGGGGTTGATTGAATATTGAGATATTCACTTGTAATTTGGTAGATGTATGTATTATAACGACATCTGGAACTAGATTATATTTTGGGATGATTCCGTAGAAGGGAATAAGTAAATCAAGCTTGTAAGAGTAAAGAAATTTGGGATTCGGTGTATATACTAGAAACCAAGGCCTCAGATTTCTTTTTAATATTTTTCAAACTCCACCACCTCCGCTTCATTATTAATGGGATTAATAACATCAAATTGAGATATTCACTTGAAAGTTAGTACACGTATGTATTGTAGTGACATCTGATTGAGATGACTCCATTCAAGGAGTCGGAGGTGGTAGGTTGTGAATAGTGGAAAATAAGTAGGGTCAACTAGAAACTTCATTTTTAGCGTATATGGTAGAAACCAACTCCTCAAACTTTTCTATTACATCTGCCCCGAATACTATTAAAATTCTATGACCAATAATTTCCACATACTAGAGTGCAAATATAGTCAAGATGTTTCCTTTAAAGTGACTTGGATGAAGAATCTGGATGTGGAAGTAGTGATTCCTTAGGCAGCGGTTTTTTACTATTTACACTGTTACCATAAAGTATTTTACTAATAAAAACATAGTGAGAATAATAGTTTTTTAACAGCCGTGGAAAAAGTAATTGATGTGGATTTTTACATATAGTTTTTCCTTTCGTTCTCATGGATAGTTTTTTACCCGCTGTTTGCAAAATCCTATAAAGAATATGTTTCATTACTATAAGCAAACAAATAATAAATAATTGATTTTTAAACAGACCTTTTTTGTTCAGAATGACCAAAAAAAACTAAAAAAAAATCATTTGGGTCAAAAAAACCAATTTTTGCCTTGTCCAACATGGACTGGGGTTGTACAGAGTAACTGGACCATGGCAGTCAAGGGCAACATCGTTTTTTATGAAGGTTAAACCCTCAGGTAGACAATAAAAAGACATAATGCGTCACTCATATTTTGCAAACGAAAATACTTTGAGCACCTGCACTAATAGGTAAATATTTTCTTAGAAAACTTACAAAAATGAGAATTAAAAAAAAATACAAGTGCTTAGAACATTTTTACAGTAAATTACTAACCAAATAATTCCTAAAAATTTCAGTGGGCTTTATATGATAGTACAATTAAGACCTTGACAGATTTTTACCTTGACACAATTTTAATGCATTATTAAAATTTAGGATGACAAAAACAATTTTCTATACATTAATTTCAATGACTTTAATTAATTAATTTAAATAACTATATGACTACTAGATGCGGAAAAAACAGAGATTACAACCTTCCACAAATAATATCTAAAAAACAAGTCGATTGAGTGAGCATCGCCAAGAATTTATTTGTGGTACTTGAGTTTCTTTTAAATGATATTTACGTAGGTGTAAAAAACTATAAAATTCTGAAAATGTACATTTACTTGTTATTACATCAGTATTACATATTGTCAGTAACGACATTTCGGCATGAATAAATCGATTCATATGTTATATAGAATCACATAACGTGATGTTAGTCTACATAATGAGATTGGCAGTCTGATCTGATGAGTAAGTAGTGGGTGCCAACCAATATGACTGACAAGGAAAATTTGGGAAAATATAAAACAACAAAGACATAAATAATGTTGTTTTAAAACTCTAACTCTCTACAAATCTTAAGCCTATTTTATAAGAATTATTATTATATTGTATATGATGTTAAGTTTGCAACAGTAGTAAGTAAACTTTATTGGTTTCCCAAAAGGCCATTGACCTGAGTCTCTCAGCGCTGCAATAAATAGTATTTTAGAAAGAAGATATAAGTATCAAAGTTATATTAGTGATAAGTAATAAGTCTGATGGCAAGCATTTAGGTATCTATAAGCAATTAGTGGCTTAATGGGAAGAGGTACCTTAAATAATGAGACTGGTTAATTTAAGAGCAGGTAAGCAAGTAATTTCTTTTATGCTGTGAGCCCTACTCAGGATGCTTATTAGGATTGTATAAAAAAAAACAAATTTGTTTTTTCAAATGCTTCGCAACTGTTCTAAGAGGTTACAAAATACATTCCAAAGTTGTTTAAAATGTAAAAATTAGTAATAAAAATTAGACCATTAACTTTACTTATTGATTTTATCCGCATTGCTAAATCCATTGTGCTTCTCCAATTTAATAGATAACAATAATAATATGGTTACACAGTATAGAATAAGTCAGTGAGTATATAAAATACATTTATAAAGCAATACATAAAAAAGAAAAACAATAAAAGACAGTACATAGAATAAATTTAAAAAAGAACTATGAGCAGGTAGATGGTCAGATATAATTAATAAACTAGAAAGACATAAAATAACATTCTAAAAACAACAACAACAAAAAAAAGCGACAAACTGGAACTGAATAAAAACCAGTAAAATAATACATCCAAAAATTACATATGCCATAATAAAAAGTAGGAAAAATGCAAACAGAACAAATCACAATCTATCCTCTAAATACTCATTAAAGCCTTAGCTAATAACATTTATTATGTATGAAATTATTCGCCTGTTTCTTAAATTGTATTTCATTATAAGATTTATATTTATCTGGCAGTTTGTTAAAAGCTTTAATTGCTCGGTATTTAAGACATCATTCATAAAGAGAAGTTTTATGGTAAAGTATCTGCAATATGCCATTGCTACATGTATGTGTTTCCTAGCATATCAACGTAGATTTTGCAAAAAACTCAAAAAATGCCCAACAAATAAGAAACATTTTTCTTTCCTTTGGCATGACCGAATGTGTAAAAAATTTCAGGAGGATCACAATAAAATCGGCAACCAGAATAGATAATATCTTTTCAAATAGAGTACCGTGACACAAAAGTTTTTAATCCTTGTCGATCCGATCATGAATGTCTAAGTTTTTCTTATTTTGAATCAATTGATAATTCTAACAATATACAACAATATTATAGAGCAATAAACAGTTTAACTAAAGAAATATACAAACAATCACTTACAAATTATGACTGGTCATATTACTTTGAAACGGGTGATGTTGATGAAATGTCAAAAATTTTAATCAATAATATTTCTAAATCATATGAAACATCTTTCCCCCTTAGACCATGCAAAATAAGTAAAAATAAAAATAAAATTAAATACACCGAGAAGATTAAAATAATGAAAAATAATCTAATGATGCTATATGATTTTAAAAAATATAACAACAATTTCAAGGAAAACTATGACAAACTTAAAAAAGAATACAACCTAGCTCTAAAATTTGAAACAATTAATCATAATACCAACATTATTGCAAAGGCTCAGAACAAACAAAAAGCTGGGTGGTTAATCAAAATCAAAATAAACCAAATCTAATTTCTGAAGTCTCCGTGGAAGATCTAAATGCGTTCTTTATAAATATAGCATGTGAAATCTTACAAAACATGGGATGTGACAACTCTGAATATCTAAATATGTTAACTAAAAATCAAGTCTGTTTTTCATTCTATCTAGACCCAGTAACAGAGGATGAGGTAGAAATATTAATAGATCAGCTAAGCACATCAAAATGCAAAGATTATTATGGTATAAATATGTTGAAAATTGCGAAATTAGAACTTTTGTCTCAGATTACACATCTTATAAACATATGCTTTGAAAATGGATTCTTCCCAGAATGTCTTAAAACATCAAGAGTGACTCCTATTTTTAAGAAGGGTGACAAGTCTCTGGTAAACAATTATAGACCAATTTCAATTGTTCCTATTATAACTACATTATTAGAGCTGGCGTATAAAATCAGATTGATAAACTATCTAAAATTTAAAAAATTACTAAACCCTAACCAGTACGGCTACATGGAAGGAAAATCTACAACTAAAGCATTGACAGACATCATAAATTGTATCACAAACGAATTCGAAAATGGAAATATGACAGTAGCCTGTTTCTTAGATTTATCCAAGGCATTTGACTGCATTTCTTTGGAAATTCTGCTGTTAAAACTTGAATGTTATGGCATTCGAGGACCTGCCCTTTCTTTTGTTGAAACTTATGTCACTAATAGATACCAGTGTGTAGTTCAAAATAACGTTATATCATCCATAAGCCCTCTCAAGTATGGAGTACCACAAGGATCCATCTTGGGACCAATGCTGTTCATCATATATGTAAACGATATTTCATATCAAATAAATTACAAAAACGTTATATATAATGATACCACTCTACTTTCAACTAGAAATGATCCAAAACATCTTACAATCACAACAAAGAAAATGCAGTCAGAAGCAATATCTTATTTTAACAACTTGGATAAAACTCAAACATTAATTTTTAATTCAAACCCTCATAACTTCTTGATAAACAACGATCCCGTTAAATGTTGGACTTGTAACAAAAGTCAAATTAAGGGAGCCAAGTCCGGCCCTGTGCAACAGAAGAACCGTATTCTGATCTTGGTAACATTTTGATGGGTCGAGACTTTAGTAAACTATCGTAAAATACCGGTCATAGATACATCTGTTTTATGTTATTTTAGAGTCAAGGAAACGTGCTTTGTGTAACCTTACTCTTTATTAGGTAGTCGACGTTAGCCACTTGGAAACAATAAATAACCATCCAAATTATTTTATGTCCAATTCTCTTTTGTTAGTCGAGCTTGTGAAATAAGGCCTCGCCGGGTGGTCTAGTGAGATTTTCAGGACTAAAGCAGTTGATAGAGGCTTCCAGGAACCTATGTAATAGACCATAAGATAGATAGACCACTTAAGGCAGATTTTTTCCCCCATACAAAAGCAAAGTAAGGAACAAAAGGGGTTTTTTTCATCTGTTTGAGTGGAAATAAAATGTTTA
This sequence comes from Stenurella melanura, assembly GCA_963583905.1. Classification (NCBI taxonomy): domain Eukaryota; kingdom Metazoa; phylum Arthropoda; class Insecta; order Coleoptera; family Cerambycidae; genus Stenurella; species Stenurella melanura. Next base: position 102,352,764 of record OY757314.1, on the reverse strand, counting down.
GCTAGGCCATATGATAAATGCCATGGTCCGTTAGGTAATTTCAAATGCGTACGGTTTAAAGTAACGAAGATCCTAATTGGTCGAGCTTTTAAAGTTTACTGCCCACTTTTGAAACGTCTTTTTTCGATTAAGATAACATCTTCACTCTTGGTTTAACTTTTGTTCGGTCATCATCTATCTACGGGGTATAGTAACTTCTCGTTTTGCGAACCTTTTTCAATTTTAAAGTTTAAGTACATTGGTTCAGTATTTTGCCGGTTTTAATAAGTAGAAAATTAGTGTGATCTAGGTATATTCGGTCGCGATTCAGCTAAAAGAATTTGAACTTGCCGCGGACCATTTCATTTCTTAATATTGTGTAATTATCGGTTGTTAATTTATTTAATCGTCTTTAAGTGTTTGTTATTGTCAATTTCATTTGCTTCCATTTTCTTATGTAAATATAGTGATTTAAGTGTTTTGAGAAATCACGTGTTTTATTTGCTTGTCAGGAAATTAAGTTCATTTTACATTCAGTAAAGTTTGTTGGTGAAGTAACCTGGTTGATGGACACCGAAAAGGATAAAATCACCTAGAAAACAAAGGGTAAGCACAGTTTTGTTTTCGATGGATATACTATAATATCGACGGAGTTTGCAAAGTGATTGGGCCACTCCGTACTCTGCCAATGGTAATGTCTAATTAAATCATGTAATTAGGGGAATAAAACCCCAGTTATTACAGTGGCGCAGTCTAAAAAGGATGTTTTTAAGGAAAAAATTTGCATAGCCAATTAATATTCAAGTTAATTAATTGAGTCACTGCATTTTTTTAGAATTTTCAAAATTCGTCTTTTAAAATGAACCTACGTATTAACATGTCAGTTTTCGTTGTTGATTTTGTATTAAAATTACCTAAGAGAGTTTAAATTAGTGATTTCAAAAAGTAAAAGTTTTTTTTTACTCGTAAAATTATACCAATACGTTGAGAATTTCATAGAATTAATTTATTTTGCTAGAGTAATGATTTGTGAATGTGTCAAGTAAAGTAAATTAAAAGTAGAGGTGAAAAATAGGATATTATCATTGGTGGGGCATATTGTAGTATATGTAAGAACGGCTTGTGTTTGATTCCTGAGTAGCAAAGTAAAAAAATACCCTGAAACTTAACTACAATATGCAATTCATAAGGTTATATGTGTATAAAAGAATTAAGGTTGTGTCAAAGCAATAAACAAAGTATATGTAGAAATTAGTGCTCCTATTTACCGAGTGTTGAGAATAAAAAGGGAATTTTACTGATCTGTTGTGAAGTAGGGCATTTAGCGAAACGATACGTAGAGATATATTGTCGAGTAAAATTTAAAAATACGGACCTAGCGTTAAATTATTGCAGTAAACGAGGTTATTGCACCCTCGTTCGGACAAAACCCTATTTATAAACTTAGGTACCTGTAGGAGTTGGTCATCACAAAGAGTAAATACCGAGCAAATTGCAGTAAAATAAATAGTAACTACACTAGCCAAGGAAAGTGGCACGAGATAAATAAGATTTTATTTAAAAAGTAAAAGGACAATTCGTCCAGGGATTATTATAATATACGGGTTGATGCAATCAGTAGCTAAAATAGGTAGAAATGTTGGATAGCTAAGCATGACACGGGAACCACGTTATAAAATTATTTATGCACAGAAACAATTAGCACTGTCGCACAGGTAGCGAAGATAAACAAGTCATTGTAATTCGAAATAGGAACTTTTCGCGGGAATATTCACTTTAGATAGATAGAGTATATAGGTCACTCAATGAAATAAATTACGGTTGTTTTCCAAATGTATGATATACCGAAAACCTAAGTTACGTAAGCGAAAACCGTGTTTTTCAAGGTGTTTAGGTGATTTTGTTGTAAATTGAAATATGTGCATTCCCAGATTAAATTACTATGTTAGAATAAATTACTATAACTTCACGTTAACAGCAAGTACACGAAAGAAAGTACAGAGAATTTAAGTAGGTAGGTCATTCAGGCAGAAAACAAGAGCTATTTATATATTTTGATTATTGTTGGTTTGCTTTCTCACTTTAGAGTAGTAGTAATTCAATATTTTCGTAAGTCAAAGTAAGTAAGGAATAAAATGTTAAAATGCTAGCCAGAAAGCAATCTAGAGTACTTATTTCCTTTCAGAGAGACAGCTTACCGCGGAAATTGTAATGGTACATTCTGTGCAAGGTACGCTAAAACGAAACCAGAAATCGCAATTAGACTATCGAAGAAAGTGAAATTTAGAGATATAAGCTATGTTAATGTACATAAATTTCCCTCTGGCTACACGTTCAGTCCAAGATATAGTTTTTCCAATAGTTCGTTTGCTTGCTTCCCAATTGTGGAATTGTTTAAGTAATTGATTAATGATTTATCGAGAAATAATAAGAACTTAAAAATATTTTTTATACAATTTTGGTTACAATATCCCTTATCATTTTTTTTGTTGTGACCTCGCATGCACATGCAAATGGTTACAGGTAAAGTAGTTTGTTTTTGTATTTGGGTTAATAGAATTGGTTAGTTTAGTTTTTTTTTGTGTGGTTGAAAAATGTCTCGAATTAATTTACATAAATGGTTTGAAATGGTAAGAACGAAAATTTTTTTTTAAGATTAAATTGGTGTTATGAAACCGAGTTATGCGTTGTACATTTACATATTTTGATCAAAATTACACAGAGAATTTAACTAATTCACGTCTGGTTAGGTCTTTTTTTTTTAGGGATATGACCAGTTCTAGAATATATCTCATGAGTAATTAATCTGTTAAATATAAAGAACTAGAGATAAAAATCGCAAATTTTAATATTGCCTGGAAGGTCAAAGTAATAGAGGGCACGTACAAAATTTACCGCTAAAATTTGCATAATCACTACAGGTAGAAAGTTACCGATAGGGTGGAGCCTCTAAATTTGGAGAAATTAATTTTCGATTCATGAATTAAGCCAGGTGCAATCACCTGTTTCTTTTCGGAATGCAGGAAACAAGGAAATTACCTAGGGTTTTGTTGTTTCTGAACCATTTACGGGGGAGACAGTGCACGTACTGCTTATTGATTGGCGAGTCTGTATATGTATATAGGCATATGTGTACGGATATGAGTGTGTACATGTCGAGTATATAGATAGGTGAAAATGTATGAATTTTGACGTAGGTAGATGAGAATGAATATCTATAGGTAAATAGGCATGGAGGCGTACTAATGTATGTGTGAGTATACATGTATAGATGAGCAGATATATAATTTTTCTTTATTAGACGAGTAGAATAAACAGAAATTAATTAGTATCCAAATTTAGAGACTCAGAAATCGCGACAGAAGAGAAAGAAAAGTATACATTGCAGTTCAGGGGGCATATAAACCCAGCGTTATAGAATAGAAATGCACCGTATGGGTCCAGTCAATAATTTTGCGCGAGGTATTCTCAAAGTGAACGGAATTGGCGCGTTATTGTTATCAGACAAATTAATTAAAATTAATTAAATAAATAGTACACCTATGGTTAGAGTGCAGGGTCAGGGTGATATAAGAAAAAGCAGAGGTACGCAGAGAAAGTTAAGGTTTTACCTGAAGGGCTCTTCTGAGATAACTTTGTGAATTGAATATTGTTAGTGAATAAAAGGATAGATGATGATCGTAGAGTGGAGTTATGCTGAGAGTCCAACAAGGATTTAGAAATATTTCTTTGTTGTTAAACATGGCAGACAAAATTCAAGACAAAAACCGGGGTAAGAAGTTGCTGATAAGAAATTTGCAGTCTCAGGTGTTCCACCTCTGGAAAATTTAGAGTTTAGTTAATATGAATAAAGGCAATCTTAAGGGCAATAAGCTTTACAGGTGTAATAAACGTTTACAGGGGCGTGCCAATACAGGCAATTTAGTCACAGAAAGCTTGGATACAATGTCGTCCGTAACCCCAATGATGATAGACAGTAATAAATCGGAGGCCAATACATTAGAATAGTAGGTACATGCCAGTAAATTAAATTTTATAAATTAATTAATGTAGAGTACATTTTTGGAAATAAAACAATACAGAGAGCCCATCATTTTCGAACTATACAATTAGAATATTTACGTTTTGAAGAAAATATCAGAGACGATAGAAAGATAAGAAAAGAAAATTTTTATTTAATTTTTTGGATTTCATTTTGATTTTTGTTTTCTTTTGGGCCAAAATCATGCTATTGTTAAAGAGGCTGAGCTCATTCAGGAGCATATGGTAAACATTAGGTAGAAAATATAAGAAATAGCTTTTAGACTATCATTTTGTGTTAGATAAGAGGCATATAGTTGCATAATTTCAGTTTCTTTGTGTGGCCTAAGTGTTTTATTCAAGTCAAAAGGAGTTACGGATATTCTCTGATTATTATAAGATTAAATGTAGATATATCGAGTTTATACAACTCTAGAAGAAGTTAGGGCATTAACAAGACAAATATTTTTTTCCCTTTAGATAGAATGATGAGTGAAATATGGCATTGAGTTTTAAGAATGGTGATAAAAGAAGAAAAAAAAAAAATTTCACTGGGTAACAGTTTTAGCTAGGGTGATTTTTATGAATTTTATTTTTATAAAATTAGAGGCTTTAGTAATAGGTACGAAAACCTGGAGGAGAACACCGGCCGTGAGACTGTGAATTTTCTTTTTGGGGTCCAACAAATGAGTAGGGGGGAGATGAACAAAAAGAGGAGATGAGAGAAATACCGAGGATAGGGACAAATGGAAAGAGAAGGTTTGGTATAGACTAATGCAGTGTCGCTTTTCTTTTCAGGTCCAGGAAATATGATGTATTTTTTTGTTCTCATCTCATGTTTTACATTTAGGGTTTATTTCTTTTTTTTTGTTTTTCCTTCTCCCCTACCCATGTAAGCGGATAGGAATTCCGGATCGCCGTATGTCGGGTAAATTGTGACGAGCACCGAACGAGATAGAGATGAAGTATAGTTAAGGAGTGTTCAACATACAGGGTATTCGCTAGTTGCGTGTCGAAGCAAGTAATTTATAAAGAAATAAGTATACGGGAAACGTTGATGTTAGTAGAAATACTCCCTTTCTTTCAACTATGACCAGGTAATATATCCAAGAGATATATTTGGCATAATAAGCACATTTTACCCCCTCCCCAAAGTTATGACAACGGGTTAGCGGAGCAGAACTGAAATTTTGAAGTAGGTTTAGTAATTGCTCCAAAGGAAATGGAAGGTTAGTTTTTTCCAATATGGTCCTAAGGTTGGACTGGGGTGAAATGAACTTATGCGGTTGTAGTTTAACCTTTTAACCAGTGACGGGCTCTCCAAAGGACAACAGATTATAGAAAACAATAATCCAGCAGGAGGAGTAGCGTTCGCTGTCTCCGACAGTGACTGTTTGCTGCGAGCGGATCGGAGCGATCGTTGCGGGAATAGCCGGATACCCCGAGTAGGAGAGGTGATTAGGGCCCCAAGCCGCGTGGCCACAGAAATACGCCCTTCAGATGTATGGTACCACTCAGACTCTGCCGTGGTGAACAAGTCTACGACTCCTGGGACACCACCCGAAAAACGTACGACAAGTTTGACAGTACCGCGACACGGGGCAACTCATACGGATATGATATAAGGAATTGGGGGTTACACCGCGGATCGCGACTGTCAAACTGAAGAGATCATGCAATAGCCCAAAGAATTCCACGACTACGCTGACTACAACTTCCGAGTCGAAAAAGCAGCAAATGGGGGGTAGTTTCAGAAACACCCAGATGATGCACGATTTCGTGAAGACGCACATATTCCAACAGTCTAAGCTACGACTTAGTTTTTCAATGAATACCTGGTCGTGGAAATTCTCAATCACTACAATACCACAGACATTTCTCACTCCACCCCCCCCTCCTTATACACTTGGTGTCTGTCCGAGGTTAGCCCGATTTCAGAACAGTGCCCCGGCAAGACTCCTTATACGGCTAAGGATGAGAGAAGAGGGGACAGGGATCACTTGGAGGGTTACAGACTGAAAAGGGTAGTGCGTATTAGAGTAGTTATTTCTACTAATAAAAACACGTTATGGGACAGCAAGGCAACTAGTGAAACGTCAAATCGATACAAGAAACAGCCGCGGAATCGAAGGAAAGATACGGACCGGAGATTACGTAACCAAGATCGCGCCGTTCCTATCATCCATCCGGGGCCACCGATTGTTCGCGTTCCGAAGGAACGTTTTTTTTGTCTGTAATTTTTTTTGTGTTTTTCTTTAAGTTTAATTCTAGGTCAGTAAGAAGGTTTAGGGCCACGAACACGCCAGGGGACCCGCAAACTACGCGCCGACCGAGGTAGGGACACGGATCTCCACAGGGGAAAAACCACAACAGAGAGGGCATCAGGACGAACACCCCAGTCAGGAGAAGGATCCAGCGGAAAACAGGCGTATATGGTTCTTACGTATTCACAGAGAACTTACACGTACTGATGAGTTTCAGGTTCCACATCCCCACTACCGTCGGACCGATGAGGAGAGCCAGGTTCCGCAAGGAGGAGGCCACGAGGTCCAGGGGAAGACCACCGACCACGTCCAGAGCCACCGCCAACGAGTAGCCACGGAGAGCAATCCAGGGGGACAGAGCCAGTTTCAAAGCAGGACGATTCGACCAGCGAGAGACGGGCTGCAGTAACCAATGACGACAACTAGTACTGCCAACAATGTGCCTTCCCATCCGCGAAGACAACATCAGGTGACTGTCCGGACCTTAGACTTGGTGTGCAGCGACGGAACTCAATGTAAGTGCCAGTGAACAAGTTACTCAGTGATCGTGACGGGAATCGCGGGGACCCTAGTAGATAATTAATTTTAAACTTTTGTAATCAACCTATACTGGGATCGAATCAATTGTTTTAGTCATGAAAAACCAATATGCTTCAATCTAAGGAGGGGGCAATGTAACAAAAGTCAAATTAAGGGAGCCAAGTCCGGCCCTGTGCAACAGAAGAACCGTATTCTGATCTTGGTAACATTTTGATGGGTCGAGACTTTAGTAAACTATCGTAAAATACCGGTCATAGATACATCTGTTTTATGTTATTTTAGAGTCAAGGAAACGTGCTTTGTGTAACCTTACTCTTTATTAGGTAGTCGACGTTAGCCACTTGGAAACAATAAATAACCATCCAAATTATTTTATGTCCAATTCTCTTTTGTTAGTCGAGCTTGTGAAATAAGGCCTCGCCGGGTGGTCTAGTGAGATTTTCAGGACTAAAGCAGTTGATAGAGGCTTCCAGGAACCTATGTAATAGACCATAAGATAGATAGACCACTTAAGGCAGATTTTTTCCCCCATACAAAAGCAAAGTAAGGAACAAAAGGGGTTTTTTTCATCTGTTTGAGTGGAAATAAAATGTTTAGCTAGGCCATATGATAAATGCCATGGTCCGTTAGGTAATTTCAAATGCGTACGGTTTAAAGTAACGAAGATCCTAATTGGTCGAGCTTTTAAAGTTTACTGCCCACTTTTGAAACGTCTTTTTTCGATTAAGATAACATCTTCACTCTTGGTTTAACTTTTGTTCGGTCATCATCTATCTACGGGGTATAGTAACTTCTCGTTTTGCGAACCTTTTTCAATTTTAAAGTTTAAGTACATTGGTTCAGTATTTTGCCGGTTTTAATAAGTAGAAAATTAGTGTGATCTAGGTATATTCGGTCGCGATTCAGCTAAAAGAATTTGAACTTGCCGCGGACCATTTCATTTCTTAATATTGTGTAATTATCGGTTGTTAATTTATTTAATCGTCTTTAAGTGTTTGTTATTGTCAATTTCATTTGCTTCCATTTTCTTATGTAAATATAGTGATTTAAGTGTTTTGAGAAATCACGTGTTTTATTTGCTTGTCAGGAAATTAAGTTCATTTTACATTCAGTAAAGTTTGTTGGTGAAGTAACCTGGTTGATGGACACCGAAAAGGATAAAATCACCTAGAAAACAAAGGGTAAGCACAGTTTTGTTTTCGATGGATATACTATAATATCGACGGAGTTTGCAAAGTGATTGGGCCACTCCGTACTCTGCCAATGGTAATGTCTAATTAAATCATGTAATTAGGGGAATAAAACCCCAGTTATTACAGACTCTTTCTTGACAGTAAATTAACATGGGAAGCTCATATCGACAGTCTGTCAAAAAAACTTTCCAGCACTATACACATATCTAAAAAAATCTAACAAACTTGTTTCACAGTGTGATGAGCTACGGGATATTCTTGTGGGGAGGATCGTCACATGCCACAAAAATTTCAATATTCCAAAAAAAGGGCAATCAGAATAATAACTGGCTCCAATTATAGGGACACATGTAAACCAATTTTTAAAAAACTAGGAATACTTACATGTACTAATCGGTATATATTAGAATGTATTAAGTATGCTCAAAACCACCTACATGAGCTTCAATTTCAATCTAGCTACGACACCAGATACCAACAAATTATCGCTTCACATTTTCGCTTAACAAAGAACATGAATTCCTATAGATATTTATCAGTAAAACTGTACAATCATCTACCAAATGACTGGAGAAAGTTGAAATCCATCAAATTTGAAAAAAAAGGTCAAAAGTTTTCTGAAAGAGGAGGTTTTCTATACTGTTCAGGAATTTTATGATTATTTTGTCCCCTAGTCTGTTTGAATATTACTATTTTATTTGTAAAGGTAATTTTAATTGTTTATGATTACTACATTTTGTGTTCCAATCTTTTATAATATGTTTTATTCCTGTTCGTTTACTTTAATTGTACTTTTTATTCATAATGTATTTTATGTATTTTATATTTCAAGAATTGAGGAGTGTATATAATGTAATTATCTTACACGAAAGTAAATCTATCTATCTATATCTATAACAGCAGACTTGAGATAAAGATAGATGGCAATGGTAAAAGTCCCAAAAGACCCTGCACACCATACATGGGATTTCTCCCTCCGGTCAAATTCAATCTAACTCATGTAAAAATGTTCTTCTTGAAGTCCGAAAAGATCGTCGTTTTGAGATGGATGGAGCCCTAAATATCGATTTTATGAAGTTTTTTATTTAGAAAAAAAGTATTATAATCTTATTCTTGAATTGAAAAAACTGCAGCAAAGCCCCTGAAGACCCACTGTGTCATTAACACGAGTAAGAAATATGGTGTTATTTAAAAATTAATTATGCAGTTCTAAATTTCCATAAAATCAAAGCCAACTTAAAATGAATTTTTTTCAATTCAAAAACGTAAGTATTTGTTAGCATTTATTTCAAAATATAATTTCTGCGTTCAATTAACTTTTCTCGTGAGTGTTTTTGCTAGTTTGAGTTTGAGCTTTTCAAAATGTAGCCGTCGATATATATATATATCATGTAAATGACTTATCAGACAATTAACTTCTTGCTACTTTTGTACTTTCAAATTTCAATAACTTGAAATTTGTTCCATTATTTGCCTCTTTGATGGCAAAATGCTCAAAAACCGTCTGACAGAAATGTCTGCCACTACAGTACAGTACTGTGCATGCCAACATAAACATTTTGCCCTATGTTTGGTCCGGTAATTAAAAAATTCTTTTTTCAATTTCCGGCTACCACGCACTAACCGGAAATTTCGTCCGCCAGCATAGTTGGGGTATGTGAAGTACATGTACTAACTACCCATGTGGAAAGATATAGGTAACCATATGTTTTTAAAAAGATCCATATGCTCCATATGCTTTCTTCAATTACCGACTGGCCGACAGTAACTTTTTGTCGTCGAATTTGCATGCCATTTCCTTAACTATATGATTGTAAACTCTGGTTGACATAATCATCTGTTTGAAGGCATAGCTTACTGCAGACTTATAGTTGGTATAAAAAGTGTCGGGGTGCTTGATCTTTACCGCACCCTCAAAGGCGCCGATACTTTTTATACCGACCAAATAGATAAGAAGAAGTACATATGTGTGTTGGTTTGATTTACATTTACTGAAATATAATGAATTCCAAAAAACAAAATGGCTATTGCAGCTGGTTGCCAATTATTTGTGGAGGAAGATGACATGAACAATCAGGAAATCTTAGGTAATAACTAATATTTTGTTAAATAATTACCAACGTTTGCACAATTTATTTCATAATTTGAAAGAAAAATATTAAATTTCAGCCCACCATTATGAACAATTTCTTTTTGCATTTTGTAAACTAGGTACGATAGTATGGTTGTTTGATGTTTGACAGATATGAAATTGCCATGTGTCAACCAATCACTAAACGTTTCTGACTGCCACCGTCGCATCTAAAAACCTGACGGTTTCGCCTAACCAGTTGGCCGGTCGAGACTACCCACTTTTCAAGCTAAATGATTTCGACTGGCCTGTCTGTTCACTTAATGTAACCCAAATTTGCTAACTATATGGATATTTCTTGTATTTTTGACAGTTTTTCATTGTTACATAAGTGACAGATCAGTTGTCAAAAATATTCACTCTACAAGAGGTTTGTTGAGATTTGTATTGAAAATGGGAAACCTGGATAGAATAAATTTATTTCAAATTAGGCTTGCACATACAATAAAGGAACCTAATAAGTCGTTTAACCTCAATTATTATGTAATGTTCATCGTCCATGTGAAATTTGCTAAAAATAATTAAATAACAATTATGCAGCAAATCTAATGAAAAACTAAAAATATCCTTATATTCAGCTAGCAAACTTGGTACGATACTATACAAAGTTTCCCAATATTTGCATAGACAAATAATGCAGCGATTTCTATATTTAATCTACATCCAACACCCTACATGCATTTAGTATTCAAACGCCAAGAGCATTAAAATAACTATTAGGTCAAGCAAGAGCAGTCTTCAGAAATTCGTGTTGATTATCAAACACTTCTCGTCATCTATATCTATAATGGACAAACATCACACAATATAAAAAACTCACCTATTCAACTGTTTGAAAACAGACGACATCTGGTTTTGTGCATAGTTTTTAGCATTGGGATCCGGACTATATCCAGATCTAGTCAAAAACGCATGTAGGAACAGTGATCCATTATTTCTCATATTTGGTGTTATCGGGATAGATTTTTCGACAACATACGATCCATCTCCATTAGGCCCAGAATTCCAATTTCCATACTTCAAGTCCTCTTTATACCAAAACAAATCTGCGGGGTTATAACTTTCCAACGTATCATTTTCTGACAAATAAACGTACAAACTCAATAGTGTCCCTTCTTGAAATATATTCCTAGCTGGTGTGTAAACGACCGGAACACCATCATCTAGGGTCTTGGGGGCCTGAGGTGTTCTAAAGAACGATGTTATAAAATATATTATGACCGCTCTTATGAAAAGTGATTTAAGTACGGCCAAAAACGATTCCATTTTAGAAGGTTGCCTTAGTTCTGCTGCGGTTGGTCCATTTTGCTACAAATTGTGTAAAAATGAATAACCTATTTATTTGTAAATTTTGAATAGTTTACTTACCGTTACTTCACCTGAGACAGCACTAGGTGAATTTTGAGTAGCTACAGTGGTATCTCCTCCAGATGCATTATTTTCTCCCTGCGATTCACTCATTTCAACAATTTTAAATTAATAAACTAAACAATTTATATCATATACTGCACGATGTATGACATGACTAATTTTAATGACAACGACGAGCGAATGATAAGAGAGAGCTAGAAACAAATAAAGTGAAATTATCGCCAGTGCAGTAATCACTAATCTCCAATGTTTCTCTTATTCCAATTTTGGCAATGAACTAATGACGTCATACGCAGGAGATGGTATCTTCTTAGGTCTGGTAGGCGTTCATGTTTAAAGTACAATGTACCTATAACATTCATGACTATGTTGTATTGTTATGAGTACGATTTAAACGCATATATAGCTTGCTTTCCATTTACTGAGACAAGTCGATATAAGTGGATGCGCGTTGTCAAAATCCTTCCATTTGATATTCTTTGCCGCCGCCATATTCAGCGACGCAAGTCGACTAGCGGATATTTTATCGGATAGGTGAGTTTGAAATTGCACGCACATAAAGAGAAGCAAACAGTTTGAAAGAACGTAATGGATTAAATCATATAGTTATGAATTTGTACAAAGTTCATATAGAAAAATAAAGGTGTATGAATACATTGCTGCGCACCAGCATACCTTGTTAACTGTACACATATTAAGGTATTTTTATTCAATCATACGTGTTGGAGCCAGCAAGAACCGTATGGCGATCAGACCAATAACCAACCTTTTTCGTGCTGTCCCAGACGGCACACTATATTCACCGAATATGAAAATTACATGCCAGTTTTCTATGGAATATCCGTAATTAATTGAATATGGCTGATATATTCCAGATATATCCAGGATATTCGTTAACAGATATCAGTTATTGTCCGTATATGATTTATTAATATCCTCAGGATATATGGTTGATATATCTCAAGATTATATATTTTTTATTTAAATTGTGGAGAATATTCTGTATAAACATATGCAATATCTAAATTTTAACCTACAAAAAATAGATATACCTAAATATAAATTTGTGATATGTTTTATAGGTATCACAGTTAAAATTGCTTGTCGTCTCCTTAGATCGCTAGACAAGTTCGTCATGTAATTCTAAAATGTTATTTTTGCTGTAAATCTAACATTAGTTTTTACTTCTAATTTCTAATTGCATTCGCCTTTATAAATTATTTTATTATCAGCCGTGTTAGTCAGTATGTCAGTAAAAACCGCCAAGAGCGCCAAGCCAAGGACGACGGAAAATTGAGTTAAACATTAAAGTAAAGCAAGCGTCTCTACAAGAAGGTAAATTCTGTCGCTATTTGTTACGTCACATATGGTTGTGTCTGACGCATTAGTTCCCATTTATATTTCTGTTAATACCATATCTATCACCTTTTAATATACACAAAACCAGTAATAAAGTAATATAAATATATAATCATGCAAATACTCCAGTGGTACACATGATAGTTGTATGTAAAATCGAGGTATATACAAGGATTGCCAAACCTTCCTATAATAAAACCTTGGTGAGATAACATGATTGCATACGCCGCTAGCTTATTCGTACACTGCGCACTCGCAGTACGAAAGTACGAACTTGAATTCTGATTTCTGAAGATCTGAAGTGAGGCCGCAATTGTTGGACGTAATGATGTGTATGGGTATCAGAGCTGAAGAATAAACTGTTGTTTTGTGTTTTATTTACCTTTACTGTAAGTACAATTTAAATTTTATATGCAAGTATTTTACCGTCTAGTGGTAGTCATTTTGAGAAGAGATCCCTTTGTTTAACGGGAAGTAGGTACGTTATTTATTTTACATAGGTAAACAAAATACTGAAAGTGAAATAAATTTCACCTAACTTGAATCCATGCCCGGTTTGATTTTGACTCGTGGGTGTGGTTCATAACTCCTTTCAAAATTAATGGAAAAATTTCAAATTTCGTAGAAATACTTCGTATATAGGGTCTTTTTTCACATATATAATAAGTTTCATTCTCAAAACAGTCTCTATGAAGGGGTAGTTTTGGGGTTGAAAGTGTGTTGGTTTTTTACATTTTTCTAACGTACCTTTTTAAAAATTAAAATTCTTGTAAACATTGGTTAAAAAGTACTGTTTTAAGGACTTCATAATCAAAAATATGTCGTGTTTGATACCTACCAGTGGTGGATACTTAGTTAAATATGAAAACATTTCAAAGAAATAACTGAGGTTCTGTTTCACTCTCTGAATACATGTGAATTCATGTCATATGGTAATCAATAATCATTATTATTTCATTTTGTTTGAGATACGGTAACAGAAATTCATAGGACCCGTGCAATCCGAAACCTTCATCTCCTCATGCTCCTGTTGCCACTGGCCAGATAAGCAAGCACTATTTATAATAATTATGAGCTTTTATTACTACAGGTAGTAAGTAGTCCAGTCAATGGGGGGTTTCACCTCTATTGAGTGCTAATGAATGGATTTTGATGAAACCTTCCGGCAATGTGTTTGTAATGACGTTAATAAAATAAAGTTGAAAAAATGATTAGAGTAGGAAATGATCGGAAGGGGTAGAAAACGCCCCTTTTATCACGGATTCGGTAACTTTCAGAATTGGGTCAAAAATGGAAAAACAAACAATATATTTACCTTTTTTGGCCCAAAATTAGATGTTTTTACTTTTGTGAATTTTTCCGAAAAATGCATGTTCTTCTAGATATGGCCACTTGAACATTCCTAAAAGTGGGGGGGTTGAAAAAAAATTTGAAAAAATTCAAGTAAATGTATCATTGAATTACAAGACATTTTTAGACTATTTACAACTTTTCTGTAAAGTTCATTTTCATCGAGTCTTTCACTAAAAACATGAAAAACTTGTTAGTCATTCTTTAACGTTTTGTTTGGATTTCATGTTGCAATACTAAGGTATTAAATATTATATAAATAATTTCTGATTTTCACGTATTAAGCAGTTAGTTCCTACCCATTTCTTTATTGAATTTTTTAAGAAGGATGCAATGGATAAGTGGATCTGCTCGTGTCACCATCTTTCAAAAGTATGTAAAACTGTGGGTTCCGTGTATCTACAATGTGTGCACGTTAAAGTTCCTTATCCCACAACACAATGGGGGTTGCAAAATTTCTAGGTTAGGGGTGCCAGTATGTACACATGCAGATGTCAGATATTCGGCACAAACATCTGACAAAGCTACTGTGTAGCAAAACAATTGTTATCTAACAAACAAAAAAATTGTATAATTTGTGAAAATCAAACAAAATCGTTTTTCTGTTAAGTGAAATTTATTATAATTTATTTTGATTTTTTTAAAGTAAAGTCGCTAAAGTAAAAAAGAAAATCCTAAATTCTCCTTTTTTAAAATCTCAAATACTGGAAGGAATATTTGCGTCCATATAACTTTATTTTCTATATTCTATTGTATAAGGATCCTAATATTGTTGCGTGAAATATTATCCTGTATATTAATTTTTTTTTTTTTTTTAATTATTTGATACTAAATAATTGACGTCATTTACTTTCTTGTATTTTTGGTATAATAATTTAGTATTAAAGTTATAAATTTATGGTGTAAAGAAACTAATTCTTTTTTCAATTATAGATGAAGAAAGTTAAATGTAATTTTTTTTCAAAAAAAGGCTTTCATTATATTATATATATTGCCGATTACACTTCAATGGAAATAATCTAAATATTACACAATATGCTTCCCCCTGTGCATATAGATGAGTATCAGTTATTATCGCATCAAGTGTTAATATGTAGTTCTCTTAATAGCTTGGATGAACTGTTTGCAATAAAAAATATTTAAATTTTAGAATACAAATATATTATAAAGCAGTTGCACATTTTAAATGGAAGGGTTCATGAACAAACACAGTTAATTCTAACACTACTAAATAGATTGGTTGAAGCAGAAAAACTATTAGAAACTGGATATGAAATACAGGAAACGTTTGATGAGCTTCCTGTAAAAAATGAAGATGACTTGGATAAAATAGAAAATAGATTAATGAACGAGATGACCATGAATATTTTGGTACGAATTGCTTAAACCGTTATTTTTTACAGTATCTAGTAAGTGTTTGTATATTTCAGATAAAAAAATTTGCCAGTGTAGGAGGGGATGACCTTAAGGACCTGATTAGACGAATAATGCCACGAATAATAGATGATGAAATTCTGCGGCAACACAGCTGGGGATAGAGGTGTAATTAAAGGTATTACTACAAAATAGTGTTTTTCGTCTAAAAATTCAAATTCTCTCGATTTTTAGGTGTATATAAAATAACACCAAATACCAAAAGTAAAACAGAAAAAGAAATTGAAAGCTGCCTTTCAGTATATTTATCCAAAGCAACGGAAAGATGTGCAAGGAGGGAAAAAAGAAGTGAGTATTATAGTAGATTAACTTGCATATGTAACCATAATTCACATTGATGTATTTATTGAACTAAAATCTTGTAACATTCTTCAAAGATTAATGGATAAGTCATCTGGAATGCAAGAAATATAAATTTGCGATTTTGTGAACATTTTTATATATACATATAGTTGTTTCATCTTCAATGGATTAATTTTTGTGATTTTTCAAAATTGTTATTTATAATTAATGGTGCGATATTTATTTCATGTAAATTATAATTAAATGCAAACAATTACGAGTATTTTTTGCTAGTAATATATTTATTTCATCAATTCTATTTTAGTTGATGTATCAAAACTCACACATACGTTACGTGATACATTTTTGTCACTGGCATATTAAATAAAGTTTGCAGCTTTACATTTGAATAAGACCTAACTTTTAATTACCACATTAACTAGTGTGTTCGTACAAATATCGGGCAACTTTTGCTTTCGTTGGCATACCTAATGAACCTAATGAACACATGTTATTTAGTCTAAAAAAAGATCTGTAATTATATTTTTTGTTGAATTACACTTGAGCTGATTTATGAAAGACTTGTGTTGTCTAGCTAATGCTTAGGATATAATGGCATGGTCTCTTAGACATAACGAATCGAAATTTTAGTCATTATTATGAAGTTGGCGAGGGGCATTTTGTTAATGAAAAATCGTGAATTTCTCTTATGTTTCTATATATTCATTGATAACTGTATTGTTTGAAAGAATCCAAGTCAAATAATTATATAAAGATTTCACCAACGAACCTCCCCTCTGAAACTGGTTATAATTACAGACAAGAAAGTCACATGGCGATAAGATGAACAAAGGTTCTCTTGAATATTAACAAGATCAAATTAATGAAAATAAATTTACTATTTTTTATCCTGGTATTAGGTTTTAAATATTGTTTATTATTTTTAGGAACAAGGAGGCTGAGAAAGAAAATATTGAATACATTTGTTTATATTGAAATATCTGAATACAATATGTGTTAAAAGAAACAGGTTTTCATTTCATTCCTGTTTCCCTTGAAATGTGAAGCTTTGGAACTTTAAGGACGAGTTGTATCGACCGACTTTAAGTCTAAATCGGCTTAACCAAACATCAATATCCATGGCTACAATTGTTACAACAAATGTAGCCATGGATATTGATCCTTGGTCAAGTTGATTTAGGTTTAAACTTGGTTCATACAACCCACCGTTAGTGACGTATTTATGGGAATCTAATCAGAATTATAATTCAGCAAAAAATTAGATGCCACTATAAATTTCTAATCGTATTCTGTAAGTAACTGGAAGCTCTGTCTTTAGTACCTTTAAAATTGAAAGGTTTATAGAACAGTAGTTTTAGGGTAACTACACACTTTGTATATGTTGAGTGATCCTAAAATGCTCGCACCTTTTCTTGAGACAGTTCTTTACTAGAAAAAATAACTTTTTTTTTTGTTTTTCCAAATTCTGATTCATATTTAAACTTAGTAGTAGTGTCTAAGAAATATTTGGCAAGTGTTAAGCAAGTCATAACTTTTATACTTTTTAAATTTAATATAAAATCACCTTTTTGTATACTGGTTACTTAATCTAATCATGTTAATATATTAGTTAATCAAACACTTTAAAATGCTCATTATTGAAGAATCAGTCAGAACAACTACTCTTCTATTGTATGCTGATGAAGCATTGAATTACATAATAGTATTACTAACATTATTTTATAGCAAAGAAATATTAAAAATACTTCATTTATTGAAATTCATAATTTTGTGGCAAAGGAGCACTCCGTGCTTGATGCCAAAAACCCACCACGACCTCATTTATTGAAATTCAGCAACTGTACCTCATATTCTATTTCAACTTCAGCAAAGT
The DNA here is from genome assembly GCA_963583905.1 of Stenurella melanura. Lineage (NCBI taxonomy): Eukaryota > Metazoa > Arthropoda > Insecta > Coleoptera > Cerambycidae > Stenurella > Stenurella melanura. The sequence continues at coordinate 102,334,947 of OY757314.1, read as the reverse complement.
TGTACAGGTCTTGTCGGACTTGTTAGTTCTCATCAGTAGAGTATACAAAATCGTTGATTTTTTAAAATTCTTGATTTGTTTTTACAATTAATTTACTTTTATCTTGATTTAGAAAATATTTAGGTATTAAGCAAATAAAACTTTTCCAGTTTTTTATTTACTATAAAATTGCCTACTTTCTGTATACTGGTGACTCAATCTAGTTAAGACAAACATTCATCATTGGCGAATTAATCAAAACGACTACTCTTCTAGCTAATATTGACGTGTTTTGTTATATGATAGAATCCTAGCATTTTAAAAATATATTAAATATTTTTTTCTTTTAAAATGTTGGGAATTCTTACATCTAATTCGATAATTCGTCAGTAATCTAGATGAGTAGCGGTTTTGATCGATTCTCTAATAACGACCGTTTTAAAGTGTTTGCCTGACTGATACCTATATTAGTGTGACTAAATTGAGCCACCAATATACAGAAAGTAGGTAATTTCATATTAAATTAAAAAGTGTGAAAGTTGTGATATGTTTGATACCTGAATAGTATTTTCTGATCAAGACAAAAGGAAATTATTAAAAAATAATTTTAGAAACATCCTGTTGATATATCTGTGGGATATCTTATTTGAGTATAAATATATATTCATCGGATATTTCGTTTGAATATAAATGGTATATCTACAGGATATTCTATTTGAATATAAATAATATATCCTTGTCTTATCCTATGTATATTCTGTGAGGGAAAAAAAGATATCCCAGGCATGTGAAAGAAGGTGTCTTTCAATGATCCCAGGCATATGCTCTGGATATATTTGCGTGGATATGGCATATTCCTGCTAAAATGCCATATTCGGAATAAATATTCTCAGCATATTTTAGAGATATGTTTGTGTCGTCTGGGGTAGGTATACTTCGAATAAGACAGTAAGTATACGATGTCACAGATAATATTGTTATAGGTACCCAATACGACAACATGTATTACAGACTACATCGATGCCATTAAGGAAAAATACTAATATGATATAATCCAGAATAATATACATAATAATATTTACATATATTTCCAACACGACGACTCCATTATCTAGTGCGCATAAAAAAGTATATAGGTATTCTGGTTGCCCAGGATAAGCATATCTTTGGAGGACATCTTTGGAGATTCGAGCTGTTAGTGCTTATGGATGACTGTAAAAAAAGACTAGAAAACTAGAGCGTTAGCAAGGCTTATCTTTGTGCACTTCGTGATATTATTGTCATGTCACAGACCAAAATAAATCAGATATTGCACTCAATAGTACCCCCTATGTACACAGTTGTCATATAGTTTAAATTTTTGTCGTGTGATGTACCCTATCACCTGCCTACAGAATATACGCAGGAGAGCAAATATGAGAAATGTGATTAATATAAACTATCAGGGGGCCTAAACGCAACGTTCGACGTTCAAGTAAAGACTGTGATTGGTACAATACAATGCGCAGAACGTTTCATAAAATAATACCTGGAGTCGTAGAGAGGCATAAGACATATTCCAACACGCAGTTTGATCGTCCATTGAACGGTCAAAACCAGTCGCTCAAGTCGTCTATCTATCTAACTATCGCTGTGACATATTTATGCCATGACTGGACGACTCCATTTGACAGTTCACCGGACGATCAAACTGCGTGTTGGAACAATAAACCTATAAATTTAAAGCAAGATATACGTCAAGAGCGTGTGGTCACGTCAGATTTTGCTCAACTGCATACTCGTAGTTTCCGGTGTTGTCCACAAGGGCTCCAAGATGAAGATAAACCATCTTGTTAACTACCTCACAATAAGCTGACCATCGCCGGGTCGGAACACAATCAGTCGGGCCTTGTGATGGCCCGCATGAATGACCGCCAAGTGTATTGTGTTGAGCTGATGATTAGATGAATCTTTGTGTTATGAAACATAATATATAAAGTAAGAAGCAGCGATCAATGGTTGTGTTTTTGTTCCCAGATTAAATTTAATTAAAAATATACCACTAATATAATATAAATATTGCATTTTAAAAGCAGAGAAAAATAGGTCAGCTACATTTACTGTGACATTTGACATTCGTAAGAGGCAAGGACCTGGACCCAAATGAAATAGCGATTCCGATTCGGTTCCGGTTTCAGATTAATTAGAAAATTTGGATTCCGATTCGGTTCCGGTTCCGAGAATATCTTTTCGGTCCGGTTCGGACTAATTTTTTCGGTTCAAACGGTTTTTTTCGGTTCTTTAATATACTAGGATTAGAAATATGGTGACATGGAATATATTATTATGTATGTACTATAGGATAGGTCACATAGGTAGTTTATGTGTAGTATAAATGGTAGGTAAGTACAAGGTACTTTTACTAATAAAATTAAATTTATTAATAATAAGCAGCTATGGATGTACGTTGTACCTGCAGTAGGTATTGTATTTGACTTGTATAAATGAAATGGCTATATATTACAATGATCGCCTACAGCTCGGACTGTAAACTTCATCTGTGTATAATATAGCCTACATTATATGCTTGTTAAATAAAACATAAAACACTATTATTATTTATTATCAAATAAGAAAGATTAACATTTTTTATTTAATTTAATACACTACTACAAGTTTTTTTGGAAAAGTAACTCGATAACAAATTTCTTTGCCTTTTCAAAGGCCTTTTTTTATTCTTTCGTTCCAATTTCATTTCTAAATTCTCCATTGCTTCTAGTAGAGAGCCGACTGCATAGATTTCCTATAAATGAGATACATGAAAAACTTTGTATGCGTGATTAAGTACTACTACAGACCTACAGGGAGCCACTTTTCATTTAATAAAATTTTGCCCGCGTCATAGAATTTTACCGGATGTGACGTCAAAATGGGAGGATGTGGGCAAATAAGAAGAGGCAGCCTATTTTTTTAATAACTGGAAGGCTTGTACTTTAACTTAGAAAAAAATAATTCATGTATTCAATGACCTAAGAAAACACACAAAAAAATACTTTAATCGAGGGTAACTCAAAGTTGCGGGCAAGTTAAGCCTGATGGCACCCCACTACAATCTCATTGTACACCTCAAAACCTACATTTTGACGTAAGTTTTATTCATGTATTCGATTACACAAAAAATCGTGACCGGAAGTGACGTCAGAATTTCATGACGCGGGCAAAATTTGCAAAAATGAAAAGTATGTCTGTGGTAGTACTTACTCACTCACATAAAGATTTTCATGTATCTTGTTCATAGGAAATCTATACAGCCGGCTTTCCACCTACTCATTTTCTTCATATTATCTCTTGCTTCATATTCATTTTCTTTATCTTGATACTTTTCAGTTTCGGGTGATTGCAGTAATACTTTCATTACCCTCTCTTTTGTAATTGACAATCTACTAACTATTAAATCACAGCCATATAGGTATGTGTTCAAAGCAGAATCCAAATAACCGAAAGAACCGAAAAACACCGAAAAATAATTTTGTAATTTTTAGGGGTTCGGGTTCGGCCCCTAAAGTTAACGTAATATGAAATATCTGTTCCGTTTCGGTTCCGGTCCACAAAAAAATATCGGTTCCGGTCCGGTTCCTGCCTGAAAACGGTCCGGTCCGGGTCCCTGGTAAGAGGAACTGAAAATCTGAATACAAAGAGAAAGTGACTCAAGAGGATTATGCTCCATCTTTGTTTAATCAGTGAATTGATGGAATGAAGCGGATGGGTTAAGCCGGTACCACACGATGCGTCGAATGCCATCTGAACTTTGGTCACATAATACGCATAATTAGTGTGACGTCACATATGTCATTTTTGTTACGGTTGAGTGATTCTGAACCCAAACATTTTCTTAAATCATTTAAGTGAGGTTAAGTGTCTTTTAATAATTTGCATATTTCTTTCATATTACAGCAATAATTTGTGAAATTAGTATGTAAACAACATTTAGAAATCAAATTTGTTTAATACTAACCTTAGCTATTTGTTAAAATCACCAAATAATAATAAATATTTGTATAATAATAAATGACATATATGACAAACCACTTCCAAATATTTGTTTGGGTTCAGTCTCTTGACATAATCCGTCAAGTGACGTCATCACTAATTACGCGTATAGTTTGTCGCATCGTGTGGCCACCTTCAAACAAAGCGGGAAACTATCATGAGCCCAAAGTTGGATGACATTGGCAGGGTTGCCAATGTCGGGTATTTTACCCGAAATGCGGGTATTTTAGACAATCTGGCGGGTAAAATAACTGAGAGGGTATTTTGGGAATGCCTACGCCAAATTTCCAAATTTATTTTGATGACGTTGCCAATATGACAATCCAGTGTTGCCGATTTGCGGACAATCTACGAAGGCGGCGGTTATTTTTCTCATGCTGTTAAAAATTGGATAAGGTTTGTGTAATAGTGAATAATCGCTGAAAATCTTTCCTCCCGTTCTTCAAAATTTTGAGAGAGGGAAAGAAATGCGTAGAGAAATCGTTGCCCCCAATTTCGAGCGATTGTAAAAAATGTGCACCAGAGAAATCTCCCCCCGCTCTTCAAAAATTTCGAGCGAGGGTTTAAAAAAATGCAAAATTTGCAAGGAAGAGACCAAAATAATGTTTTTACTTCTTAGTAACTCAACCCTTTTAAGTCATAAATATCAAGTATAAAATTACGGGGAGTTTCATTATGAGATGCGGGTAAAAGCGGGTATTTTGTCAGGTTGGTACGAGTATTGACAATTATAAACCTGGCAACGCTGGACATTGGACGCTTCGTGTGGCGCCGGCTTTAACAAGGCATGATACATATTTATTGCCGGAATCAACTCCCTCCCCCATGTTTTACAGACTTGGGCGACTTGCTCAATGCTTCGTATGATCCTACTACAAACTTCAAGCATGTAGCTGTATGCTCGAAGACTGCAAAGGCCAAAGAGGGAAAAACTGCACAATATCGTGGTCCTTCAGTTTAGATTCGTAAGAACATTTCTTTGTTTTTATGTAGTTAATCTGTTGTTGGTGGTGTGGCCGTGGCTGGTTCAATGATTACTCGCTAAAAAATGACTGAAGCTAAAAATTAATTTACAAATCGGCATCAGCCACTACCAATATTAATACAATGAATTCCCTGGAAGAATGTATTCTCTTACCATCTCATCTCTTTTCAAAATCCCCCCTTTCTTTCTAATTCAAGAGTGCAGTGACAATGGCTGCTGGAGTGAGTATTTATATAATTTTTTTTAATATCTCTGTAAATATTGATCATCTTACGTCTATTACTTAACTGGACAAATTTTCCATGGAATATTTTACTAACTGACTCCTTATTTTTGCAGACTCTTTACTCATACCCTGATAATTTTCGTGCGGCCAAAGCTCTCATAGCGGCACAATATGCGAAAGCTAACGTGAAAATAGCTCCAAATTTCGTATTTGGCGAAACAAATAAGACCAAAGAGTTCACGAAGAAGTTTCCAGGGGGAAAAGTGAGTTTTTTTGCCTAAATGTAACGCAAACAATGTTCCAGTGTCCTGGGTGACATTTGAAGAGGTTATATACAACATATTTTGTTTCAGGTTCCTGCTTTTGAAACGAACGATGGCAAATATTTACAAGATAGCAATGCCATCGCTTACTATGTAGCCAATGACCAACTTAGAGGCAAAGGCGAGTATGATAGAGCCCAAATTTTGCAGTGGATTGGGTTTGCAGAAGGTGAAATACTGCCAGCGGGATGCGCCTGGGTTTTCCCAATTTTGGGCATTATCAAGGACAATGCTGGAGCTCAGGAAGTAAGTTACCCTGTAAATGAGTTAATAAATACAAGTTTTTCTTATCTTTTATTTGTAGGCATTTCAGAGAGCTAAAGATGATATGAAAGCTGCACTGTCGATTCTAAATAGCCATTTACTTACACGCACTTATCTAGTCGGTGAACGTATTACTCTTGCCGACATTGCAGTAGCTTGCAACTTACTTAACCCTTATAAGTATGCGTTAGACCCTGACTATAGGAAGCCTTTTGTCAACGTTAATAGATGGTTTACCACGTTAATTAACCAACCTGAGTTCAAAACAGTGCTTGGAAATGTTGATCTTTGCAGTAAACCTGCTCAATCCGGAGCTGTTCAAGAAGGTATTGTGGTTTTTCTGTTCTGAGTATGTACATAATGATTTTATTTGGAAAGTTTGAATGGTTATTCAGATTATGTCTTCAGTTGCGTTATGTTTATAGTTAAATAAGGTGTAAACCTGCATACATATTTAAAAAAAATTATTTTGTTTAATATACAGAAGATGTCAGTTTCTGATTTAAAGTATACATTGGTATTTCTTTTTCAAGCAGCAAACTGTGTTAATCATATAGGGGATAAGGATGAAAATAATTCGGAAAAAAATAATAAGAAAAAGAGTAAGTATCTATCAGAGTTAGAAGCCTGCATTTGTATATTATTTGATCTTAGCATTGCCACCAACAATTTTGAATTCTTTAATTTTTGTGTAGAGCAAGCAATGGAGACAATTTGTTACATTTGTTATTACTATGGACACACAAAGATGTCAGTTTTTTGTGAAATGTCTGCATAATTCAAATTTCTATGTAATTGTTAAATAAAAAGTAAAATGAGAATTACAAATTAAAAAATTTTGGCAATTTGTATTTTCAACTTTTTCGATAATATTGCAAAGGATTATTTATTTTGTATAAAGGAGTCCATATTATTGTTGACAATTATTTGTTAAGTTGAAATAAATATCATTTACAATCTTAAAATTTTTTAATAACTATACTCGGTTTTTAAACCATGACATGAAAGTTCCATTTACACCACAAAAGTAACTAGATAATACACTAAAACCTTTTTGGAATTTTGGGCAACCAACAATACACGACCACGGTGTTTTTGTGTGCATTTTTTTTACATTATATAATGCATTCACCTCCATTTGACCTCTAAATATTTTATACAGCATCCATACCATTTACGCAATACAAAGGCACCAAGTAATTAGCCACTTTTACCTTCAGATTTATACAAAAGGAATTAAAAACTGATATATAATGTGCAAACAATAAAATGGATATTATAACCAAATAGTTTATGACATGAAATTAAAATTTTTACAATATGTCAAAATGTACCACTATTGCCTTGTGTAAAACTGGCGAGGGCCTGTCCAATCACAGATGTATGATTTAGCGCGTTGAATTTAAAACGCTCCTCCTGGTTTAAAAACAGACTATAGTAATTTTAATAATTGTTCAAATACTAGAGGCGTTGTTACCTAAAGTAAAAATTGTACGTTGCTTGGTTTTCAAATGACCAATTATGACCTAATTGCCTTGTAAAAAGCGAAATAAAAGTACTTGTACTGTTGTGAGCAAAAAAAAATAGTGTGTATTTTTTTCTAAAATCTAGCTGTGTAAGTACATCTAACTTTAATTTTTGTGACATTCAGGTCTATTCTGTAATTTTTTGGTTAAAAATAAACGCCCTGCTAAATTTTTAATTTTAACGGAATGCTAAAAATAATAACTCATTTTTCTATTCTGTATGCGACCATTTAACGGACCTGTTAAAGTCATAAGTTTTTAACGACCGCGCTTCTATTTGAGGTTATGATTACGATTATTTGAAGGCGGAAAAATAAGTACTGAATATAAATGAGGAAATGGGTCGTCAAAAGAATCTCAAACTCATTGACAAACATAAATAAAGTGCCATTTACTGAATGATATTATACAAAATTTTATGAACCAAAAATAAAATACGGTGTTTTTGCCTCTTTAACGGTACCGTTAAATTTTAGTGGCAGGTCCAAAGTTGCCTCTAATTTTAAACGACGTTGGTTAAATTTAACCTTAAAAAAAGTGTACAGAATACCACTGACCATTAACTTCATTTCGCTAATTATTTTAACAGTGACCTTGCCGTTAAAGCTTAACAAAAATGTTACAGAATAGACCTGTAAGTCAGTTAGTTGTCAAAATCCTTTGCAAGTGTGTCAAAACTAATATGCCCCATATAAGCGGTTTAGTTAAAGCTGGAGTTATTGCTAAAGCAGAAGATGCGATGGATGGTCAATGAGACAAATTGCACTGCATTATAATATTAAAAAAATTCTGTGTTTAACATTTTTAAAAAGTGGAGAATAAACGGTACGATTAGTAGAAATCCTAGATCAGGGCAATGAAGGATATCAACTCAACTGCAAGATTTGCAATTGGTAAATAAATTAGTAGAAAATCCATTTCATTCAGTAATTCAGGCTGATGAAGAAACGAATTTTCCTGGATCGAGTAGTACTGGTCACCGGCGAATAAGAGAATCGGATCTACGCTGTCATCCAGCGGCACAGAAATACCTACTTAAAGCTGAACATAAAGAAGCTCGACTGGAATTTTTGCTTGAATTTTTCGTGCATGATGTAAATTTTTAGAACAGTGTAATCTTTACAGATGAAAAAACTTTCCATTCTACACACAACAGTCGTATTCGTGTTTACCGGCCTCTGAATACTCGATTCGACGAGAAGTATATTTATTTTTCTTAATGTTATAATGCAGTGCCTTATTGACAACCCCTACAATGTCTATACTAGAAAAAAGGGAATTTAATTTTGCATAATTTGATGTAAATACAGGGTGTTCCATTTTAAATAAAAAAGTTTTTTGAATTTGACAAAAAGTAACGTGAAAAATAGAACACTTCGTATACTATTATGGAATTAATTTTTATTGTAGAGATTAGCTCATCTTGTGTTCTTTCTACCTGGCAAAGAACAAATGAGGATCTCCTATACGGAGAAAGTTATAATGGTTCTTGCAAACCGTTGCACGTCAAATTTTTTATAAAATGTCAAATCTCGCCGAAACTGCTGGGCTGGGTTTAGGTTTAGGGTGTGTTACATGTTTCTACTCAGAATTTTATGGTCATTTCGAAAAGTCGAAAATATATAGAGTGTTCCATTTAAAATAAGCAAGTTTTTATCGACTTCTGGTATAACGGAACTACCACGTACTTGTCATTATTTTGTTTGGATTGGACACACTGACTTTAGTAACTCCAAAAATTTTCAAAATTTTTTTTACATGCTTTCCCTATATCGATCGATTCAGTTCCTGGTGACACCCTGTGTTTTAAACATAAAAGACCATACATAGGACAACTAATTAACTTAATATTAATAAGTATTTAACATTGAATGTAATGTTTCATAATTTTTTTCTTTAAATTTTTAAATATAAACAATTCTGTAATACCGTAAAATTATATTGTACCATTCTGTATGCGGTTTGTGGACCTTTGCTATTGAGTAGAAAGACATTTCTTCATACCTAACAACTTCTTCCTTTTGGTCTTATTATCAACAATATACAGGGTGTAATTAGTTTCATGTCTTAAAAAATACATAGTTTTGGAGAAAAATAATAAACAAAAATTTCGCAAATTTTCCTTGAGAGCTGCTGAAATATTGAGGTAGGTTCAGATCGTCATGCGTGTCTTTGTCTATGATACTCAATATTTGTGTAGATAGCTATAAAATGTCGGCGGTCTTTAGCGATATGGTAAAGATGAAAGACGTTGACGTTTTCTGAGTGTTTAGTAGATCTGATCTGAAGAAAACTATACTCTGACTCTCCCTTGTGCAATATTTTAGTTACTGTGGGTATTTTTTAGATGTTCAAGTCGTTAAATTCTTGATTACGTACAGACACAACTTGTTCGTACTTTTTGTATTTCTTTTTGGATTTTGGACCAAGTTTTTCTTTTATTTTTCTTTATAGACAATGTTAGTTGATAGTATAGTGTTGAACGGAGTGCGTGTGTCCTTAATTCGAAGTACCGAACTGTGTATTGATGCAGATGCAGATTTCGAATAATTTAAGTAGGTGGTAAGCTTTAACCCAGGACCACTCATTTCTGTTACAAATGTTAATAAATCACATTTATATTTTCTAAATTATAAACAATCCAATATTTTGTTCCAAATTGGCCATGGCCATTATTATCTTGCAGTTTTGTAGGAAGAGATAATGAATTATTTACCTCTTTATAATTGCCCGAGTTCGGTTGAGGCGGTCCATCAAAGGGGGTCGATGATCCAAGGCTTTGACGCCGCATGTGCCGGCGAGGACTTTGCACTTTTTTATGACAATTTAAAAGTTTTATAATTGGGAACTAAAAGTCCATTGATCAAGAAAAGCAGTGGTTCTCAATTATTTTCTGCCTTAATATTAGAAATGTTGACGTAGGTCAGTTTTTTCAAAGTGCCTCTAGAGGGAAAAGTCATAAAGGTTTTTTATTTGTCTAGTCAGTCCCCATTACCAGTTTTTTTAATGACATGAAACTGATTACATCCTGTATTTCTTAGAATTTTGCATTGTGGATTGTTATACTCCAGGGCAATTTCAAAATACACAACTTGGTCATGGAATACTAAGTTTCTCTCATTTTGTCTCATCACCTTGTATATCATCCTATTTATAAATAACAATGTTCAAGGCCAGTTTATAAATGAGACTGTTATGATCTTCTATCTCTTTTGCAAAAGTATAGTGGAATATAAAATAATGGCACACCCAAAGTTTACATCTAGAACTTGCGAGGGAAGTTCTGAAATTTTACTTGAAGAATTAGTAAAGAAAGTTTTAAATAGTGAAAGTTTCAAAGCAACATTTTGTGAAATGATAAAATCTGAGGTTAAATTGTTAACTGATAAAATTAACGGTCTTCATTATGAAATTCTTGCTCTACAGAAAGCAAATAACGACCTTATCAGATTGTTGGATAGTGACGGGCCTTTAAGTAAATCAGGTACAATGGAATTTAATGTAAATTATATACTGAAAGGGGTGGTTAAAAAGTTTTAGAAAATTTTACTCTCGGACATGTAAGAATAAAACAGAAGACAAAGAAGAAAATAATAGAATCTGAAAATTGTGTAATTACTGTAATATACTACGGATGGTAAGATGTATAACAAATGAGTTTTTTTTTTAATTGAAAAATAGGTAATTAATAGTAAATAAACTCGGAGAAATTATTTTAGATATATTTTCTAATTGTTAAGAAAACTGTATAAAACAGTTTCATTTTGAAAAGCCAAGACAGCTGCCGTGTCACTTATTTGTCATGAATAGCAATTCCCAGTATTTAGTAAATTACCACGACCATGATTCAACTCGCAGCTTTTCTCCAAGGTCACGCCCTTGTTACAGTACTTTGACCATGTGAATATTTGAGGTTAACGGCTATAAAGTTTTTCTGCAATTCTTAGGAAATTAACAGATCTCAGCATTTTTGAACTGATTTTCAGGGGAATCAAATTAGACAAAAAATCACCCGAACTTCAGAAAAATTCCTCGATCCATGATTTTTGTTAAAAGGTGTATGGAAAATTTTGTATGAAACAATTTAGGTGCAAAAATACAATATTTCATGAATACATTTTTGAATTCAATTTGCATGAAAAAACTGACAGCACCATTCGAAAGAACACAAAATTTTACATATATGACTTGTGTTTGTCGAATTAAAGTCGAGCGAGCAGTAATTTATTAACTAACGTTGCAAGTCACGTTATGTCAGCCGTCTGCTCACACTGGAATAGGCTTGCGGGAGCGCGCGCGCGCAGTACATAAGGGACTATAACTTTTGATTGGCAAAAGGAAATGATATAAAGCCAATTGGACATTAAAGAGCAACATTTTTTCGAAGCATTATGTGCATTGCAATAATTTTTTGAGTACTTTAATTATTGCTTATATCACTTTAATGTGGAGCATTGCACGAATTCACGATAATTTCATAAAATTCGTCGAAATATGAATAATTTATTGGAAAAAAAGAAAAAAAAATACTTGAATAGCATATTTAAAGGGATTATCTAAAATACGTCTTCAGTCAAAAAATTAGAAAAATTTATTTTACAAAATCCAGGCCTTTCAAGTTTGTCAATTTTGGAGAAAAACAGTTTTTGCTAATAGTATCTAACTTCGATTATTGATATTAAAGTTTTGAAAAGTGATTCGGCACTTTATAGGTGATCAAGTTAAAGTTGAAGATATGTATTATAAGTAACAATGAGTTGTTTTGCGATAATTATAAGTTGTCATGCTTGTTATTTTCTAACAAGAAGATTTCTTAATTTGACATCGAATAAACCAGAAAATTCAAGTGTGAACGAAGTTAAAATAATTAAAAAAAAAATTGTTTGACAATTCCACCTCAGCTTTATTTTTATTTTTACCGTTTTTAATGAAATAAACATTAAAAAGTTGAGAATTGCATGAATTTCAGTATTATTTCATTATATAAAAGATCTCCATATGCTGGTATTAAAATGTACAACAAATTGCCACCACGTATCAAAACTATAAATTCTATAAATAAATTTACTTCTTGTTTGAAAAATTCTAGCTGTAAATTGTTTCTACTCAGTTGATGAGTACATGAATCACGAGCCGCAGTGATGCTAAAATGCCTCACAGCACAATCTGTGACATTAGGGTTAGGTTAGGATTTTAATTAATTGTGATTTTTAACTATTTTATCCAAAATTTGTATGTTTTAACTATTTTTCAAAATTTTTGTATGTTATGACGTTCATATATATGCAATGTATATCCAATATGTGATGATGAAATAAATAATATTATAATTTATAAAAAATTTGACAGGTGCAATGCTTTGCAAGAACCGTTATAACTTTCTTGGTGTAGGAGATCCTCTTTTGCTCTTTAGCACGTAGAAAAAACACAAGGTGAGCTACACTCTGCATTGAAAATCAGTTCCATAATAGTATACCAAGTGTTCCATTTTTCACGTTACATTTTGTCAAATTCAAACCTCAAAAACTTTTTTATTTCAAATGGAACATCCTGTGTTTCTTTACAAGTTATTTAAAATTAAATTCTCTTTTTTCAAGATATGCATTGTAGGGGTTAAAATTACAACTTTTTCAAATATTGGCAATTTGCTTAAATATTCAATCATTTTGGCATCATCTCCATATATTTCCCAAAAAATGGTTGTCATCTTCATGTCTTATTAAAATAAATTCACAGAAATTTTCTCTCGTCAGGAAATCTGTTTCTTTTAATTATTGAGCTATATGGAATGAGAATGGGCTTGGCTTATGTTTTAACAACATTCTCTAATTAACTTCTTGGATAATCCCAATTCCAGACTAGCTTGTCCTAATGACATCATTGAAAATGCCCGAAAATGCCCCAAAATTGCGATTTCTATGTTTTCGTCCGCAACAATAGGCTTCCTCCTTAGAAGTCCTACCTTGACAGAGCCAAATATTCTAAAATTATCCAATATGCATTTTGCAGTGTATGGTAATGATTTCTGCTCTTGTGGGTATATCGAGTAGCAAATGCGTTACATGTTCTTGATATTAGTTTATCTCATTCTCCATAAATAATAAACAAAACTATCAAGTTTTCGTGAGTGTAATTTAAGCGTGCCGGTATTTTTTGACAGAGAATGTCCAACGTTAATGATTGTTTCTAATCATTGCTAAGTTGATGGCAGTTTTTACTAAAAATTATTGAATAAAAACTTGATGTAAAAAATACAGGGTGTTCCATTTGAAATTAAAAATTTCTTGAGGTTTGAATTTGACAAAATGTAAAGTGAAAAATGGAACACTTGGTATACTATTATGGAACTTATTTTCAATGAAGAGTGTAGCTCACCTTATGTTCTTTCTATATGCCAAAGAGCAAACGAGGATCTCCTACACCAAGAAAGTTATAACGGTTCTTGCAAACCGTTGCACCTATCAAATTGTTTATAAAATGTCAAATACCTCTGTAACTGCTGGGTTTAGATATAGGGTGTACTACATGCCTGGACTCAAAATTTGATGGTAATTCCGAAAAGTCCATAATATATAGGGTGTTCCATTTAAAATAAGCAAGTTGGTATCGAATTCTGGTATAACCGGAAGTACCACATACTTGTAATTATTTTGGTTCGATTGGTCACACTGACTTTGGTAATTTTCAAAATTTTTAAATGGATGTGTTTACCTGTTCTCCATATACTTCTTATATTCCATGCACTATGAATCACACTATATATCTTACACAACACTTTTGTATTTTCTGGAGGCGATACTTATCTTCCCCTGTGACGACAGTAACACATGTTTCAATGTAAATTAACTAGTATTATGGTAATACAGGTAATACGTCGAGAAAATGTTGCTTTTTAATGTCCAATTGGTTTTATATCATTTGCTTTTGCGAATCAAAAGTTACAGCCACTTATGTACAGCGTGTGCACTCCCGCAAGTCTATTCAAGTGTGAGCGGATGGTCGATGTAGCACGACTTGGAGCGTTAGTTAACAAATTACTGCTCGCTCAACTTTAATTTGACAAGCACATGTCATATATGTTTCTGTCTTTTCCAATGGTGCTGTCAGTTTTTTCATACAAATCGAATTTAGAAAGTTATTCATGGTATATTGTATTTTTGCACCTAAATTGTTTCATACAAATTTCTCGCGGTGGCATTTTCATATTTTTTTCTCCACACCTTTCTGAACTCTAATGAAAGGACCATATGTTACTGGTATTATGGCAGGTCCACCAGGTTTAAGTGTCCACTGTTATTGTTATATATTAAGTGAAAAAAATATGAGTGTTTTGATTTAAACCATTCTCTCACAAAGGCAAATATTGCTACATTTACTTTGCAATGTTTGTAACAAAGAGAGATATATAAAATTTGATATTTCACACCTTTTATGTAAAACAGTACATAAAGAGTATAAAAATATCTATACAACTACACTGAACAGTTATTAAATTGTTTTTAATTTAGTCCCAGAAAGACATTTCCATTATCATAAAGTTTCTAGTTACGTTTAGTCCTTTCATAGTGCAGTAAAATAAGGAATCGACGTCGGAATCCTTTGTAACATAGCGGACTTTTTTCCATTTTCTTCTAAATTGTATCCTTAGTATATGATAAAAAAATCTTCTTCCTAAAAAGTGCCACTGTAAGAGTTATTAAATAAAATAGGTGTAATACTACGGTTTTTCGAGAATAACTTTTAAAATTTAATTTTATCGAAAAAACTGCTTACGCCATTCGAAAGAATGGGAAATTTCACATGAAAAACGCATATGAAGTTTTTTTGTACGTAGGCTCTAGATATTTTTGTTTAATGCACGAAAATGGAACGCAGTGACGTAAGTACGGCGCGTAAAGCGTGCGCGATCTCGGACGCGCTACACTAAATTTGTTGTAACTTTTGAACTAATTAATGAAATTGAGCTCAACAAAGCTTAAATGAAAAAAGAAACATGTGACTATTGGATTATTATATTTTCAAATATAAAAATGAATGTATGTAGAAATAGTATATAACGGGTGGTCCACGGGAACCCGACGATTTTTGAATGAGCAATTCACAGTTATTTTTCAAGTTATAAAATTTTTATTTATATATTTCATCAGCTAATTACATGCCATTTTATTTTTTTAAATTACATCAGCCATATGACGACCATCGTGCTCATAACACGATTCAAGTCGGTTCATGAACTCTTGGTGCACGCGATCCAATTATGTCGTGTTGATCGCCTGGACTTCTGCACAAATTGATTCCTTCAGTTCGTCAAGTGTTCTGGGTTTGTTCACGTAAACATAAGACTTCACATACCTCCTGAGAAAGAAGTCACACATTGAGCATGTTTTCGTACAGAACGCCCTGGACTCCTTACAAATGCCTCCCTCACTCTCTTCATGTTCGGGAGGTCCGCGCCGTAAGAGCGGAGCCAGGTGGTTTCTTCATTATGGTTTCAGTTGTTCGAAAGTCGTTGATCCATTTGAATATAGTGTTACGGCTTGGGATGGTTCCATGCCATTCAATATTGAACTCGCGTCAAAACTCGCTGCACTCTTATGACCGATTCACTATATTTTATAAATGCGTCGTTCGCGAACATACAATGTCTCACAGTCCACGCAGTCATGGTGTACATTAAACTACTCATTAAGACGGTTCGAACTAACTTTAACCACCTATTACTCTGGTTTCAATCGCGTTACTAGATTTCTGTAGCTGCGATTTTTAAAGCTTGAAATGTTCACTTTAAAATGCTTTAAGGGGATTTACCTTAAAAATTAAACTAACCCTATTTATTTGACGAAAATAAACTCGAAAATAAAGAAAAAAATTTTATTTACTCCAAAATTCGTGAAACTAGGAGTAACATAAACGTAAAGTTAAGCCCGTTTTTTGTCTCATTTTACTGCACTATCAGTGCTGCAGACTAGTTTACTTAATTCAATTAAAAATTGATTAATCTTTTGGGCTACTATACAATAGATAAGTTAAAGATATAGAAAATGATTTTGATAAAAGTTGCTAAGCTAACTCAAAATGTGAATCTAGAATATTTACCTCCGACAATCCACTGCCTCAAACATTTTCCGCCGCAAATTATACGGATTGTACAATTGTAAAAATATTAGTTTTGTAGAAACTTTTATTTTTATCATACCAGAATACACAAAATATAATTTTCATAACATCATAATAACAAAAACGATAATTATACTGATCGGTACTTAATATTTTAATAAAAATGGTTTATAATCCTTACATACCTCCTAACCTAACCTAACCAAACATAACCTAGCCTAACCTAATTGTTAAAATTATCATTCAGAATATAGGGATCGGTATCTGTAAAAAATACTTTAGTATATTTGATTTATAACCCTAATTATAAAAATAATGTTTGTTTGTCTTGTGACAATGAATTGTTGGCAGTGAATATTTCGGATATGTCGAAATGTAAATAAGGAAAGTGACTAAAGGTTACAGTTTACAACCTAAGTATGAAACAAAGAGACATATAACACATTTAGACTAACAATTTTTAGAACTAGACTTTAATTCTGTGCAATTTCTGTTTCATCAGTAATTATTTTATTGTTATAGTGAAAAGGTGCATGTTTATTGATTTTCTCTTCATTTAAATTTTTAGGTATATGCCATACTGTTTTGTTTTGGTTATTAGACTCGTGGACTTCTTGTGTATAGAAAGTCTATTTTTCAGTTGTAATTTTCTAATATTTTTTGTTGTCTTGCTTACTATTTACATCTTCAAATAGACATTACTTTCTTAAGTAATTAATGTTTTAAATCTTGTCATTTAATTTTTCGTTTTATATAGGTTTAAATGTAGGTTTTTCATTTTGTGGATTTATTTTTTTGCGATTTTTGGAAAGTCGACCTTAAAGCACCAATAAAAGTGTTCGCGCAAAAGAAGCTGTAATTTTTTGGAAAGGTTTATAGCTCATAAAAACTTTTTAAAGTTTGTTGTAGAAACATTTCGGATGTGAATCATAGCTCATTTAGGAATTAAATTTCCAAATAAACGATGTGCAAAGGTGATGTACAACTGTCAGCTGACTTATTGTCAATAGCAGTGCACAACGGCATCCATTTGGACATATAGTTTCTACTATATTTATTTGCACGCAAAATGACCTGTTAAAATCTTACACATGACCTTTCATTAAGTTTATTTCGTTTTCAATCAAAACTTCTTCAAATTATGTTAAAATTGATAATTATATGACTGGCAGTGTTCAGGGAGCCCAGCCAAAATTTGTTAGTCTCAGCAATTTGTCAAATATTCTATCAAATCAGTAAAACTTTAAAGTGGAGCATTTAGATGATCGTTTAAATAAATGCTCAGCTCATTTGGACAAAGCATTTATCTATATTCGAGAGTTGTGCCAGGACTCCTTTATCTAGGAGAAATCGGAGAATATACTCATTTTGAGCACAATAAATTGCCTGTAGAATATAGCAAACATGACAGTAGACTTTAGTTATGAATTAGTTGATAATAAGCCTATGGAGTGTATACATCATTTATGTCACTTAACATTATTTTAAAATTTTACAGGTAAGGGGAAGAAAAAAGAAGAGAAAAAGCAAGAGAAGAAACAGACACCTAAAAAAGAAACTGCCAAGAAAGAAAAGGAACCTGCAGAAGAACTTGATATTGCTGATGAAGTACTTGCAGCAGAACCCAAAAGCAAAGATCCTTTTGATTCCATGCCTAAAGGGTAAATTAGATTTTTTTAAAGGTCATGCATTGTGCCTTGTATAAAATTGTAAAGATTCATTTTTCATTATCGTAATTTTCTTATCCAATTGGCCCAAAATGTTAATGCAGTAATGCCTCTTAATTGTTTGATCTGATTTCTGACAGTACTGACATCTATGCATTAGATTACGAACTTTGCAAATTGCTCTTATTTCTAGTAATAAAAACAAAATATTCCGTATTGAATAGTAACTAGTCGAAAGAGTAGTTGGTTTTAAGCCTTCTTCTCCATTTGTGTATGCAGTGTGTTCCATTTTGCTTGGAACTGCCCCCTCAGTAATTTCGTTTTTTAATATACTTGTGGGAAGCGGACGTTTTTGCAATGAATAGTACTCAATCGTTAGTAGTGGGAGTGAAAGGGGTGAGTAGTCATTCGTTTCAAGGTGGCCTACTATTACGGTTTTAATGGAGCAATGGACGTTGCAGTACCGCATGTTCACGTATGATACCTTTGTTAAAAATGGTGAGTCTGTTATCACAACACAGCGGATCTTTTGTCACCAATTCAATGTTGGTCGGAAGTACTCACTTCCAAGTCCCAATACGATCCTGAGATGGGTTGAAGCTTCTAGAACACAAGAAAACATTATGAAGAAAAAGCCGCCAGTCCCTGAAAGAACTTCGAGGATGCTCAAATACATCGACAAAGTGAGAGAGGAACTCGAGTCGATCCGTACGTCCACATGAATGTGAGTTAGGGATTAGCCGTGATTCCATCCCTATAAAATTGTGATGATTCAGCAGCTCAAGATGAGGGACTACACGGGAAGACTTTGCTGTACATACAAGTGATTTGGGAAGAAGACCCAAATGCAATAGTGATGATGAGCGATGAAACTAATTTTCATTTGAATGGCTCAGCCAACAAGCAGAATTCTTGTATCATTCATGAAAGACCTTTCCACTCTGAGCGTATGACAGTTTGATGTGTGGTTGCCCTATTTGGTCTATTTGGGCCCTATTTGTTTGAAGAGAATGACGCAACAGTAACAATAAATTCACAACGTAACGTTCACATGCTGAATGCGTTTTTTTCA
Organism: Stenurella melanura; assembly: GCA_963583905.1. Taxonomy (NCBI): domain Eukaryota; kingdom Metazoa; phylum Arthropoda; class Insecta; order Coleoptera; family Cerambycidae; genus Stenurella; species Stenurella melanura. Next base: position 102,315,759 of record OY757314.1, on the reverse strand, counting down.
TTCAGAACTGCAGAGACATCAAATCATCATGAGATATGTTTATTTTCAACAGGATGGTGCCACTGCACACATACTGCCAAGTCGTCCTCGGACAGTTTTTTACGTTATCCATGACAGATCAAGATGGATGGGAAATGTCTATATGCATCAGTTACTAATAACCCCCTCTACATTATTCCACAGATAACGATGTAGGTTCTTATTGGGGACAATTTCACTGTGGAAGTACGGCTAGACCCTTTGCTACAAACATATTCGAAGGGTTGTTGAATCTGGTGGTATAGTCAGATTTGAATTAAAAAGATTGCTAACAAAATTTCATCATTTTCCATTCAGAAAAAAATATCATGTAGCTCGAGCTTTAATTTTTTATAAAATTTAATATACAAGATATATGAAGATCAAAGTGAGTTGGAGTCGGAGGCAAGCGCATATTTGGTAGTTCCACAAAATCTCGCATAAAGTCGGTTAAAACTCGTTAAAATCGTGCGAAATTGTGTTGAATTAAAGCGTGTATAATTCTACATTGATTTATATAAATTATCATGCGTATGGATATTTCATGTAGATGATATTTGATTAAATTATATTAGGTGAACATAGCATCACAAAAGCGTATATAAACAACTTTAAAGAAAAGGGACAAACCACCTGGAAGGATGAAGACGAGTGCAAGTAGTGTGGGAATACTACAGAAGAAAGAGAGAAGCTGTCAACATAAACACAAAGGAACCAAAAAAGATAAGTCTAGTCTATTAATTTTATTAGTTTAGTTTATTACACAACAGGAAGGTCTCGATGGGCAGCTGTCACGTGGTTCATAGGCTGGGCTTATTTACGAATGCAGGAATATTTCTCAGGTCAGAGTAGCTGGGATCTGCTAGATATACAGGGAGTCCCAGGTGTTGTCCTAGATTTCTTTTTTACTTTGGCAGATTTTAATTTTCTATTTTGCTTTACATTGGCAGATTAGTATACAGGGTGTATATGGAAAACAGGTGGCATCTACAGGGCGTTTCAGTTGTTGTCCTAGATCTCTTTTGATTTTGTAGATTTCATTTTTGAGTTTTGCATTACCTTGACAGATCGGTATACAGGGTGTCTTCAAATGTTCTCTAGGGGCTCTTCCTTGCACTTCCACTGTAAACGGCTCTTTACCTGTGGAACAGTTAATAAATAAAATCTTGCGGCGAGCTGATTTATGTCTTGGCAAGTGGACGTGGTGGACGCACTGACGCAGGACAAAACAAAGATTTCTGGTGAAACAAGTGGGCAAGAGGAGATACACACTCCCAGACTCGGAAATAGAAGAAACAGAAGACTCAGAAAAAAAATTAAAAGAAGAATGGAAACTTCCCACAAACACCTACACTTCCCATCCTATATTCCTACCCCATGCGTCATGTGGCTCTCGCTGCTGGTAAGAAGCATGCCCCATAACCAATCCAACACATGTAGCCGGTCCGGCGGTATATAAAACATCCAGATTAGATGCCAGAATCGGCAGCAATGCCCACGTTACGCTGGCAAATCAATCAATCAAATCAATTTAATATGCAAGATATATAGACCTTTGAAAAGTCCATTTCAGGGGTCTATATTTTAAAAAAGATTCTAACTAAATCACACTTGCTATGGATTGTTCCAAGTAAAATGGAACACGCTGTATATGTAGAAAAAAAAATATAGATAGAAAATATCTAGATATTTTCGGAGCAAATTGAAAAGTAAAAATTAATTGCAAGTGGACTATAAAAATCTTATTTCAGAACCTTTGTCATCGATGATTTCAAGCGTTGCTATTCCAACGAGGATGAGACTAAATCAATTCCATACTTCTGGGAAAAATTCGATCCCGAGAACTATTCCATTTGGTATGGTGAATACAAATACCCCGAAGAACTGACCAAAGTGTTTATGAGCTGTAACTTGATTACTGGTATGTTTCAGAGATTAGACAAGATGCGTAAACAAGCTTTCGCATCTGTCTGTCTTTTTGGGGAAGATAATAATAGCACAATTTCTGGTATCTGGGTTTGGAGAGGACAGGAACTAGTTTTCCCTGTAAGTTTTCCTTTGTACGATTAAAAATTTTATATTAACATTATTTCACATTTTCAGCTCAGTCCTGACTGGCAAATTGATTACGAATCATACAACTGGAAGAAACTGGATCCTAAATCGGAAGAAACTAAGAAATTGGTAGAACAATACTTCTCTTGGTCTGGTACAGACAAAAGTGGCAGAAAGTTCAACCAAGGCAAAATTTTTAAATAATAAATTTCTAACTTTATTTTTTTTATGTATTTGTTGCAACTATTATTGCATCCTCCATGAGAAATGTCGAGATTATATTGAAACCTGTCTTTTGTTAACATTTATTTTTCCACGATGTATGTCTTAAAGTCTTTCATGTGTTTGATTTTAAATTTGACATTTTCATTGGAGGTGGCTGCCGAACGTATTTAACACCATTTATATAAAAGTTGTGGTTAAATAAAAAATTACATACAGTTTTTTTTTATTACATCTGCAATACAATAGGAATGAAGAAAATCATGTAATAGCGAAAATCAAATTGGAGATCTAAAAAGTTTCTTTGAACATACCAAGAGACTTTAGATGTTTGTCCTTTGATCTGTGTCCAAAAAAAAAAAAAATCCTCCGATCGTCTTCTTTTACCAGGATCTTTAAAATGCCAATAAAATACCTCACCTAAATTTTCAGCCATTTTTGTTGCAGGTTTAGAGGTCGTGCAACTTTCTTTTGTACTTTTACTGCAGTTCCTCCATCTGGCCCCCTCGTGATGACAAAACGAAAAAATTATCTCCCCAAAATAATTTCTGATATTGGCTTTTCCGGAGAACACAATCCCGCGTTACTAGGTTTTTTTGAATAGGTATATCACTTTCCCGTCAAAAAGGGTTGAGAATAATTTACTTTTGCCCAGCAATGCCCATTCACCCAAATTTGAAGCAAAAAATAGAGAATGTTTTTACCAATTTATCAAATAGGGGGTTTTAACCTTCTCCGATTATCACTAATCATTTAATTTGGCTATATTTGGTACAAATCAAACACCTTTGCAAATTAATATAAAATAATATTTCGGATAATGGGCTTGTTCGGCATTTTTTTCTATTTCATAAATCGAAAGTGCAAGTATAAAATAATGAATCTGCGAAAAAATCAGAATCTTATTCGCATGTTTCGTATCTTAAAAACTATTACAAATCTTCACCTCGCGAAAATGGGGCGTTTGTTATAATTATAAGTGTTTTCGAAGTATTGTTTGTTTTGCTTACTTCTTGACAGTAGGGGAGTACAATTTGGTGAAATATCAAAAAATTACAATTTTCTCGCCCCTGTCGGGGGAAATTTTCGATTTTGACCCTGCAAATAATAGCACAATTTCTGGTATCCTATTTCATAGGATACTTTTTGATTTTTATTGAAATGATGAGATATTAAAACTGTAGGCCTTGGTTTCTACCATACACCAAATTTAAAGGAATCGTCTCAAAATATATAATCTAGTTCCAGATGTTATAATACATACGTGTACTAAATTTGAGTCGGGCAAAAAAGAAATGGTATATTCTTTGGTATAAAAGGCATGTTTTTTGAAAATAACAATATCCTGACCTCATTAGTTTGGGAGTAATCAATTGCTTAATTAAGACATTTATTTTGCCTATAACAAATGAACAAGTTGACAAAATGAGTTGTACCTGGCGCCAAATGACGTGTCTTGGAAATATCTTTCGATTGAATCAAGATTTTTTCTCGGATCCGTCAAATCGTTTTAATTTTATATAAAAACGAAAAAAAAACTGTTTAAACAATTATTCGACCATGAAACTCTCGGTTTAGAAAAATTTTTCATAAGAAAATCTTGCTCAGCGGAATTTTTCCTATAAGAATCCGGGGCTAACTCAAATGGTATAGAAAATTTTTGGGAAAAATCCCAGGCAGACACGCCTAACATGTTCTATGCTAAAATATATTGTTTGTAAGGCCAGTAACAGAATAAAATTGTTTTCCTACGTCAAAATTATTTTTATTGGTCAGAATAATGCAAAAGATTTTATTGCTCTTATAATTTAAAACGTGGGTATTCAACACATAAATGTCTATATTCAATATTTTGTTGTTGAGTTATGATTCAGAAGAGATGTTTAGAAATTATTTTATGTAAAATCGGCTACCAATGTATTAAAAGTAATTTTTTCCATTTTGGAGGCAACGTCATAATTAGATTACCTACCCTTTGGTGGCAGGCCATATTACTCTAACCCGTATTACTGGTGGTCGATCATCAGCGTTAGTGTCTGTCATCGATTCCAGTGAGCATTAGTGGTATAGACATGTGGCAAACTCCCTGCTGTGGTATGCAGGAAGTCTTCCACTTTATCGAGAAGGCACTTTCGCGGAGAGGAAAATATGCTCTTTTTCGTTATTCGAGTTGGGATTTCATTGCTATGACATGAAGCACTGAATGTTTTAAGTTTCCGTCCTCTGTACCATTGCATCTTAAAGCAACATCTCTGTTGATTTCCTCTTCCAATTTGACATTAAAGAAGTCCATTAGTAGGTATACTAAGCCGTTTCTGCGCCACTTCTGTGAGTAGAATAGCTGTGCGGGTACCTCGATGGCATGTGTCCCTCAGGAGAGACCAAGAGATGGGGTGGGGTTCGAAGAGGTGTCCAGAGACTGGTGAAGAAGTGATCGACAATGACCAGAAGAGGACGGGGATTTTTTCCCTAGGTTGGCATTAAAAATTACTAAAAAAGTTACTAGATCTGGAGGTTGGTCATCCTGTGTAATGGTGATGGTGGAGGGTGGGGCGTAGTGGTGACGTACTGTAGGTCTGATAGGTGGAGGGCGGAGGTCTAGTGGTGACGTACCACAGAGCTGATTGGTGGTGGGTGGGAATATAGTAGTCTGAAACGTAAACAAGAGCAACCTGAACAAAATGGCTGTGACGGAAAACAATATGGTGGGTGGGCGTGATGGCGGTACCTTGTTATAGGAGAGAGTACCTACACAGACCTGTCAGGACTTGTCTAATAAACGTCATCAGCGGCTATCTGATTTATGGGTGTTGATAATCGTGAGAAGGTGATAGAAATGTAAACAAACTGATAGCATGGGTATAGACGGTCTCTTTGATGATTTATACTTTTAAAATAAACAGATTCTAAAAAATAAGATGATTCACATGCATCTGTGTCTGGATATCGAATGGTTAAAAGGGCTGGATCATTTTTTAATCTAATTGTCATCTTATGCAATTTAAAAAAAATAATATAACTATTTTTAGAGGAAAGCATTTGAGAATATTTAGGATAATAAAACAAGGAGTTGGAACATATCTTTTTGATTTTTCATAATACAAAAATAAGGGTATTGCATACTTGCATTATACAGAGGATATTAATTTACTTCGTCAGTCAGAATTTGAGCGATAACATCTTCACAGGAAAACAATGCAGCATGTTCGTATAATTGTTCACGGAGATCACATTCTTCTAACAAAACACAAAATTTCTTAATGGAGAAGCAGTTACTGAGATAAAGGCCGCAGTATCTAATTCTACTTTCATATTTTTTTAAGTCTTGGAACAGCACGAAATACTATTTTCTTAAAGTTGTCGAGTAATGTTGTGTATGTTACATCGTAATTGAAAACGTAGAGTCCACCGCCTGTTCTATAGATGCAATGTAATCTTTTTCGCTCATGATATTAAAAAAAATACACTTTCTATTTTCAAATAATTCTAGGAACAAAGTGGCGTACAGTAGCAGTATAGACTTGCAACTGCATGTACTCTCGGTAGTATACATGTATTAAATATGAGATGAGAGATGTTTTTGACATTTTCTTTGCGCAAGTGCAGGCTCAATTATCAATGCTAAATTTTTTATTCTTTGTTGTAATCGTTCGTGATCTACAGCGTTCTGTATCCAGCAGTCTCCTCGTTTCGACATCTGGTGAGCAAAGGACCAATGAAGAATGTATCGAACTCTAATCTCATTGCTGAACTGTACTGTCTTTCCCTGCCGTCGTTCTATTTGAAAGTTTTTTAATTCCGCACCAACAACATACATTTTTTTCTTTTTACAGTTTTAATTAGGCACTGTAACAATAAAATTGAAGAACAAAGTACTAGGTAACAGAGTAGACCTATAACTGACGACACAGTAGTACTGGTTGAATAACTATTATTAGGTTCGGTAACGGGACTCTAGCGTAATCTAATTGAATTCATCAAAGATACCATTTTGTAATCATATTTGTATCTGATATTTTGATACGTTGGTAGGTATAGATGTAAATGTAGGTACGCTGTTGTTAATTACAGTATATGGCTTCATTTTTATCCATCCACTGTTATCGCAACGAACATTTATTTCTCTAGGATTGAATGGATTGTAAATGTAGTGTTCCGGAGCACTGCGCCCAGAATAACCAATCGCGAACTTAATATATTGTCCTGTCTCTCAATATACTGTTTAATTACATGTACGTAACCCTATTTATTTAGTGATGCGTACAGTGGCCTCCAAACGCTTTCCGCAGGCTACACAGATTTTATTGTGAAAACTACAATTTATACATCTTGCAATATGACCACATGGTAAAAACATTACGTTATCATTTGTTCGATAAATTTTACATTTCAGCTCTTTTTTACGACTTGCACAATTTACAACAGCTGTTTATAGAACTGGCTATATGACCACATGATAAAAATAATGGATTTTCAGAGCGTTGTGACATTTTGTGGGATAATTCTTCGTGCTCTCGTTGAACGTAAAATTTTTCCACAACGCCTTCTATCACTGAATACACTTGTTGATATTTAATGATTGAAAACACCCTGTTTTTCTTTGTAAAGGTTTATAATACTTTTCAACTGCTTTAGCTTTCGACAATATTCTTCTAGTAATAAATTAAAATCGTTCGAAGAAAGAGACATGTTACTGCTATTTCATCTAGTAAATAACTGAATAATAATAATCAACAGAGGTTACACTATAGGTGCATAGTGTGGAGGAGAAGGAAAAGAAAAAAAAACCAATAAGAGATATGTATGTTCCCACATAACATCTCATGGATATGTACATCCATAGCATATGCATTAGGTGTTGGAATTTGAATATGTATTGTTAAATATACATATGATATGAAATGTATATTCAGCTACTGATATGCATCAGCGTCATATACAGTGTATATTGCTGGAGGTATATAAATAATGATTTATACATAACATGTCCATTAAGGTATAATTAAATTATACGCGTACACGAATTTTGTCTCATTATCTGATGCGCATGCGCCACTAATTTATGGCATACTACGTCAGCGCACCAGACTGTTTACGAATTGTAGTTCGCAATAGCCGGCGTCAGCAGCCATTAAGCGATTAAGCCCTGTAGTGTTGTGTGCATAGTGTTTATGTGTGATGAAAGTTAACTCTTTCTCATTCTCTGGATTTTATATTTGCTTATTGCTATATTATGCTGTTATATACATTTGCATGAAGCTCCCATGATGTAAGAGTATATTTATTATAATGCAATTCTTTAGATTCGTAAATACATACTCTTTTAGGGTCAGAAAATTTACAAGTTTCATATTTAACTGATTGTGGCAGGTGTGTGTTTAGTAAAGATGGCGGAAAGTGACAGAGGCCTAAAAATTTGCTGTTATGTCATATTGGGTATGTATTTTATAAATATAGTGAATAAAAATTACATACGTTCATATTATATAACTTACTGATGGTTGAGAATGTTTTAAACATATATGTAGGACATGAGTAACTATACATATGTTTACAATTTGTTAAACTACCGGAAGGTAAAGAAGTATACGTCAATATTGAAAATTTTAAATATTGTGTAATATTAGGTTATTTTGTAAAGTTTGTGTATGTTTAAAATAGTTATATAAAATATATTTCTTATTAAGCTATCTGTGTTTTATTACCTCTTATATGGATACTATTGGATACCTCTGAAGTAGTTCCCACGAACATCAAAACACTCGAACACTTTCATTCGATGCGTGCTGCTCCAATCGTGTTGGTATCATCTAGATCATTAAAACTTTTCGTTTTAATCATCTGCCGATGATGCCAACATGACTGGGGCAACACGCGTCGGGTGCAGTATTCAATAAGCGTTTTAATGTCCGTGGAAACTACTTCAGAGATATGTAATGTATATTCATAAAATATACGATAGTGTATATGTGTGTTTCATATCCAGTGAATGTACATTGCATATGTTTATGTACATTCAGTGGATATAAAATAGATATGGAAGTCGGCGACAAACGTATCTGCTGGGAATGTTAATTCCACATCCATTAGATGTACATTAGATATACTATCTCCATCTTGTGGATATACATATCCATAGATTGAAGATACAGTGTATGTACATTGCATATCATTTTGTTATGTGGGTTATATTTAGGTAAATTTAAATACAACCAATCATAAAGTCTTATACTATTTCTTAAACTACACATGCACTTAACATTAGTAAAATGATTTAAACAAGAGGGTATGTCCTTTATGAAATTGGGTGGAGCTTGATCGCCATTAATGTGTTCTTTCTATCGAGAAATTGTGGCTTCTGACGTCCTTTTACGTACACCATATCAGCAGCACCATGAAGTAAGTGATTGAGTAATATATCATTCAAATCATCATAATTTACAAAACCACTACTATATTTCAGACCATGATGAAACTTTTCCAAATATTTCACCTGTCTCCTTATATCATAACTTAACGTACTGTAGGGTATTGGAGGTTTTAATAAATAGTGTACATTCTGCTGGTTGCTGACGATTGATATTTCTTTAGGACAAAATTCGGGAATATTAAATCTCTGAATGTCAACAACAGTCAATTTCATGCTTCACCCTTCAATTACTGAAGTAATAGGATGGAACTCACTCCCTTTTATTACATAACATTTCTTAGGAGTCCACTTAGAGGTGAATATTCCACAACTCGATCGTGATAATTATGCAGTAAGCCTTAGTGTGTAACCGTCACGTTTGGAAGGAACACTCAGTACCTTAAGTTAACTGAAAGCATATATAAAATGTGTGCATTTATAAGATTGTTTTCGTACGTTCGTAAAAACCTTAAATTCTAGCAGGTAAAAGACCGTTTGACCTTCAACGAGGTAGAAGGGTGAAGGGGGACCTGTTGATTTCAAGGCGATGTTTTTGGTCGGTTTGAGGCAGTCGAGGATCGGCTTAGATGCCGATATATACCACGGGAGAATGAGGAATTTGTCCTCTCCGGTATAATTAAGTGGTAATCAAGTTGTTTAAGCAAGAATATTTAAAGTCTTTTTATGGTGATGGTTATTATTTTTGAGTATTGCCGCTACGTTTTATGTAAATAATGCATCAGAGTAATGGTAAATCACCAAGTGCAAATATTTAATAGTCATTAAATGAGAGAAGGAAGCTGTATTAAATAGCATATTGCGTGATTAATCTGAATTAGTTGCTTTGATGCCATCCATGTGTGAAAATATAACAAAAAGGCAAGGTTATAAGTATTCTGCGGGAATGGGTTTCTGCTTTCAATCTCTATTTTGATATCTACAGTAGAAGATTTAATGGAATGTACATCATACATGTTTGTTATTTTTAGAGAAATTCTAAACATAAGCGGCCACAATTCGCTGTATTGTACGTCTGACAAGCATCAGGATTATATTTAATTTTACATTTCGCACCAAGGTGTTGAACTAATTCTATTGGCTGCTTCAGCGATCCGAAGCTATCGAAATATAGGACGGAATCATTAGTTTTCTTATATGCTACCCAGTGAGTCCCAGGACCTGTCATCGTATCTAAATTAATGATAGCACTTTCACATTTTCTCGGTGGAGATGGTGGTAAAGAATCGCGCATAAATACACCTCTGAAATGTGGAATTTAAATTTTTTTAACGTATTTCAACAGGTCCCTATCGGAGAGTGCTCTATTGGGTAGCTTCAATAGTAGTTTTTTTGCTGTTTTTTCAGGTATAGACCATATCCCTTCTTATAAGGCTTCATATAGAGTCCGGATCCTTTTTCCCCAATGCTATAGCATCCATTGTTATTGTGCCTTTCATCTTCCAATTTTTTTCTTAAAATTTCTAGCGTCAATAACAGCCTTGGCTACTCCTGATACACCTCCGGCTAAAGCTCCTAATGCACTCAAACCTGCAAAAATTGGTATCAATCGTAACATACCGCCGGTCTTCGGTATTGGTAGAATACGAGGGATAATAATTTTCTTCTGACCACCTGCATTCCTAACGGCAATTCGAGCTGCTTTTACCATAATCGCACTATCTTTTTCAAATCATAACTCGCATGTTTTTTCAGTACTTTGGCAACATTTGCTGAGACGGCTTTTCTGAATCCGACTTTCTTCCTATAGCCGACACCCATACCCAGCTTTCGTTTGGCCTTCATTGAGTTAGTAATAGATAAGGCTGCAGCTTTCGCACCCAATTTGGTATCTTTAGATTTAACACGTTCCCAACCTCGCTGCTCAAATTCGTAATCAGCCTTGTGCCTACTAAATTTGTGTTTTCACTATAGGCAATATCGTGCTCCCGACAAGCTTTATCGAGAGCATTAATACCAGGGTCTCCGTGAGCTAATCTTTTATGTAACTTCGTGCCAGGTCCACAGTATTGATAACCCGGTAAATGTAACTCGAAAGGTAATTTGTTAATTAGACTATTAACGACTCTTTTGCCTTTTTTACGTGCTTCCTCGGCGGCATCATGATTACTACTGATGATGCGCATGATGTAATGATGTCTATATAAAGCATTGCTTTGATCGACAAGGCATGAATTCATCATGATCGTTCAAAGGCAAAAGGTTACGCTCCCTGTAGAGAACTTCGATCTCTTAACAGATCACTCTGTTGGAAAAGAAAAAAATGTCGAGTTATTTCCTATTACGCTAAGAACGATGATATGTGGGCCCAGCGGATCTGGTAAAACCAATTTGCTGCTGAGTCTATTATTTGACCCTAATGGAATATGATATGAGAATGTATACGTGTACTCCAAGTCATTGTATCAACCTAAATACAAATTGTTGGAGGAAGTGCTGAATAGTGTGAAAAGTGTTAGTTATTTTCCGTATGCAAGTAGTGACAGTATAATCGATCCATCGGAGGCTAAAACTAATTCAGTGTTCATTTTCGATGATGTGACTTGTGATAAGTAGGATAAAATAAGAGCTTATTTCAGTATGGGCAGACATAAGCTTGTGGACAGCTTCTATCTCTGTCAAACTTAGGCACGGACGCCTAAACACAACATTCGAGATAACTGTAACTGCATAATTTTATTTAAACAGGATAAAATGAATTTACATCATGTGTACGATGATCACGTGATTCCCGATATGACATTCAAACAATTTGAGAATCTGTGTCGACGATGTTGGAACGATCAGTATGGTGTAATGGTTATCGTAAAAAAAATTTTGATTTACATAATGGACGTTATCGAAAGGGTTTTGATCAGTATATAAGTGTGTGATTAGAACACATCAGTTATTATCAGTCCAATACTCAGTTACGACATGCTTTAAAGCTGTACAGTCCTCGTTTAGAATCGTGCAGACCTGTCTGAAAATCGTACAGACTCGGTTTAAAATCGTAGAGTTTACAGATTCTGTTTAAAACCTGTACAAACCTGTTTAAAAGCTGTACACTGAGAAAAACGTTCCAAGTAAACAGTGATCCTGACACGATTATCATTAAGCCAAATATCTAGTTTGTTTTCTAATAATATTGTGTAGCAGTTATAAATAAAAGAGGAATTCTGATACGAGGTAAATAGTTTCTAATAATCAGGTAAATAGCGTCAAATAAACTTAGCACTTGTGTTATTAGTTTACTTGACAATAATCCTCTAGTTGCTTTACAGCGGACATCGATGTTTTTGTGGCAATTAAAGGAGTGCATTTGACCTTTTTTACTAGTGCCAAGTATACCAACATTTTCTGTTGATGAACAGATTACTAACATTTAACATTCAATCCCTTAAACCTTTAAAAAAATCGTGTTCTGCTATTTTCGCGAGGACCCGGACACTTGCTTGGTGGCGTGTTGTTTGGCATTTTCTCTCTTGTCTTGTTCATTTCATTCTGCCACTATGGGATTTTTGTGTCTGATAGTTTTTAAGTTTTTATGTGTCTGTATATATTTTATAAGTGTATCCATGATGGAATATGCAAATTTATTACGTCGCAATTGTTGAGCGCAGTAAGTCGCAGAACAACATGTATCTTTAGAATGTGCGGATTTATCACGGATAGTTTTTAGTAGTGTTCACAAATATAATTTTTAAAATATTTAAAACAATATTTTTGAAAATCTATAAAAGTACAAGTTATATCTGATGATATAACAGTATATAACGCTAGTACAGTCAATTGATTGTTCTAGCATTATATATTGTTATATCACCAGATATAATTTGTGCTTTTATAGAAGTTTAAAAGATAGTTTAAAAAATGTCAAAAGAAATTGTTTTAAATATTTTAAAAATTATATTTGTGAACACAACTAAAAACTATACGTGAGTAATGGAAAGTAGTAGCTTTCTTTGTGACAACTAAACAAACTGATAAATACACAGTTCATTAGAGATAAGGACATACCTTCTTAAGTATATATACACACTACTTTATTTATTGTAAGTGCAGAGACTTATTAAACAGAAGTAGATTATTTTGCTTAAAAATAGTTTAATTGCTGCTAGCAATTTGTGACAGGATTCCTATTTTACTTATAGCAAAGAAGCGGTGGAGTAGTCCCATATATAGATGAACTTTTTACTTACCAATATTAAAATTTTAATTAGTAGCTAATAAACTTTTTTCTCAGTGTACAAACCTATTTAAAAGCTGTTCAAACTCTGTTTTAAAGCGTACAAACCCTGTTTAAAATCGTACAGATCTGTATACAGACTCTGTTTTAAAAGCTGTTCAGACCGTGTTTGAAAATGGTGTCTAATAAAATAACTTTCGAGACGTATAAGCCACCCAGGGTAAAACCATATGTATTGGAACGAGATGGAGAACTTAAAGAGAAAATTAGAAAAGTATCGAGGACTATTAGAAAAAAATATTTAGCATTAAAATTAGGAAAAGCTCAGGAAGATGAAACCGTTAATCGATTATTTAAACCAGTTATCGAACCGCTAAAAGAACTAAAATCCGTTAATGTCTGTGAATCCTACGAAAAATGTAAATGTTAGACCACTGATAAAAATACCACTAGAACATAAAGAAGCTGTAGAAGATAAAGAATGTGAAGAAGATAAAGAATATGAAGAAGATAAATAATACGTCACGATGGAAATGAAGATAAAGAATACGAAGAAGAAGAAGACTATACCCTCGAAGAAGCAACTGGTCAGATCGATCCAAATAAATATTTTGAACAGTATTCTTCTTTAGCTAAGCATTATTATATACTTAATGGGACGCTACAACAAAAATTAGAATTTCGATAAAACACATGGCGTCAGACCGGATTTGGAAATGAATAAATTTTATATTGGTTCCCTGGAATTACACATTAGTCCAAACGCTGAAATAAATATTGGTAATGATAAGTATGTCGGAAAACGAGGCTTATACGAGCTGGTATTTATGAAGAAACCCCAAGGTTATGATGAACAAGATTCACATGGCTATATAAGAATATTCTAGAAGCTAGTAATGTTCATAGAAAAAATTATGATCCCTTAAGTCAATTAAATGGAAGTCAATTTTTTAAGTATACTAAAGTGATAAAGCCATTAGTCAAGGGTAAACCTGTTAGGAAGTTGCATAGTGGAGAAGGCCTCATATGTATCATGTTTATAATGAAAACCTATTGAATGTATTTAATGAGATGATGTTAAAGAGCTAGGTGACAGATTAAGGCTTTTAAATGCATCCAAGAGTGCTGGAAATACCGATTCTCATGGTAATGAAATACTTGCTATAATAAATGAATTACGCATGCTGGGGTTATCTATTAAATACACACATTTTACACTGTTACCAATATTCCCTCCCTCGTTATCATCCACATAATTCAAATTCCAAGTCTTCAGATTTTAAATTTCCTACCCATTTTTTCACTGTTACCGATATCTCCATCCTCTTGTTCTCTGGTCGCGCTCCCGTTAAAAATTACACAATAAAATGACAATTAGGTTAAAAATGTTTCAGTATTTTAATCATTCGATATCCACACGTGCATATGAGCCATCTTATTTTTTAGAATCTGTTTATTCTAAAAATATGAATCAACAAAGAGACCGTCTATACACATGCAGATAAAGCATCTCATTGTTTATTCTTAGAATCTCCAGTCTGTTTAGTCTACTACAGAGGCAAGATGATTTGAACTTTAACCTCGAAGGAAAAAATTACCATCAACAACCATAAATCAGATAGCCGCTGACGACGTTTATTAGACAAGTCCTGACAGGTCACGCCCACCCACCATATTGTTTCCCTTCACAGCCATTTTGTTCAGGTTGCTTTTGTTTACGTTTCAGACTACTATATTCCCACCTACCACCAATCAGGTCTGTGGTACGTCATCACTAGACTTCCGCCCTCCACCTATCAGACCTACAGTACGTCACCACTACGCCACATCCTCCACCACCACCATTACACAGGAGTACCAACCTCCAGATCTAGTAACTTTTTTAGTAACTTTTAATGCCAACCTAGGGGAGAAAAATCCCCGTCCTCTTCTGGTCATTGTCGATCACTTCTACAGCAACCTCTGGGCACTTCTTCACCAGCCTCTGATGGACACCTCTTCGAACCCCACCCCATCTCTTGGTCTCTTCTGATGGACACATGCCATCGAGGTACCTGCACAGCTATTCTACTAACGGAAGTGGCGCAGAAACGGCTTAGTATACGTACTACTTCCATTCCCCCATAGAATGTAGACTTATGGAATTTGGTCTCATCAGAAGATGAGTTATTGTCGTCATGAGGTAAATTCAACAGTTGGATTTGCAGCTTCCCCCCCTTGTAATCTATTTGCCATGTTGTTGATTAACACCAAGCGGTACAGTCTGTCGCAAGGTAGTACAATATCTGTATACACAGTTAATATATAGGTTCTTTTATTTTGTAAAATCAAAGATAGTTTTTAAAATTCATGAACAAATTATAACGAAACATTTAAATAGTGGTTACTCTGGAGTTCATACCTACGAATTGCATTTCCCATATTCAGGATTTTAGTTGCGGCGAAATCGTGACTTGCGAGCAGAGATGTTAAAAAGACCATTTCACTTTAACCCGTTTTACTAGGGTTTGACCATCAGCGCCTCTATCATCGATCCACGTGAGCATCGGTAGCATACATATCCGTGATAAAACCAAAGAGTTTAATAATGTTAAACTCTTTGGATAAAACGTCCTGAATACCTCAGTCGTAAATATCGCCAAGTGGACGTTACCGGCAAAAAAAAACAGTCGCTTACAGTCGAGGGGATGTCATTGTTTTGACATGAAACACTAGACGTTTTAAGTTTTCTTCTCTATGTAACCGTAACTGAAATCAACATATCTGTCGATCTCATTGATTAATTCGGTATCGAATAAGTTAATTTCTTTATCAAGATACCAAACAGGTATATAAATGTTTTTACAATATAATAAAAGTACAAAAGCCAAGAATCTCAGTGCTTATATACATATTATCTTCAAATGTCTAATCTATTTATAGGTGCTGGTGGCAGACAATTCTGTGATGAAACCCCTTGAATATCACATTAGTCATTTATCATGTCGAATGTACGCTTCCGGCCGCGGCCATGGTCATTGAATGCATTTCGAATGACCTTATTTTCAGAACTCTTACTCTGCCGATTTATATTTTCTTCTCCTGCAACACCTAAACTTGAGGTAACATCGTTGTTAATTTCCTCCATCAATTCGAAATCCAATAATTGAATTTCTGCTACCATTGCAGCCATATGAAACTTGGTCTCTTCAAGACTGGACATCTTTAATTATTCAACGCTTGTGTATGAATGAGTACATTTATCAGAGTTAACTACTATTTATATACAAAAATATAAATCTTGCAGGTATAAAACCCACCCCGTCCATGTTAATGTTGACCTGGTCCTATTGGCTCAATTTAAGTTCCTTCTGCGTGGCGTATTTACCTAATAACGGATTAATGAATTCTCATTGTGAATTAGGTTCCTAGGAATGAATTGAGGGATTACCTACCTTAATAACTAATTTACATAAGATTCCATTGTGTCTGCCATTCACTTCTGTTAAAATTTCTACATTTCAAATTAGATAATGTAATTTAAAGATGGATGTCTTCATTATGCTTATAATCAGGGCCGGATTTTGGAATTTTCCGCCCGTAGGCATATTTGAATCTGACGCCCTTTTTCAGGCAAAAACCTAAGTGGGTATTTAAACGTGTATGTGTGTATTTTTCATCATAAATCATAAAACGGATAATAATAATAATTTTGTCATTATTCTTTAAAAGTCATAAAATCTTTTGGCGGCATGCCACCCTAAAGAATTTGCCGCTCTAGGCAGCTGCCTACATTGCCCATTGGGAAATCCGGCACTGCTTATAATAAACATTGACAATGTGTTCTAAGGAAGGGCACATTAATAATTAATCAACCATAAATTTAGTAAATTTTGTGGCGTTCTTAATCTGGCGGTCCCCAAATCATTATTGTGCAGTTTTAAATATGAGATCTTGTTTGGTTAATTCTTCGGCGATTAATATTGTTGAATTTAATAAATTCCCACTCTGGACCTGGTGAATTCTACTAGAATACCGGTTTTTGCTGCATGATGTCTTCTTGTTATCTTTGACTTCGCACCATGTAATATTTTTCGTTATTTGAAAAGGCGCAATATTATTTATTTTCAACATATTTCAAAGTCAAAGCGTTTCTTATTGTAACAAATTGAGCAAAAGATCTATATTCCACAGACAAGAAAGAGAAGTTTTAAATGAATTATGTATACTTAAAAAATAGTATGCCGCATTAAAGTATTGATCATCAATTACAAGAAATGTAAATCAAATATTTGGAATGTGAAATATTTTATTCATGGTTACGGGGGCTAAACAACAGCCCTTATTTGAGATAGTCTTTTGCTTAAAATATGATTAATGTACATCACATATTTTAAAAAAATATGAAAGTAACTGTATGGTAAAAGACAAATACCAGTTTCGACAGGGAGGCAGCAGGTCTTTGTTGGCACTTCGTGCATCCATCTGTACAACTTGCAAGATGAAAGCATTATTCCCTCGTATCAATTTTACTCGTGCTGTGTATTCCATATCGTGAAAAATAAATACCATCCCGTGCTTTGTGTATGATTTACTATTAGGAAATTAAGTGATATGTATATTCTTAGGAAAACGTCCGTGCATCAAAAATATTTTATTTGTCGCAAAGATATAATACTGGTATGTAAATGTTTTTACAATATGATATATGAATACAAAAGCCAAGAACTTTAGTGTTTACATACCTATTATCATTAAAGGTCTATTATATGTATAGGTGTTGGTGGGAAAGATATCTTTGACGAAACCCTTTAAACATCACATCAGCCATTCATCATATCGTCATATGTACGCTTCCGGCCGCGGACGTTGTCGTTGAATACATTTTGGATTACCTTATTTTCAGTAGCTTTGTTCTGCCAATTTGTATTTCCTTCTCTGGTATCACCTAAGCTTGAAGTAACATCATTGTTAATTTCCTCCATCAATTCGAAATCGAATAATTGAATTTCTACTTCTACTGCAGCCATATGGAACTTGGTATTTCCAAATTTGGACATCTTTAACGCTTGTAAATAAATGAGTACATTTATCAAAACTAACTACTATTTATACAAGAATATGAATCTAGCAGGTATAAAACCCACCCCTCCATATTAATATTGACCAGGACCAATTAGCTTAATTTAAGTTCCGTCTGTGCGGCATATTATTTACCTACGTGCGGATTAAGATAATTCTTTAATCCATTACTAGGAACCTAATTCATAAAGATATTTCATTTAGGTTCCTAGCAACGCATTAAAGAATTATCTTAATTTCTTATTTACATAAGATTCCATTGTGTCCGCTATTCACTTCTGCGAAAACTGCATTTTAAATTAGATAATTTATTTTAAAGACCGATGTCTTTATTATGCTTATAATAAGCATTGGAAATGTGTTTTAAGAAATTACATATTAATAATTTATCAACCATATCTTTAGTCATTTGTTTGCGTTTTAAACATATCTAGCGGTCCCCAAACCATTCTTGTACGGTTTTAAATATGAGATCTTATTTGGTTAATTATTTGCCGATAAATATTGTTGATTTTAATAAATTACCATTCTGGACTAGTTACCGATTTTTAACACTGACGAATTCTGCTAGAATGCCGGTTTCTCCTGCATGTTGTATTCTTGTTATCTTTGATTTCGCAAGACCATAAAGAAAAGTTTTAAATGAAATATGTGTAAGTACTTAATAAATAATAAGCCACGTGAAAGTATTGATCATCAATTACAAGAAATGTAAATCAAACATTTGGAATGTGAAATTTTTTATTCATGTTCACAGGGGCTGAAGAACAGCTTTCATTCGAGATAGTCTTTTGCTTAAAATATGATTAATGTATATTACGTATATTTAAAAATAATAAAATTAAATACAGGGTGCGCCAAAGTTCTGATTTTGGTCGATTACGGCTGTATTTGAAATGGTGGAAATATATTGTCTATAGATTATTTTCTTGATTTTCAATTCTGAATAACCAGAAAATATGTACAATTATACAGGGTACTCCGTTTTCGTTGTCCGAGCAACAACTTCGTTATTTTAAATGGAACACCCTATATTTTTTTCCTTTATCGAGTTACCCATCTAATTATATTCATAATTCTATTAAGGTGGTAGGTACTTAAAATGAACCGTTTACGATATAAAAAAGATTTTTTGACAAAAAGTGAGGTTTGCGGATAAGTTTTTGAGTACCTCTGATTTCATAGACAAGAGAGTTTTCAAAATTCTGCTTATACTGTTATGTTGAGCATATTAAGGGCTAGTAGGGCAGAAACATTATTAATATTAATCTTATACAGAGTGCTGAAAAAATTGAGTTTAATGTTTCGCTAATAAAAAAGGCCGTAATTCAATTTTTTCAAACGGGACGTACTATTTTCAGTTCTGTCATCTAATGAAGTGTTAAATTATCTTTCCATTGATATATCATAGTAGGTATTTATCTTTAGGAGTTGCATAGATATTAAGGTTAATTGTCTGGATCAGTCATTTTTCTTGCTGGAACTTCATGAGGTTTGTACTGCACTTCACCAGTTTCGATAAATCTGTCTCTAAGATTACTAAATGCAGGTTCTAAAGGGTGTCTCCTTTCAGGATATCTGGTTTTATAGACTCGGGATGCTAAGAGGCTGTTCCTTGAGCACTCCCCCAGAATAAAAATCATGTCAACCATTTCTTCCCGCGAATAATTCATATTTAATATAATTATATGCAAATGCAACTTGGAAATGGAACTGTAAAAGCTACTAGTATTTTATTAAAGACAATCAAAACAAAAGCACTTACCGATATAGCAGTAACACAAAACTTTAGAACATCCACAGACACGTGTTTTGACATCTATGTCTCTTCGGTGCGGCTTTTTCTAAAGTTCACAATCAACTGAAATATGTAAGCAAATACTCGTGTTATAACTATCAAAGGATTACCAGAACAGGATATTAAAAATTAAAATTAGATTATAGGAAATTCCCCGTAAAGGGATAATTATCAATATAATTATATGCAAATACAACTTCCTGGAACTGTAAAAGCTACTAGTATTTTATTAGCTAATAAAATACTAGTAGCTTTTACAGTTCCAGGAAGTTGCATTTGCATATAATTATATTGATAATAAAATATAAAAATAATTAATAAAATACTAGTAGCTTTTACAGTTCCAGGAAGTTGCATTTGCATATAATTATATTGATAATTATCCCTTTACGGGGAATTTCCTATAATCTAATTTTAATTTTTAATATCCTGTTCTGGTAATCCTTTGATAGTTATTTCCCATTCTGGAATCAGCAGGAAAAGTTACAAATTCAACAGCTTTGCTATGATAATAGGTCAACTTCTGATGAGATCAAGTCTTATACTTCTATATTCGATGAGGAAATTGACTTATTTGATGCCGAATTGGAAGAGGAAATCGACAAAGATGTTGCATTAAGTTTCGATGAAATAGAGGAAAAAAACTTAGAACTTCCGAGTGTTTATGTCATAATAATGATATCCCAACTGAAATCAAAGAAGATAGGTTTAGTTCCTTCCGAAAGCGTAAACCCTAACCATTTCTTCGGTGGCACTGGCATTAGCTACCTACCAAATTTGACTGTTTTCCGTCAAGTAGTTTTTTAGTTAATGCACCAACAGACCGACAGATAGACAGATCGACAGACAGACAGACTGACGGAATTGAAAAACCTATATTTTCGTAATCTACATGATCTGAAACGTGAAAATCCGAAAAGATCTCGGATGATTTTTTCTCGAATACAATATTTCCCTTCGGTATGCGACGGAAGTAAAAATTAATTTTTTTTACGATTACTGTACTTCCAATCCACTACGTGGATGTAGAAGTAATATAGTATACCACATTAAAGTATTGATCTTCAATTACAAGAAATGTAAATCAAACTTGTGGAATGTGAATTTTTTTTCTCTTGCCTCGGGGCCAAAAAACAGCAATTATCCGAAATCATCTTTTGCTTAAAATATGAATAATGTTCATTACGTATATTTAAAACATATAAAATCGACTATATGGTAAAATACAAATAGGTACCAGTTTCGACAGGGAGGTATCTGGATTTTGATGGATTTCCTGCATCCATCTATACAACTTGCAAGATGAGAGCATTTTTCCCTCGTATCAGTTTCATTCACACTGTATCTTTCATACTCGTGAAGAATGAGTACCATCCCGTGCTATGTGTACAATTTACCATTATGAAATTAAGTAATAATACAAGTTGTTAGAGAAACGTCTTTTTATTAAAAATATTGTGTTTGTCGCAAAGATACAATACAGGTATATAAATGTTCTTAAAATACAATGTGAATACAAAAGCTAAGAACCTTGGTGTTTATATACCTATCATTTTTAAAAGTCTATATATGTATAGATGTTGGTGGCAAAAACATCTGTGTCGAAACTCTTTAGACATCACATCAGTCATTCATCATGTCGTCGAATGTACGCTTCCGCCCGCGGCCGCCGTCATTGAATACATTTCGGATATCCCTATTTTCAGAAATTCTACCCTGCCGACTTATATTTTCTTCTCCCGTATTACCTAAGCTTGAGTTAACATCATTGTTAATTTCCTCCATCAACTCGAAATCGAATAATTGAATTTCTACTTCCATTGCAGTCATATGAAACTTGACCTCTACAAAACTGGACATCTTCAACTATTCAACGCTTGTGTCTAAATAAGTACATTTGCCAGGACTAACTACTATTTATATACAAAAATATGATTCTTGCGGGTATAAAAGCCACCCCCTCTACCTGATCCTGTTGGGTCAATTTAAGTTCCCTCTGTGTGGCGTATTTACCTACGAGCGGATTAGTGAATTGTTATCGTGGTCATCCCTCATTCCGTTACCAGGAACCTATTCCTAGTAACGAATTGAGGGATTATCTTAATTACTTATTTACATAAGATTCCATTATATCTGCTATTCACTTCTGTTGAAATTTCTTTATAAATTAGGTAATGTGTTTTAAAGATGTCTTTATTATGCTTATTATAAAATTGACAATATGTTATAAAGAAGTGAGTACTAATAATTTATCAATCATGTTTTCAGCAAATTTTGTTGCGCTTTGAATCATACCTAGCGGCCTACAAACGATTCTTGTGCGGTTTTAAATATCATGTCTTATTTGTCTATTGCTTAAAATATGATTAATGTACATAATGTATATTTAATAAATACAAAATTGACCATATGGTAAAAGACAAATACCAGTTTCGATGGAGAGGCATGTGACCTATGTTAGCACCTTTCTGCATCCATCTTACAACTTGCAAGATGAAAGCAATTGTTCCTCATATCAATTTCACTCATGCTATATCATGTATACTCGTGAAGATTGAGTACGCCTTGAGTGCGATTTACCATTATGAAATTAAATGATGACACAAGGACGCTTGTCTAAGAACTTGTACTTTTTACACAAACGTCCTGGTGTCAAAAAAATTGTATTTGTCTCAAAGATATAAAACAGGTATAAATTAACATATATTTTAACTTATAATATCGCATATTAATTACTGATGAACTATAAACTTTTTTGGAAGAAAGACATCTGTGACGAAACCCTTTGAACATCACATCATTTATGCATCATGTCATCGAATGTACGTACGCTCACGGCCGCGGCCGTCGTTATTGTATCGATTTAGATGAATTTAAATCAGCAAAGGAAATTTTGTAATAATGAGGACTTACTATTAGAAAATTTCATTGGCTGATTTAAATTCTTTTCTCCTGTATCACCTAAACTTGAGGTAACATTGTTGTGAATTTCCTCCATCAATTCGAAATCGAATAATTGAAATTCCATTTCCATTGCAGATATATGAAACTTGGTCTCTCCAAAACTGAACTTTAACTACTCAACGCTTCTGTATGTATGAGTTCATTTACCAGAATTGACTACTATTTATACAGAATTCTAAATCTTGCAGGTATAAAACCCATCTCCCATGTTAATGTTGACCTGGTCCTATTGGCTCAATGTAAGTTCCCTCTGTGTGACTTATTTACCTGCGAACGGATTAATGAATTATCACTGTGGATTAGATTCATAGTAAAAATAGATTATCTTAATTACTCATTGACATAAGATTCCATTGTGTCTGTTATTCACTACTGTCGAAATTTCTACATTTTAAATTAGATAATGTATTTTAAAGACTTTATTACCTAAGATTATTATAAAATTGACATGTTCTTACGAAGTGCATATTATTAATTTATCAACCATGTTTTCAGTAAATTTTCTTGCGTTTCTAATCATACTTAGCGATCTCCAAACCATTATTGTGCAGTTTCAAATATTATGTCTTGTTGGGTTAATTCTTTGGCAATAAATATTGTTGAATTTAGTAAATTCCCATTCTGGATCAGTGGCCGCTCTTTAACGCTGGTGCAGGAAATGTAACTCCAACACTTGTAATGTTAAATTTTTTTCATGCCAACGGGTGTCGAAAAACAACCCTTTTCCAAGATCGTGTATTATATGGTAAAAATCAAATACCAGTTTCGATAGGGAGGCACCGGACCTGTGCTGGTACCTTTCTGCATTCATCTGTATAACTTGCAATATGAGAGCATTTTTCTCTTGTATCAATTTCATTCGTGTTATATCTCTAATACTTGTGAAAACTGAGTACCATTCAGAACCTTGTGTACTAGAATGCCAGTTTCTCCTGCCTATTGTCTTTGACTTTGCATCATGTAATATTGCATTAATAATCAGTAACTTTTTCATTATTTGGAATGGCGTTTGTTATTGTAAGAGCAAAAGACAAATATTCCTGAGACAAGAAAGAAAACTTTTAACTGAATTATGTGTAATAAATAGTATGCCACATAGAAGTATTAATCTTAAATTACAGGAAATGTAACTCCAACACTTGTAATGTTAAATTTTTTTCAAGCCAACGGGTGTCGAAAAACAACCCTTTTCCAAGATCGTGTATTATATGGTAAAAATCAAATACCAGTTTCGACAGGGAGGCACCGGACCTGTGCTGGTACCTTTCTGCATTCATCTGCAATATGAGAGCATTTTTCTCTTGTATCAATTTCATTCGTGTTATATCTCTCATACTTGTGAAAACTGAGTACCATTCAGAACCTTGTGTACGATTTAATATTATGAAATTAAGTGATATACAAGTACTTAGAGGAACATCTTGTCTCAAAAAAGAATTATTTGTCGCAAAGATACAGAACAGGTAGGTATTTAAATGTTCTTATAATATAAATGAATATAAAATATAAAAGCCAAGAACCGCATTATTTACTTACTTACTCACTATATTTAAAAGTTTAATATATGTATAATCTAACACATTTTTTATTTTATAATATCTCAGATTAAGTACTGATGAATTATACATTTTTTTGGAAGAAAGACATCTATGACGATATCCTTTGTACATCACATTAGTTATTCACGGCCGCGGCCGTCGTTATTAAATCCATTTTGGATGTCCTTATTATCAGAAAATTTCCTTTGCAGAATTAAATTTTTTCCTCCCGTATCACCTAAACATGAGGTAACATCCTTGTTAATTTCCTCCATCAGTTCGAAATCGAATAATTGAATTTCCCCCATCGTTGCAGATATACGAAACTTGGTCTCTCCAAAACTGGACAACTTTTACTACTTAGCGCTTCTGTATATATGAGTACATTACATCTTAGTCAATTTTTTTTGTCGCATTGATACAAAACGGAAATAAATATTCTTACAATATAAAAGCCGAAAACCTCAGTGTTGAATTATAAACTTTTTTGGAACAAAGACATCTGTGACGAAACCCCTTGAACATTACATCAGGTATTTATTATGTCGTCGAATGTACGCTTCCAGCCGCAGCCGTCGTTATTGAATTCATCTCGAATGTCCTTATTATCAGAAGATTTCCTTTGCAGATTTAAATTCTTTTCTCTCGTATCACCTAAACTTGGGACAACATCCTTGTCAATTTCCTCCATCAATTAGAAATCGAATAGTTGAATTTGCACCTCCATTGCAGATATATGAAACTTGGTCTCTCCAAAACTGGACAATTTTTACTACTTGGGGTTTCTGTATATATGAGAACATTTATCAGAATTAACTACCATTTATACAAAATAATAAATCTTGCAGGTATAAAACCCATCCCCTCCATGTTAATGTTGACCTGGTCCTATCGGCAAAATTTAAGTTCCCCCTGTGTTACGTATTATTTACCTATGAATGGATTAATGAATTCTCATTGCGGATTAGGCTCCTAGAAACGGATTGATATGAGGAATTATGTTAATTACTTATTTACATTCCATTGTGTTTGCTATTGATTTCTGTCGAAATTTGTCCATCATAAATTAGATAATGTATACAGTAATTGTAATGTAATACAGTAACTTTTTCCTTGTTTGAGATTGCACAATATTATATATTTACAGCGTATTATTTGTATATCAACTTATTTCAAAGCATTTTTTATTGTTACAAATCGAGCAAGAGATCTATATTCCTCAGATAAGAAAGAATATGAAGTTAATCATATGGTAAAAAGCAAATACCAGTTTCGATAGGGAGGTAACTGACCTTTGTTAGCACTTCCTACATCCATCTGTACAACAGAATGGGAGCATTTTACCCTAATATCAATTTCATCATGTTGCATTTTTCATACTCGTGAAGAATGAGTAGTACCATACCGTGCTTTGTGTATGATTTACTATTATGAAATTAAGTGATATACAAGTTCCTAGAGAAACGTCTTTTTATCAAAAACAGTTTATTTGTCGCAAAGATATAAAAAAGGTATATAAATGTTCTTACAATATAAAATATGAATACAAAAGCCAAGAACATCAGTGTTTAAATACTATTATCTTTAAATGTCTAACATATAGTGTTGGTGGCAAAGACATCAGTGACGAAACTCTTCGAATATCACATCAGTCATTCATCATGTCGGCGAATGTACGCTTCCGGCCGCGGCTGTTATTGAATACATTTCGTATGTCCTTATTTTCAGAAGTTTTACTCTGCCGATTTACATTTTCTTCTTCCACATCACCAAAACTTGAGGTAACATCGTTGTTAATTTCCTCCATCAATTCGAAATCGAATAATTGAATTTCTACTTCCCCAGTAGCCATATGAAACTTGCTCTCTCCAAAACTGGACATCTTTAACTATTCAACGCTTGTGTATAAATAAGTACATATATCAGAATTATCTACTATTTATATACAAAAATATAAACCTTGCAGATATAAAACCAACCCCCCTCTGTTAATGTTGACCTGGTCCTTATGGCTCAATTTGAGCTCCCTCTGTGTGACGTATTTACCTACTAACGGATTAATGAATTCTCATTATAGATTAGGTTCCTAGTAACGAATTGAGGGATCATCTTTTTCTTACTTTTTATTGGGTAATTTGCCACTGAAAAATATTTAAAAATTTAAAAAACCTCTGCGTCAAACGGATCAGACAGAGGTTGGCTCTTGAACACTTGACTGTTTCAAAAAGTCTCACACCTGAAAATATGTAAACTAGAATAATGTAATAAACTAAAAACTGAAAATGAAAGCTATAGGTAGTTAACGTTTCGGAAGAGAATCTACTTCCGTTCTCAAAACTTTTTTTTACATAATCACAGGATTAAATGGGACTCGGCGAAGATTTTGGAAAAAGAGAGCAACGGAACAAAAAGAAAACTTAAAGAGTCCGCGATTATTTTGTTAAACGAGGATAGATGCGTTTCGAATTATTCAATAGATTTTTGTACTAGTTGGTTGCCCATCCTTAGAGACGAAGTAAGTAAAAATAATATAAATATAACTTAATGTCTCACGTAAATATGGAAATACATAAACAAAGAACTGTCATGGTTGACGGCCAAAACAAGTTTTGAGAACGGAAGTAGATTCTCTTCCGAAACGTTAACTACCTATAGCTTTCATTTTCAGTTTTTAGTTTATTACATTGTTCTAGTTTATATATTTTTAGGTGTGAGACTTTTTGAAACAGTCAAGTGTTCAAGAACCAGCCTCTGTCTGATCCGTTTGGCGCAGAGGTTTTTTCATTAAAGTTTTTAAATATTTTTCAGTGGCAAAATACCCAATAAAAAGTAAGAAAATCTGAATATGCCAAATAAACAATTACAGACAATAGCGGGATCATCTGCTATTCACTTCTGTTAGAATTAGATAATGTATTTAAAAGATCGATGTCTTTAGTATGCTTATAATAAGCATTGATAATGTGCTTTAAGAAAGTGCATATAATCATTTATCAGCCATATCTTTAGTAATATTTTTTGCGTTTTTAAACATACCTAGCGGCCTCCAAATCATTCTTGTGCGATTTTAAATATTTACCTTGTTTGATTAATTCTTCGGCGATGAATATTGTTAATTTTAATAAATTCTCATTCTGGACCAGTTGTCGCTCTCCAACGCTAACGTTTTCATTATTTGAAATAGCACAATATCACTTATTTACAGCGTATTTGTATATCAACATATTTGAAAGTAAAAGTGGTTCATAAAGCATTTCTTATTGTAACAAATCGAAATCCTGAGATAAGAAAGAAGAAATAAACAAGAAAGAACAGTTTTAAATGAATTATGTGTAATTAATAAATAGCATGCCACATTAAAGCATTGATTATCAGTTACAAGAAATGCAAGTCAAAATGTTGGAATATCTGAAAAATAGCCCGTATCTGAGATCGTGTTTTATTTAAAATTTGGTTAATGTACATTACGTATACAGATTCGGAAAATGTTCTTCTAGGTGTGGCTATAGGTGCAAGCGACAGCGAAGCAACTGGGCTATTCTTGTTTATCTTATAACACATCACCTGCTTTGTCCACCACATATGCGTGGGCAGCTCTGTCTGCGGCATTTCAATTTGTTTTCCTTATTCTTTACGTTTTAGTGCAATACCAGAACCAACACTTTCCGAACCTGTATTTGAAAAATATGAAACTAAGTATATGGTAAAAGACAAATACCAGTTTCGACAGGAAGGCAACTGGCCTGTGTTGGGACCTCCTGCATCCATCTGTACAATTTGCAAGATGGAAGCATTTTCCCCTCGTATCTTTTTCACTCATGCTGTATCTTTCATACTCGTGAAGAATGAGTACAGCCACGGGGTGGTATTCATTCTTTGTGTACGACCTACTATTATAATATTAAGTGATGTGCAAGTTCTTAGAGAAACGTCTTTTTATAAAAAATGTTTAATTTGTAGCAATGATACAATGCAGGTATATAAATGTTCTTACAATATAATATGAATACAAAAGCCAAGAACCTTAGTGTTGATATACCTATTATATGTTTAATATAAGCATATGTGTTGGTGGCAAGGACATCTGTGATGAAACCCTTTGAACATTACTTCAGCCATTCATTATGTCGTCGAGTGTACGCTTCCGGCCGCGGCCGTTGTCGTTGGATATCTTTCGGACTTACTTAGTTTCAGTTTTATCCTGCCAATTTTACATTGCCTTCTCCCTAGGCTTGAAGTAACATCATTGTTAATTTCCTCCATCAATTTGAAACCGAATAAATGAATTTCTACTTCTATTGCAGCCATATGAAACTTGCTTTAAAAAAATATGATTAATGTACACAAGAAGCTGTAAAAAAGTTGCGCCAACTTTGTGGCAGTCATGGTTATCTGTAATCAGTGATAGTCATTTACCGATAACAGCTATTGCGGCAACCTTAAAGTAAAATTAATACCACGCTGTAACAGTCAATGTGGTACAACATTTTCTTGCTCTCAAAATCTTGCTTCAGCCTAGTAGCTGCAATCATACAGTTGGCAATAGAACCAGGCTACACACATTGAGTTGTATATTTCTGGCAATAGATGCTTTAAAATAATATGGTATTATACATTGAGATTAAGCATTATGACGCCGACTAACGATATTGATATATAACTTTGTAATAAATTACTTTGCTGTAAAATTACCATTAATAGGCATTTTGGATATTAGTACGAAAATGGATGCATGTTTAATTTGACATGTATTTATGAAAAATTCAAGGCGATTTTGACGAAAAATTGAATAAAATTACATACGGTTAAAATTCTTTTGTTGAATTTCGCTAAGATTATAATTCTCATAAAGACCAACTTATTAAAGTTATAATATAATATTATGTATTATACCCGAGCTTAACTCGTCTTTTTTGTTTTGCCGTAGGAAGTTAACATGTTCATGGTCAAAATATTTTGTGTGTAAAGCCAGTAAACAGAAGAAATATAAAAAATGGTGTTTTGTAGAAATAGCTTTATTTGTCATAAAGATATGAAATATTTTATTGTTTTCTTAATTTAACAGGGATACAAAATAAAACAGGGAAGAACATAGTGCTATACTTAAAAATATACCAATTTTCTACAAATTGAATATATAGGTTAAGTTATTTTATATCACTGATGATTATCAAATTTCCCTAGTGGCAAATTATTTCGCTCTAACCCGTTTTGATACGGGTTGATCATCGGCTACCCTGACGTCTTGGTCATCGATTTCCGAGAGCATCGGTGGCATACACACTTCTTGTATATTACAGTCCTCCATATCGTCGAGTGAACGCTTTCGGTAGGAAGTAAACCTGTCTTTGATGTCAGTTGAGACCTCATCATTTTGACACAAAGCACTCAGGAGTTCTAAGTTTTCTTCCTCCATATCATCGAAACTTAATGCAATATCTCTGTCGATTTCCTCTTCCAATTCGGTATCGAATAAGTCAATTTCCTCATCGAAGGTAGACGCATGATATTTGGTATTATTAGAAGTTGACTTATTTTCATAACGATGCTGCTGAATTTGTAACTTTTCCCGCTGCAACCTTTTCCTCGTGTTGTTCATTAATACCCAGCGGCACAGGCTGTCCACGCAGTCATCGATCTCATGTAGTTTGTTCATGCTAATACATAGTATTTTTTCTCGTTGTTGCTCTTGTACATTTTTGCTTGATGAAGATTGATTATCTGAGTTACCAAAACTGAACATCTTTTACTGATCAACTTTAGTACATGAATGACTACATTTTTCAAAACTAATTACTATTTATACGAAAATATAGAACATGCAGGTATAAAACCCTACCGCCCCCAAGCTGATGTTAATTATCGACGTGATTGTTAACCCTTTTGTGGATTATTTACCTACCCGATCATCCACCCCCCTGTATTTATCGTGTAGGTAAATAATCCACAAAGAGGGTTAACGATCGGGCAGGTAGATAATCCACAAAATGGGATAATAATTGTGTTGGTAAATAATCCACAAAGGCGATTAATAATCGTATTCAAATAATACTAACTTACTTAAATTGAGCCAATAGGACCAGGTCAATACCAGCTTGGAGGGGGTGGGTTCTATACCTGCGTGTTTTACATTTTCGTATAAATAGCAATTAGTTCAGATAAATGTAGTCATTCATATACAAACGTTGATCAGTGAAAGATGTCCAGTTTTGATAATAATGAATATGTGTCCATTGGGTTCCCTTCGTTTGGCGTTACCCATCTTACAGAGGATGCTGTGCTTGACTTAGGTAATCAATGCAATGCGAGTAAGTATGTGCAAGAGCAAGAGCGAGAAAAAATAATACGTATTAGCATGAACAAACTACATGAGATCGAGGACTCTGTGGACTGTCTGTGCCGCTGGGTGTTAATGAACAACACAAAGAAATGGTTGCAGCGGGAAAAGTTACAAATTCAACAGCTTTGCTGTGATAATAGGTCAACTTCTGATGAGATCAAGTCTAATACTTCTATATTCGATGAGGAAATTGACTTATTCGATGCCGAATTGGAAGAGGAAATCGACAAAGATGTTGCATTAAGTTTCGATGAAATAGAGGAAGAAACCTTAGAACTTCTGAGTGCTTTATGTCATAATAATGATGAAGATAAAAATGATGAGACCCCAGAAATCAAAGAAGACAGGTCTTCCTACCGAAAGCGACCAATTGATGACATGGACGACTGTAATATACAAGAAGTTTTATCACAAAGGTGTATGCCACCGATGCTCTCGGAGATCGATGACCTAGAGGTTGGCGTAGCCGATAGTCAACCCCTAGTAAAACGGGCTAGAGTTAAATAATTCATCAGTGATATAAAATAATATAGCTTAACCTATATGCATATTCAATTTGTACAATATTTGTATATTTTTGCATAGTTAGTAAGTTTTTAGCTCTTCTATTTTGTACCTGTCTTAAATTATAAGAGAAATAAAATATGTTATATCTTTTTGGCGAATAAATCTATTTTTACATAAAGAAAATTCTTATATAAGTTAGTCCTTAAGAGATTTATAATCCTAGCGAAATTAAAAAAAAAAGAAATACACGCAAAGACGTACGTAAGCACACTTCAGTTCGCCATTTATTAATATAGTGGGAAGGGTATTAAGAGGAAAGACACGAATTTCACGCAGGGGCCTTTGATAAGACAAACAAAGATGAACTGCAGTTTAAGGGACTTAATAAACAATGAGAGTCAAACAGAGGTTATGGAGAAACTAAACTGGAGTAAGATTATTTGGTTTAAGAAAGAGAGTTAATGGATTGTTTTTTCTTTGGGGTGTAATTGACAATTGTTGTCACAGCTATTCAATAAAATTCTATTCTATTCTAATTATGTGACCGAGGTTAAGCTTCTCACAATGTTAATAACAGGCAGTATATAATGGGAGGATTTGAGGATTTTTTCTCCGCACAATAGGGATTATTTAAAAATTTAACAAGAATGTTGTCAATTTGTTTCATGAATAACTGATTACATTTATTTTTCAAAATATGTTTTCATGGTGACGATTTTCTCCGACACCAGAGGAAGCTCCAATGTTTCCACTAAAACAGCTTGATTAGGAGATGATCTCATGCCGCCTCAACTTATTCCAATGAACATAAATATAATCCTATCTATATCTTTTAATTAGTATTACAAACCGAGGCATCTATGATGCTATCATAGCCCATTTGAGATCTTTTGAATTACGTAAATGGGTAAGGCTATACTTTGGTTTGTCCTCTAGGAAGAGTTGTATATATATTTAATACACATCGAGTAACAACAAATTAGTAAACATTATCTTGGTTCCTAAATGTCGCCGAGTGTAGGCCTTTAAAGGTAAGAAGATCAGTCGCTTGCTATGACATCAAAGGGATGCCATTGTTGTGACATGAAGGACTTAGATGTTTTTAGTTTTCTTCCTTTATGTCACCGAAACTAAGATCAATATCTCTGCTGATTTCATCGTCTAATTTGACATCGAAGAAGTTAGGTTCTCCATCGAATATCGCCGCATGAGACTTGGTCCCGTCAGAAGATAAGCTATCATGATAACGAGAGTATTTTAGCTGCTACATTTGTAGCTTCTTCAACAAATTGAGTATCCGACATCTTTCATTAAATTCCTATTCTAGACCAGTAGCCGCTTCTTAATGCTAGTTAATCGTACTAGAATGCTGGTTTGTCCTGCATATTATCATTCTTTCTCTTTAACTTCGCATTTAATATTATTTTATTAAGCAGTAAGTAACTTTTTCATTATTTGGAACATCCCAATATTATTTGTTTACAACGTTTTATTTATATTTCATTATATTTCAAGTCCAAGTGGTACACAAAGCGTTTCTTATTGTCACAACTCTAGCATATTCCTCAGATAAGAAAGAACAGTTTTTAATGAATTATGTGTAATAAATAGTATGGCACATTATAGTAACAAGCTCCAATCATAAGAAATGTAAACCTTTGGAATCTGAAAGTTTTTTCATGTTTACGGGGGTCGTAATATAATCCTTATCCGAGATCGTCTATTGCTTAAACTATAATTAATGTACATAATATATGTTTAAAAAATTAAAAAAATAACTGTGATAAAAGACAAACACCACTGTCGACGGGGAGGCATGTGATCTGAGATGGCACCTTCCTGCATCCATCTGTACAACTTAGAAGATGAAAGCACTTCTCCCTCGTATCAATATCATTCGTTCTATATCTTTCATACTCGTGAAGAATGAGTACCATTCCGGACTTGTGTACGATTTACCATTATAAAATTGATATTCAGTTCTGTCGAAATTTCTGTATTTTAAATTAGATAATGTGTTTTAAAGATCGACGTCTTTATGGTGTTATTATAAAATTGTTAATATATTTTAAGTCAGTGCATATCCATAATTTATCAACCTTGTTTCTAGTAAATTTTGTTGCGTTTTTAATCATATCTAGCGGTAACCTATGTCAAAGTCCAAGTAGTTCATAAAGCGTTTCTTATTGTAACAAATCGAAATATTTATTCCTCAGACAAGAGAGAAAAATTTTAAATGAATTATGTGTAATAAATATGCCACATTCAAGTATTAATCTTCAATTACAAAAAACGTAAATCAGACCTTTGGAATGTAAAATTTGTATCTTGCTTGCGGGGTCAGAAAAACAACCTTTGTCCGAGTTCGTCTATTGCTTAAATTATGATTAATTTACATAACGTATATTTAAAAAATATAAAATTAACCAAATGGTAAAAGATTAATACCAATTTCGACGGGGAGGCATCTGACTTGGGTTGATGCCTTCCTGCATCCATCTGTACAACTTGCAAGATGAAAGCAATTGTCCCTCGTATCAATTTCCCTCATGCTATAACTTTCATGTTCGTGACGATTTACTATTATGAAATTAAGTGATATAAGTACAAGTTCTTAGAGAAACGTCTTTGTGTCAAGAAAATTGTATTTGTCGCAATGATACTAAACAGGTATATAAATGTTTTTACAATATAATATGAAAATAAAATACAAAAGTCGAGAACCTCAGTGTTTACTTACTATCTTTAAAAGTCTAATATATGTATAAATTAACACATGTTTTATCTTATAATGTCGCATGTTAATTACTGATGAGCTTTTTTCGTAGAAATAGATCTGTGACGAAACCCTTTAAACATCACGTCAGTTATGCATCATGTCATCGAATGTACGCTTTCGGCCGCGGCCATCGTTATTGCATCAATTTCGGATGTCCTCGTTATCAGAAGATTTCCTTTGCAGATTTAAATTCTTTTCTCCGATATCACCTAAAGTTGGTGTAACATCCTTGGCAATTTCCTCCATCAATTCGAAATCAAATAATTGAATTTCCACTTCCATTGCATATGTATGTAACTTGGTCTCCCCAAAACTGGACAACTTTAACTGATCAACGCTTCTGTATATATGAGTACACTAATCAGAACTAACTACTATTTATACAAAATCATAAATCTTGCAGGTATAAAACCCATCCCTCCCATGTTAATGTTGACCTGTCTCATTGGCTCTATTTTAGTTCCCTCCGTGTGGCTTATTTACCTACGAACGGATTAATGAATTTTCATTGTGGATTAGGTTCCTAGTAACGGATTAAGGGATTATCTTAATTACATATTTACACAAGATTTCATTGTGTCTGCTACTCAGTTCTGTCGAAATTTCTGCATTTGAAAATAGATAATGTATTTTAAATATTGATGTCTTTATTAAGCTTATTATAAAATTGACACTATATTCTAAGGAATTGCATAATATTAATTTATCAACCATGTTTTCAGTAAATTTTGTTGTGATTTTAATCATAGCTAGCGGTCTTCAAACCATTCTTGTGCGGTTTTAAATACGATGTCTTGTTTGGTTAATTCTTCGGCAATAAATATTGTTGAATTTAGTAAATTTCCATTCCGGACCAGTGGCTGCTCTTTAACGCTGGTGAATTCTACTAGAATGCTGGTTTCTCCTGCTTACTATCTTTGACTTCGCACCAGGTAATATTGTTTTATTAAGCAGTAACTTTTTCATTATTTGGAATGGCGAAATATTATTTATTTACTTAAAATGTGTTATTCGTATATCAATATATTTCAATGTCAAAAGGTGGTTCATAAAGCGCTTCTTATTGTAATAAATCGAGCAAGAGACCCATAATCCACACACAAGAAAGCAAACTGTAAAATGAATTATGTGTAATAAATAGTATGCCACATTAAAGCATTAATCCTCAATTACAAGAAATATAAATCAAATCCTTGGAATGTGGAATTTTTTTCATGTCTACGGGTGCCGAAAAGCAACCCTTATCCGAGATCGTCTGTTGCTTAAAATATAATTCATGCATATAAAGCATATTTAAAAAACATAAACTTAACTATATAGTAAAAGACAAATACCAGTTTCTATGGGATTCAACTGGCCTGTGTTGACCTCTTCCTGCACCCATCTGTATAACTTGCAAGATGAAAGCAATT
The DNA here is from genome assembly GCA_963583905.1 of Stenurella melanura. Classification (NCBI taxonomy): domain Eukaryota; kingdom Metazoa; phylum Arthropoda; class Insecta; order Coleoptera; family Cerambycidae; genus Stenurella; species Stenurella melanura. The sequence continues at coordinate 102,280,470 of OY757314.1, read as the reverse complement.
TTCCCACGTACCAATTTTACTCATGCTATATTTTTCATACTCGTGAAGAATGAGTACCTTTCCGTGGCTTGTGTACGATTTACTATTATGAAATTAAGTGATATACTAACACTTAGTCAAAAAAAATTATTTGTCGCATAGATACAAAACAGGTAAATAAATGTTCTTACAATATGAATATAAAATATAAAAGCCGAAAACATCAATGTTTACTTATTTATTATCTGTAAATGTCTAATAGATGAATAAATTAGTACATCTTTTGTCTTATAATATCGCAGAATAATTACTGATTGAATTATAAACTTTTATGGAAGAAAGACATCTGTAATGAAACCCTTTGAACATCACATCAGTTATTCATCATGTCGTCGAATGTACGCCTCCGGCTGCGGCCGTCGTTATTTAATCCATTTCACTATTCTGTTCTGTCAAAATTTCTGCATTTTAAATTATATATTGTATTTTAAAGATCGATGTCTTTATTGTGCTTATTATAATATAGACGATTTTTTCTTGCGTTCTTAATCATACCTTGCGGTATCAAAACCATTGTTGTGCGGTTTCATATCATGTTTGGTTAATTCATCGGCTATAAATATTGTTGATTTTAATATATTCCCATTCTGAAACAGTTGACGGTCTTTTACGCTGATGATATCTGGTATGGCGCCGGTTTCTGCTGCCTATTGTCTTCTTTTTATCTTTCCTTGGCACTATGTAATATTGTATTATTAAGCAGTAACACTATCATTATTTGGAATAGCGCAATATTATTTATTTAAAACGGATTATTTGTATACCAGTATATTTCAATGTCAAAGTAGCTCATAAATTGTTTTTTGTTGCAACAAATCTAGCAAGAGACTTATATTCCTCAGACAAGAAAGAAAATATTTAAATGAGTTTTGTGTAATAAATATTATGCCATATTAAGGCATTGATCTTCAATTACAAGAAATGTAAATCATACCTTTGGAATGTGAAATTTTTTTCATGCCTGTGGGGATCGAGAAACAGCTCTTATCCGAAATCGTGTTTTGTCTAAAATACGATTAATGTACATTAAGTATGTTTAAAAAATATAAACTTATCTACTTAGTAAAAAACAAATATCAGTTTCGACAGGGAGGCAACTCGCCTTTGTTAGCACTTCTTGCATCCATCTATACAACTTGCAGGATGACAGCATCTTTCCTTCGTATCAACTTCACTCGTGTTGTATCTTTCATTGTCCTGAAGAATGAATATCATCCTGGGCTTTGTGTACGATTTACTATTATGATATGATATTAAGTGATATGCAGGTTCATAGAGAAAGGTATTTGCGTCAAAAATTTTTATTTGTCTCAAAGATAAAATGCGGGTTTATAAATATTCTTACAATATAATATGAATACAAAAGCCTAGTGTATACATACCTATTAGCTTTAAATATCTAATATATGCAAAAAAGGAGAAACGTGGGTGGGTGGAACCATGTATTAAAAGTAAAGTCATATAGACATATTTTCTATCCCTGTTTTCATATTGGTAACATAATAACATTAAAAACATTCGTCTCGGATATCTTCTTCATTCAACATTCACCAACACTTTAGTTGCTTGAGTATAATCCTATCTTGGCGACAAAGACATCTGTGACGAAGCCCTTTAAACATCACTTCAGTTATTCACGTCGTCGAATGAACGCTTCCGGCCGCGTCCGCGGCCGCAGTTATTGAATCCGTTTAGGATGTGTTTATTGTCGGAAGATTTCCTTTGCAAATTTGAATTTTCCTCTCCCGAATCACGTAAACTTGAGGTAACATCTTTGCCAATTTCCTCCATTAGTTTGAAATCGAATAATTGAATTTCCACTTCCATTGCGGATATATAAAACTTGGTCTCTACAAAACTGGACAACTTTAACTACTCAACGCTGCTGTATAAATGTGTACATCAGCACTAACTACTATTTATAGAATAATATAAATCCTGCAGGTATAAAACCCACCGCCTCCATGTTAATGTTGACCTGGTCTTATTGGCTCAATTTAAGTTCCGTCTTTGTGGCATATTTACTTACGAACGGATTAATGACTTCTCATTGTGGATTAGGTTGCTAGTAACGGATTAAGGGATTATCTTAATTACTTATTTGAACAGATTCAATTTTGTCTGCTATTCACTTCTGTCGAAATTTCTGCATTTTGAATTAGACAATGTATTTTAAAGATCGATATCTTTATTTTGCTCATTATAAAATTGAGACTATACTTTAAGGTGCATACTAATAATTTATCAACCAAGTATTTAATTTTTTTTTTCATTTTTGATCACAAGTAGCGGTCTTCAAATTATTCTTGTGCGGTTTTAAATATCATATCCTGTTAATTCTTCGGCGACAAGTATTATTGATTTCAATAAATTCCTATTCTGGACCAGTTGCCGATCTTTAACGCTGGTGAAATCTACTAGGGTGTCGGTTTCTCCTGCACATTATCTTCTTTTTATCTTTGACTTTGCACCATGTAGTATTGTTTTATTTACCAGTAACTTTTTCATTATTTGGAAAGGCGCAATATTATTTATTTATAAAGTATTATTTCTATATCAATCTATTTCAATGTCAAAGTGGCTCGCTCAGCGTTTGTAACAAATCGAGCAAGAGACCTCATTCCTCAGACAAGAAAGAACAGATTTTAATGAATTATGTATAATAGTATGCCATAGTGGGCTATTGATCTTCTATAACAAAAAATGTAAGTCAAACATTTGGAATGTGACACTTGTTTCATGCCTACTATTGTCGAAAATCAGCCCTTACCCTAGTTCATGTTTTGCATAAAATATGATTAAAAATAAGTACCTTACATATAATTAAAAATATGAACTTAACTATATGGTAAAAGAATAATACCACTTTCGACAGGGAGGCAACTGGCCATTGTTGAAACTTCCTGCATCCATTTGTACAATTTGCAAGATGAAATCATTTTCCCTTCGTATCAGATTTATTCATGATCTTTCGTGCTCGGGAAGTACCATCCCGTGCTTTGTGTACAATTTACCATTATGAAATTAAGTAATATACAAGTTCTTAGAGAAATGTCTTATTATCAGGAATATTTTATTTGTCGCAAAGATACAATATAGGTATATAAATGTTCTTACAATACAATATGATTACAAAAGCCAAGAATCTCATTGTTTACATGCCTATTATCTTTAAGTTTAATAGATGTACAAATGTTGGTGGCAACGGCATCTGTGGCGAAATCCCTTGAATATCACATCAGTTATTCAGCATGACGTCGAATGTACGCATCCGGCAGCAGCCGCGACCGTCATTATTTTATTGCTCGTATAATTTAACATAGATACAAAATAAAAGAGCTAAAAACCTACTTACTATGCTTAAAAATGTACAAATATTATACAAATTGAAGATATAGGTGAAGTCATGTAATTTTATCAAATTTCCTTAGTTGAAAATTATTTCACTCTAACCCGTTTTGCTAGGGGTTGATCATCACTGACGCCTTGGTCATCGATCCCTGAGATCATCGCACAGAGGGACCGAACCCCGAAAACCTGGCCAAAATTCTGAAACACATCAGGTGATTGAAAATAAGTAAGATTTATTGTAAAAATATTAAAATAAAATTAAATCGTAAAGGGGGTTATTTTTTAGGGTTGTATCATTTAATACAAAATTGTACCCTTAGATTTGAGCACGGGCCTAATAATTACTGATGGTACTTAGTAAATGTGAAAGATATAAAAATTAAATTAAAAAAAAACATTTTTATACACGCCCACTTCACTTTCACCCCCTTGTGCTTCACGCCAGTTTTAAAATGCTCTACTTTTTCACACGCACTTCACATTCCAGATGCCGTAGTACAATATCTTGATCGTGCATTTTGCAGAAGAGTTTTGACGTTTCTTCTCTAACTACATGTCAAATATGTCCTTTTGAGAGAGGCTACCCAGAAGTTTCTCTGGAAAGAACGTAATTAAACGTAAATTAATGTGGACAATAAATAAAGTAAGGTAAAACAGAACGTAAAATTACGAATTAAACATTCAATTGGCAATTAAAGATCAAGTTTCAATAAATGGCGGCAACTTGTTCCGAGTTAAATTTATTATTATTAGTAAATAGAAACTTTGGGTGCCAATCGCTTTGGATAGCACATCCTGACAAAAAACTCAATGCCCTTAGAATAACCAGATGTCAGCAGCTAATTTTTTTGCTGCAGTTAACCTACACCCACATTTTCTATAAAAATGAAATTGCGGAGTCTCGAAATTCATTTTAGACTTATGTAGAAGAATTTTTTGCTCGTAACGACAAGAGGAATCGAAAATTTTTTTTCCATACACATCGCTCCGTTCTAATGATTATTAATCCTCCCTGTGGGTCATTTACCGATACAATGGTATTAACCCTTTTTGTGGATTATCTACTTTTCCGATTATTGACCCTCTGTGGATTAATAGCCGACACGGTTATTAATCCACAAAGAGGGTTAATAATTTTGCAGGTAGATAATCCACAAAGAAGATTAATATATTCGTATTCAAATAATATTAACTTGCTGAAATTGAACCAATAGGACCAGGTCAAAATTATCTTGGAAGGGGTTGGTTTTCTACCTGCATGTTTTATATTTTCGTATAAATAGTAATTAGTTCAGATAAATGTAGTCATTCATATACAGGCGTTGATTAGTCAAAGATGTTCGGTTTTGATGATAGTGAATATGTGTCCATTGGATTCCCTTCGTGTGGCGTTACCCATCTTGCAGAACATGCTGTGCTTGATTCATGTAATGAATACTCATCAAGTAAGGATGTGCAAGAGCAAGAGAGAGAAAAAATACTATGTATTAGCATGCACAAACTAGATGAGATCGACAATTCTGTGGACTGCCTGTGCCGCTGGGTCTTAATGAACAACACAAAGAAAAGGTTGCAGCGGAAAAAGTTACAAATTCAACAGCCTTGCTATGATAATAAGTCAACTTCTGATACTTCTATATTCGATGAGGGAATTGACTTATTCGATATCGAATTGGAAGAGGAAATCGACAAAGATGTTGCATTAAGTTTCGATGAAATAGAGGAAGAAACTTTAGAACTCCTGAGTGCTCTATGTCATAATAATGAGATCCCAACTGAAATAGAAGAAGACAGGTTTCCTTCCTACCGAAAGCGTCCACTCGACGACATGGAGGACTGTAACGTACCAGAAGACTTATCACAAATGTGTATGCCACCGATGCTCTCGCGGATCAACGACCAAGATGTTAGCTTAGCCGATAATCAACCCCTAGTAAAGCGGGTTAGACTGAAATAATTTTCAAGCAAGGAAGTATGATAACCATCAGTGAGATTAAATAACTTAATTTACATGTATATTCAGTTTGTACAAAATTTGTATATTTTTAATTATAGTAAATAGGTTTTCAGCTCTTTTATTTGTTTATTGTACCTGTCTTACATTATAAGAGAAATAAAATATTTTATATCTTTCTGACAAATAAAACTATTTTTACATAAATACCATTCTTATATAAGTTAGTCTTTAAGGGAATTATAATCCTAACAAAATTTTACACTACATAGGGCTCTCTGAGGAAGCAATGCAATTATTTAATACCTACTTAAAAAATCGGGAACAACGTGTAAAATTAAATAATAATATTTCAAATTACTTAACCCTAAGATCTGGTGTTCCCCAAGGGTCAATCCTTGGTCCATTGCTATTTACCATATATACAAGCAATTTTATTAATCACTTAAATTACTGCAAAGTACATTTATATGTAGATGACACTCGGCTCTACTATTCTTTCAGGCCCACTGATTCTGATATTGCCTGTTCATTTGTTAATGAAGATCAAAATTTTGTAAAAATTGCAAATGATCATTGTCTTGTCATTAATGCCATTAAATCTAATGTTATAATTTTTGGTCCAAAGAACCAGCGAAGTAATATTAAAGAACGTACAAATATTAAAATTGGTAATGATTCTTTGGTAAAAATAGACAAGGCAAAAAGTTTGGGAGTTGTATTAGACCTTGATTTAAGATTTGAAGCCCATGTAAATAAAGTGCTACAAAAAGGTTACTCCGTATTAAAATTAATATATGGTAATCGCCATTACCTCCCACATAAAACCAAAGTTCTTTTATGTTAAACTTTGGTTTTATCTATATTAAATTATGCAGACTGTTTATATGGCCCTTGTATACACTGTATGCAAGGAAAATTCAGAAATTACAAAATTCTTGTCTTAGACTCATCTATGGAATTTATCGAAATCAGAGAAGATAAAGATAAAGAATACACGTAAAGACGCACGTAAGCACACTTTGATTCGTCATTCATTAATATTATGGGAAAGGTATTAAGATCTTCTTAACACCCTTGATGAGGTGTACACAACTTTCGCCCAGGGGCCTTTGATAAGACAAACTGAAGTTAAACTTAATAAACAATGAGAGATAAATAAAGTTTTCGGAGAAACTAACTAAATGTCTAAGTTAAATGGACGTTACATTTGACAGTTATTTCACAGGAAGTATTATCTGCAGTAAACATTATATCGTCGTCATTAGGATAAACTGGAGAAACAATAGTTGTTTAAGAAAGAGAGTTTCGAGGATTGTCTTTTCTTTGGTGTAACTGACAATTGTTGTCACCGGTAAATAACAGTATTCTAATTATGTGACCGAGGTTAAGCCCCCCACAATGTCGATAGGCAGAATATAATGTTTTTTTCCGCACAACAGGGATTATTTTAACAAGAATGTTGTACATTTTTTTCACGAGTAACTGATTACACTTACTTTTCAAAATATATTTTGATGGTGACAATTCTCTCCGACACCAGAGGAAGCTCCAATGCTTCCACTAAACAGCTGGATTAGGAGATGATCTTATGTCGCCTCAGCTGATAAGTTGAATCGACATAAGATTATCTCCTAATCCAGCTGTTTTAGTGGAAGTATTGGAGCTTCCTCTGGCGTCGGAGAGAATTGTCACCATCAAAATGTATTTTGAAAAATAAATGTAATCAGTTACATTCATTAGAATACTAACGAACATAAATAGAATCCTATCTATTTCTTTTAATTAGAATTACAAACCGAGGCATATATGATACTACCATAGCCCTTTCGAGATCGTTTGCAGGATGTGAAGAGGTAAGGCCATACCAGGGTTTTTCCTCTAGGAAGAGCTATATATATATTTAATTTAAACTATACATATCGAATAACAACATACTCTATTTGATTTTTCCACAGGACTTTCTTGAATGCTAATTCGTTTACGAGTGGAAAACATAATCTATCAATTATTTGTTGATATAGTAAATCGATTTATGAAACATTCTTCTAAACATTAAGTATTATGATTTATTTTTTTAGTACACTCTTGGTGATTTTACCGAAAAAAGTAAATAATGAAGTCATTATCGTACTGAATGCATGTGACATACTTTGACCAGATATTGTGAACATCACAGGTACTAACTTTAAACAATAATGAACTTAGCCCCTGGATACCTTGGGATATAACCTGAAAACCTAATATATTATAATTGCACTTACTTAATTGAGATTTCTTTTAGCGAGAACAAGTTTATTGTTATTTTAAAAATGTGCCAAGTTAGTCTCAGTCTATGACAAATAGACAAAGTAAGCGTTGATTTAAATGAGCAGAATACCCATTTTGTTTCTGCTTGAATTATCTGGATGTCTGTTCCTAAATGAACAATGACATCTGTTGTGCCATGACCTGGCATAAAATCATGCCGAATTGGTGCAAAATATTGTTGTATAGAAATCTGTATTCTAACCTAAGTAAATAGACATGTGTACAGTGTACACTGCACAAGTTTTATAGATAGAGTGCAAGATTCCCTTCCTCGTGATAAAAACAAAGTTGTGATATTGGCCAGAATAAATGAAAATATAACACTTAGAGGTTTAAAGTTTTCTACCTCTATATCACCTGAATTTAAATCTACATCTCTGTCGATTTCATTGGCAAATTCGTTATCGAATAAGTTAATTTCTCCATCTTTCCCCTTCTTTTTATCTTTGACTTCGTGCAATGTAATATTGTTTCATTAAAGAGCAAGTAACTTTTGTATTATTTGGAATATTACAATATTACATATTTACAACATTTTATTTGTATGTGAACATATTTCAATGTTCAAGTGGTTCATAAAGCGTTTCTTATAGTAACAAATCTAGCAAAAGACCTAAATTCCTTAGACAAGAACGAACATTTTTAAATGAATTATGTGTACTTAGATAGTATGCCACAGTAAAGTATTGATCTTCAATTACAAGAAATGTAAATCAAACTGGGTGAATGTGAATTTTCTTTCTTGCTTGGGGGCCAAAAAACAGCAATTATCCAAGATCGTCTTTTGCTTAAAATATCATTAATGTTCCTTACGTATATTTAAAGAGTGTAAAATTGACGGTATCATAAAATACAAATACCAGTTTCGACAGGGAGGCAACTGGATTTTGGTGGCACTTCCTGCATCCATGTATACAACTTGCAATATGAGAGCATTTCTCCCTCGTATCAATTTCACTAACGCTGTATCTTTCATACTCGTGAAGAACATCCCGTGCTTTGTGTACGATTTACCAATATGAAATTAAGTAACATACAAGTTGTTAGAGAAGCGGTCTTTTTATTAAAAATATCGTATTTGTTGCAAAGATACAATGCAGGTATGCAAATGTTCTTACATTACAATATGAATACAAAAACCAAGAACCTCAGTGTTTACATCCCTATTATTTTTAAAAGTCTAATATATGTATAGGGGTTGGTGGCAAGGACATCTGTGCCGAGACTCTTTAGACATTATGTCAGGTATTCATCATCTCGTCGAATGTACGCTTCCGGCCGCAGCTGCGGCCGTCGTTATTGAATCCATTTCGGATATCTTTATCGTCAGAAAATTTTCCTTGCATTTTAAATTCCTTTCTCCCGTAGTACCAAGATCTGAGATAACATCATTGTCAATTTCCTCCATCAGTTCGAAATCGAGTAATTGAATTTCCACTTCCATTGCAGCCATATGAAACTTAGTCTTTTCAAAACTGGACAACTTTAACTACTCAACGGTTGTGTATAAATGAGTACATTTATCAAAACTAACTACTGTTTATACAAGAATATAAATCCCGTAGGTATAAAACACACCCCCTCCATGTTAATCTTGACCTGGTCCAGTTGGTTCAGTTTAAGCCCCCTCAGTGTGGATTAGGTTGTTAGTAACAGATTAAGAGGTTATCTTAATTACTTATTTACATCAGATTTAATTTTGTACGCTATTCACTTTTGTCGGAGTTTCAGCATTTTAAACTAGATAATATATTTTAATGGTCGATATGTTTAACTGCGTATTAATAATTTATCAACCATATTTTTAGTACATTTTCTTGCATTTTTAGTCATACCTAGTGGTCTTCAAATCATTCTTGTGCGATTTTAAATATCATATCTTGCTTGGTTGATTCTTCGGCTTCTTGTTGATTATGATAAATTCCCATTTTGGACCAGCTACCGTCCTTTAACGCTGGTGAAATCTACTAGGGTGCCGGTATCTCCTGCATATTATCTTCTTTTTATCGTTGACTTCGCACTATGTAATATTGTTATATTAAGCAGTAACTTTGCCATTACTTGGAGTGGCTCAATATTATTTATTTACAAGGTATTATTTGTATACCATTATATTTCAATGATAAACTGGCTCATGAAGCGTTTTTTATTGAAACAAATGGAGCAAGAGATCTATATAACTCAGACAAGGAAGAAAAGATTTGTATGAATTATGTGTAATAAATATGCCATTGAGGTATTGATCTTCGATTACAAGATATGAAAATCGCACCTTTAGAAATTGAAGTTTTTTTCATGTCTACGGGGGTCGAGAAACAGCCCTTGCTTATCCGAGTTCGTGTTTTGCCTAAAGGACGATTAATGTACGTTACGTATATTTAAAAAATGTAAACTTAGCTACATGGTAAAAAAGCAAATACCAGTTTTTGTACAACTTTGAAAATGAAAGCATTTTCCCCTGGTTTCAATTTCACTCACTCTGTATTTGTCATACTCGTGAAGAGTGATTCCCATCCCATGCCTTGTGTACGATTTACAATTATGAAATTAAATATTTTATTTATCGCAAAGATACAATACAGATATATAAATGTTCTTACAATATAATATTAATACACAAGCCAAGAACTTCAGTGTTTACGTGCCTATTATCTTTAGGTCTAATATATGCCTAGGTGTTGGTAGCAATGACAACTGTGACGAAACACTTCGAACATCATATTAGTTATTCATCATGTAGTCGAATGTACGCTTTCGACCGCGGCTGTCGTTATTGAATCCATTTCGGATGTCCTTATCAACAGAAGATTTCCTTTGCAGATTTAAATTCTTTTCTTCCGTATCACCTAAACTTGAGGTAACATCCTTGTCAATTTCCTCCATCAGTTCGAAATCGAATAATTCAATTTCCATTTCAGCCATTTGAAACTTGGTATCTCCAAAGCTGTACTTCTTTAACTACTCAACGCTTTTGTATAAATGAGTAAATTAATCGGAACTAACTACTATTTATACAGAAATATAAATCTTGCAGGTATAAAACCCATCCCCTCCATGTTAATGTTAACCTGGTCCTATTGGCTCAATTTAAGTTCCCTCTCTGTTGCTTATATACCTACGAACGGATTAAGGAATTCTCATTATGGATTAGGATCCTAATAGCCGATTGAAGGATTATCTTAATTACATGTTTACAGTTTAACTTTTTCTGGATATAAAATGTGCCTGGGGGTCTTTGATCTTTACCGTACCGGCAAAGGCGCCAACGCTTTTTTATACCGACAATAAGTTTGGAATAAACAGTACACAAGATTCCATTGTGTAAAGATTGATGTCTTTATTATGCTTATTATAAAATTGATAATATGTTTTAAGGAAATGCATATTTATGATTTATCAACCACGCTCTTAGTAAAGATTTTGTGTTTTTAATCATACGATCTCCAAATCGTTCTTTTGCAGTTATAAATATCATACCTTGTTCTAGGCGAACTAGAATTTTTGATTAAATAGCTTACCCAATGAATGGATTTTCACGAAACTTTATGGATTCTGTTCGTATTGATATCTAGATCAAACTCCGCAAGAAAATTTTTGTCACTGTTGCCCCGCAAAACAATGATTTTGTTGCTAATTTGCTAACTACCAAAATTGGGGTAAATTTAAAAAACGAAACATATTTTTAGATAATTTGGTGTAAAATAACAACTTTTTACTTTTGTATAATTTTCGAAAAAATGCGTATTTCTCGAGAGAGGGCGGTTCGAATTTTTCCAGAAAGGATCGAGGGGTATAAAAAGGGGCGAGAAAACATCCACAAACATTCTGGTGAATATGTTATTAAAATATATGACTTTCTTTCCTTTATGACTTTTTCCTAGAGTGCGCTCTGCTCAAGATTTCCAGAGAAATACGAATAAAGGATCCTTATCGGAAAATGGAGAATCTCGTAAACTATGAATTCAAAAGCACTTTTTTGATTGAGAAAAACTGTTGAAAACACACATGCGCGTACGAAAATTACAAGAGACCAAAATTTAAAAAAATAATACCTTAATTCATACGTGTTAATATTTTCAGATTTTTAAATTTCATAATTTGCGAGATTATCCATTTTCCGATAATGGCCACTTTTTCAGGTTCTTCCGGAATAACTTGGAGAGAATGCACTTTAGGAGAAAGTCATAAAGGAGAAAAGGTTAATAATACATTCAGCAGAATTTTTGTGGACTCCTCGCCACTTTTTATTCCCCCCTCTCCCTTCTTGGAATAATTCGAACCGTCGTATCTCGGAAAATACGTATTTTTTCGAAAATTTTACAAGAATAAAAAGTTTTTATTTTTCATCACATTATCTAAAAATGTATGTTGTTTTTTGAATTTACCTCAATTTTGATAGATAACAAATTAGCAATGAAATCATTGTTTAAAATAATTGCGGGGCAACGGCGGCAATTTTTTTTTGCGGAGTTTGATCTAGACATCAATACGACAGAATTCAGAAAGTTTTGTGTTTCATCCGGTAAAGTTTTCCAAGTTTAGGTCGATTCTCGTCTAACTTGCCTACACTATTTGGTTAATTCTTCGGCGATAAATATAATTGATTTTAATAAATTCTCATTCTGAACCAATTGCCGCTCTTTAACGATGGTGAAATCTATTAGGGTGCCGGTTTCTCCTGCACATTATCTTCTTTTTATCTTTGAGTTCGCACCATGTAAAATTGTTTTATTAAAAAGTAACTTGTTCCTTGTTTGGAATGGCAGTATATTATTTATTTACAACGTATTATTTGTAAATCAATTTATTTCAATGTCAAAGTGTTTTATAAAGCATTTTTTATTGTAACAAATCGAGCAAGAGACCTATATTCCTCAGATAAGAAAGCAAAGATTTAAAATTATGTGTAATAAATAGTATACCACATTAAGGTATTGATCTTCAATTATAAGAAATGCAAATCAAATCTTTGGAATGTGAAATTTTCTTCATGTCTACGGGGATCGAGAAACAGTCCCTTCCGAGTACGCGTTTTGTTTAAAATGTGATTAATGTACATTACGTATATTTAAAAAATTGAAACTCGAATAAATGGTAAAAAACAAGTACCAGTTTCGACATGGAGGCAACTGGTCTTTGTTGGCACTTCCTGCATGCGTCTGTGCAACTTGCAAGATGAAAGCATTTTTTACTCATATCGATTTCACCCATGCCACTTTCCTACTCGCAAAGGGTGAGTACCAACCTGTGATTTGTGTCTATTTAATATTATGAAATTAAGAGATATACAAGTTCTTAGAGTAATGTACTCATATCAAAAATACTTTATTAGTCGCATATACAATTAAACAGGTTGGCAAATGTTCTTACAATATAAAACAAATACAAAAGCCAAGAATTTCAGTGTTTACATATCTATTATCTTTCACTCTAATATATGTATAGGTGTTGGTGGCAATTACAATTGTGACGAAACCCTTTGAGCATCACATCAGTTATTCATCATGTCGTCGAATGTACATTTCCGGCCGCGGCCGTCGTTATCGAATCCATTTCGGATATCCTTATCATCACAAGATTTCCTTTGCAGAAATAAATTCCTTTCTCCCGTATTACCTAAAGTTGAGGTAACACCCTTGTCAATTTCCTCCATCAGTTCGAAATCGAATAATTGAATAACCACTTCCATTGCAGCCATATCAAACTTGGTCTCTCCAACACTTGACAACTTGAACTACTCAACGCTTGTGTATAAATCAGTACATTTATCAGAACTAACTACTATTTATACAGACATATAAATAAATCTTGTAACTATAAAACCTATCCCCTTCATGTTAATGTTGTCCTAGTCCTATTGGCTCAATTTAATTTCCCTCTGTTAGTTACCTACGAACGGATTAATAAGTTCTCATTGTGGATTAGGTTCCTAGTAACGGGGGTCGAGAAACAGCCCTTATCCGAAAACATGATTTGCTTAAAATATGATTAATGTACATTACGTATTATGTTTAAAAAATAGAAATTTAACTGTATGGTAAAGAACAAATACCAATTTCGACAGGAAGGCAACTTGTCTTTGGTGGCACTTCCTGCATCCATCTGTGCAACTTGCAAGAAGAAACAATTTTCCCCTGGTGTCAAATTCAATAATGCTACTTTCCTACTCATAAAGAATGAGTACCAACCCGTGTTTTGTGTACTATTTAATATTATGAAATTCAGGGATATGCAAGTTTCTAGAGAAATGTACCTTTATCAAAAATATTTTATTAGTGGTATATTCAATTACACATGTTTGTAAATGTTCTTACAATATAAAGCGAATACAAAAGCCAAGAACTTCAGTGTTTACGTGCTTATTATCTTCAGGTCTAATATATGTTTAGGTGTTGGTAGCAATGACAACTGTGACGAAACACTTCGAACATCATATTAGTTATTCATCATGTAGTCGAATGTACGCTTTCGACCGCGGCTGTCGTTATTGAATCCATTTCGGATGTCCTTATCAACAGAAGATTTCCTTTGCAGATTTGAATTATTTTCTTCCGTATCACCTAAACTTGAGGTAACATCCTTGTCAATTTCCTCCATCAGTTCGAAATCGAATAATTGAATTTCCATTGCAGCCATTTGAAACTTGGTATCTTCAAAGCTGTACTTCTTTAACTACTCAACGCTTTTGTATAAATGAGTACATTAATCGGTACTAACTACTATTTATACAGAATTTCTTTGTTATAATTGTTATAAGAAAGATATATGTTTTAAACTTATTTGTGATAAGTACTTTGTAAAAGTTTGAATAATTACTAGTATTTTCTGGTAATATATTTTCATTTGTTTCTATTGTTATAGAGCTTTTACAGTTCCAGGAAGTTGCATTTGCATATAATTATATTTATACAGAAATATAAATCTTGCAGGTATAAAACCCGTCCCCTCCATGTTAATGTTAACCTGGTCCTATTGGCTCAATTTAAGTTCCCTCTGTGCTCTGTGTGGCTTATATACCTACGAACGGATTAATGAATTCTCATTATGGATTAGGATCCTAATAGCCGATTAAAGGATTATCTTAATTACATATTTACAGTTTAACTTTTTCTGGGTATAAAATGTGCCTGGGGGTCTTTGATCTTTACCGTACCGGCAAAGGCGCCAACGCTTTTTTTATACCGACATAAGTTTGGAATAAACAATACACAAGATTCCATTGTTTAAAGATTGATGTCTTTATAATGCTTATTATAAAATTGATAATATGTTTTAAGGAAATGCATATTAATGATTTATCAACCACGTTCATAGTAAAGATTTTGTGTTTTTAATCATACGGTCTCCAAATCGTTCTTGTGCAGTTATAAATATCATACCTTGTTCTAGGCGAACTAGAATTTTTGAATAAATATCTTACCCAATGAATAGATTTTCACGAAACTTTATGGATTCTGTTCGTATTGATATCTAGATCAAACTCCGAAAATTTTTGTCGCTATTGCCCCGCAAAACAATGATTTTGTTACTAATTTGTTAACTACCAAAATTGGGGTAAATTTAAAAAACGAAACGTATTTTTAGATAATTTGATGTAAAAAAACAACTTTTTACTTTTGTATAATTTTCGAAAAAATGCGTATTTCTCGAGAGACGGCGGTTCGAATTTTTCCAGAAAGGATCGAGGGAGTATAAGAAGGCGCGAGAAAACATCCACACACATTCTGGTGAATATGTTATTAAAATATATGACTTTCTTTCCTTTATGACTTTTTCCTAGAGTGCGCTCTGTTCAAGTTTTCCAGAGAAATACGAATAAAGGATCCTTATCGGAAAATGGAGAATCTCGTAAACTATGAATTCAAAAGC
The DNA here is from genome assembly GCA_963583905.1 of Stenurella melanura. Lineage (NCBI taxonomy): Eukaryota > Metazoa > Arthropoda > Insecta > Coleoptera > Cerambycidae > Stenurella > Stenurella melanura. The sequence continues at coordinate 102,264,947 of OY757314.1, read as the reverse complement.
ACTTTTTTGATTGAGAAAAACTGTTGAAAACATATAAAACATGCGCGTAAAAAAATTACAAGAGACCAAAATTTAAAAAAATAATACCTTAATTCATACGTGTTAATATTTTCAGATTTTTAAATTTCATGATTTGCGAGATTATCCATTTTCCGATAATGGCCACTTTTTCATGTTTTTCCGGAATAACTTGGAGAGAATGCACTTTAGGAGAAAGTCATAAAGGAGAAAAGGTTAATAATACATTCAGCATAATTTTTGTGGACTCCTCGCCACTTTTTATTTCCCCCTCTCCCTTCTTGGAATAATTCGAACCATCGTATCTCGGAAAATACGCATTTTTTCGAAAATTTTACAAGTATAAAAAGTTTTTATTTTTCATGACATTATCTAAAATGTATGTTGTTTTTTGAATTTACCTCAATTTTGATAGATAACAAATTAGCAATGAAATCATTGTTTAAAATCATTGCGGGGCAATGGCGGCAATTTTTTTTTTGCGGAGTTTGATCTAGACATCAATACGAACAGAATTCAGAAAGTTTTGTGTTTCATCCGGTAAAGTTTTCCAAGTTTAGGTCGATTCTCGTCTAATTTGCCTACACTATTTGGTTAATTCTTCGGCGATAAATATTATTGATTTTAATAAATTTCCATTCTGAACCAATTGCCGCTCTTTAACGATGGTGAAATCTATTAGGGTATGTTGAGTTCGCACCATGTAAAATTGTTTTATTAAAAAGTAACTTGTTCCTTGTTTGGAATGGCAGAATATTATTTATTTACAACGTTTTATTTGTAAATCAATTTATTTCAATGTCAAAGTGTTTTATAAAGCATTTTTTATTGTAACAAATCGAGCAAGAGACCTATATTCCTCAGATAAAAAAGCAAAGATTTAAAATTATGTGTAATAAATAGTATACCACATTAAGGTATTGATCTTCAATTATAAGAAATGCAAATCAAACCTTTGGAATGTGAAATTTTCTTCATGTCTACGGGGATCGAGAAACAGTCCCTTCCGAATACGTGTTTTGTTTAAAATATGATTAATTACATTACGTATATTTAAAAAATTGAAACTTGACTAAATGGTAAAAAGCAAGTACCAGTTTCGACATGGAGGCAACTGGTTTTTGTTGGCACTTCCTGCATCCGTCTGTACAACTTGCAAGATGAAAGCATTTTTTACTCATATCAATTTCACCCATGCTACTTTCCTACTCGTAAAGGGTGAGTACCAACCTGTGATTTGTGTCTATTTAATATTATGAAATTAAGAGATATACAAGTTCTTAGAGTAATGTACTTATGTCAAAAATACTTTATTAGTCGCATATACAATTAAACAGGTTTGCAAATGTTCTTACAATATAAAACAAATACAAAAGCCAAACACTTCAGTGTTTACATACCTATTATCTTTCACTCTAATATATGTATAGGTGTTGGTGGCAATTACAATTGTGACGAAACTCTTTGAGCATCACATCAGTTATTCATCATGTCGTCGAATGTACGCTTCCGGCCTCGGCCGTCGTTATCGAATCCATTTCGGATATTCTTATCATCACAAGGTTTCCTCTGCAGATTTAAATTCTTTTCTCCGGTATCACCTAATGTTGAGGTAACATCCTTGTCAATTTCCTCCATCAGTTCGAATTCGGCATTTTTTTTTTATTTCATAAATCGAAAGTGCAAGTATAAAATAATAGATCTGCAAAAAATCAGAATCCTATTCGCACGTTTAGTATCTTAAAAACTATTACAAATCTCCACCTCGCAAAAATGGGGCGTGGCCAGGCACTACGTCACTATACGCATAGACTTGGCGATCTCAATAGACTTGATGCTCCTTTGTTGTTATAATTATAAGTGTTTTCGAAGTATTGTTTGTTTTGCTTACTTTTTGACAGTAGGGGGAGTACAATTTGGTGAAATGTCAAAAAATTGCAATTTTCTCTCGCTCCTGTCGGGACGAATTTTTGATTTTGATCCTGCAATTTACGATTAGGATTCATCGCCGACCTTCTCCGTAGAGACATAGAATGAACTTCCACTCGACGTATCTATTTAGTTACCAGCGTTTGAAAATTCCATGTTTTTCGACTTTTCAGATTAAATTTGAAAGATCCCAGAGAGCCACTTTTGTTACGTCACTTGCGTATAGTGACGTCACAAATGAGCGCTCTGTTTTTGCAACTATTACTAATTTCAACTCCTTATATCTCGAGAACGGAAAAAGTTAATAATACGAAATTTTAAGTGCATAATGAGAATATCGAGTACTACATGAAAAAGTATAAAACCCATATAAGAAGAATATCATGGAACAAGCCCATTGAATAACCACTTCCATTGCAGCCATATGAAACTTGGTCTCTCCAACACTGGACAACTTGAACTACTCAACGCTTGTGTATAAATCAGTACATTTATCAGAACTAACTACTATTTATACAGACATATAAATAAATCTTGTAGGTATAAAACCTATCCCCTCCATGTTAATGTTGTCCTGGTCCTATTGGCTCAATTTAATTTCACTCTGTTATTTACCTACGAACGGATTAATAAGTTCTCATTGTGGATTAGGTTCCTAGTAACGGGGGGGTCGAGAAACAGCCCTTATCCGAAAACATGTTTTGCTTAAAATATGATTAATGTACATTACGCATTATGTTTAAAAAATAGAAATTTAACTATATGTTAAAGAACAAATACCATTTTCGACAGGAAGAGACGGTCTTTGGTGGCACTTCCTGCATCCATCTGTGCAACTTGCAAGAAGAAAGCATTTTCCCCTCGTATCAATTTCACCTATGTTACTTTCTTACTAAGAATGTGTACCAACCCGTGCCTTGTGTACTATTTAATATTATGAAATTAAGGGATATTCAAGTTTCTAGAGAAATGTACCTTTATCAAACATATTTTATTAGTCGTATGTACATACACAGGTTTGTAAATGTTCTTACAACATAAGGCGAAAACAGAAGCTAAGAACTTCAGTGTTTACAGACTTATTATCTTCTACTTTAATATATGTATTGGTGTTGGTGGCAATGACATCTGTGACGAAACCTTTTGAACATCACATCAGTTATTCATCATGTCGTCGAATGTACGCTTCCGGCCGCGGCTGTCGTTATTGAATCCATTTCGAATGTCCTTATCATCAGAAAATTTTCCTTCTAGATTTAAATTCTTTTCTCCTGTATCACCTAAACTTGCGGTAACATCCTTGTAAGTTTCCTTCATCAGTTCAAAATCGAATAATTGAATATCCATTTCCATTGCAGCCACATGAAACTTGGTCTCTCCAAAACTGGACAACTTTAACTACTCAACGCTTAGTACATTTATCAGAACTAACTACTATTTATACAGATATATAAATAAATCTTGCAGGTATGAAACCCATCCCCTCCATGTTAATATTGTCCTGGTCCTATTGGCTCAATTTAAGTTCCATCTGTGTAGCTTATTAACCTATGAACGGATTAATGAATTCTCATTATGGGTTAGGTTCCTAGTAACGGGGGTCGTGAAACAGCCCTTATCCGAGAACACATTTTGCTTAAAATATGATTAATGTACATTACGTAAATTTAAAGAATATAAACTTAACTATATGGTACAGAACAAATACCAGTTTCGACAGGGAGGCAACTGGTCTGTGTTGGCACTTTCTGCATCCATCTGTGTAACTTGCAAGAAGAAAGCATTTTTCCCTCGTATCAAATTCACCAATGTTACTTTCCTACTCATAAAGAATGAGTACCAATCCGTGTTTTGTGTACTATTTAATATTATGAAATTAAGGGATATGCAAGTTTCTAGAGAAATGTACCTTTATCAAAAATATTTTATTAGTGTTATATTCAATTACACATGTTTGTAAATGTTCTTACAATATAAAGCGAATACAAAAGCCAAGAACTTCAGTGTTTACAGACCTATTATCTTTTACGATAATATATGTATAAGTGTTGGTGGTGTAACAAAAGTCAAATTAAGGGAAGCCAAGTCCGACCCTGTCGCTTAGAATCACCGTATTTAGGACAATAACGTAAGATACTGACCATAGAAACATCTGTTTTATCTTGCAAACCGATTTACTTAGAGCCCAGGAAACGCGCTTTGTTAACTTTACTCTTTATTAGGTAGTCGACGTTAGCCACTTGTAGACAATAAATAACCATCCAAATTATTTTATGTCCAATTCGCCTTTCTTACTTGCAGTTATGGACATTTGTTAAATACGAACCCACCGGGGATTCTAGTTAGATTTTCAAGACTAAAGCAGTTGATAGAGGCTTCCAGGAACATATGTAATAGACCATAAGATAGATAGACCACTTAAGGCAGATTTTTTCCCCCATACAAAAGCAAAGTAAGGAACAAAAGGGGTTTTTTTCATCTGTTTTAGTGGTAATAAAAAATGTTCAGATAGGCCATATGATAAATACCATGGTCCGTTAGGTAATTTCAAATAGGGGTACCGTTTAAACTACAGAAGGTTTTAATTGGTCGAGGGTTTAAAGTTTACTGCCCACTTTTGAAACGTCTTTTTTCTATTGAGATAACATCGTCACTTTTGGCTTAACTTCTGTTCAGGCATCATCTACCTACGGGGTATAGTAAATTCTCGTTTTGCGAACCTTTTTCAATTTTAGAGTTTAAGTACATTTGTTCAGTATTTTGTCGGTTTTAATAAGTAGAAAATTAATGTGTTGTAATTATTGATCTAGGAATATTCGGTCGCGATTTAGCTAAAGATTTGAAATTGCCGCAGACCATTTCTTTTCTTGATATTGTGTAATTACTGTTTGTTAATTTATTTAATCGTGTTTAAGTGTTTGTGATTGTCAATTTCATTTGCTTTCATCTTCTTATGTAAATATAGTGGTTTAAGTGTTTTGAGAAATCACGTGTTTTATTTGCTTGTCATGAAATTAAGTTCATTTTATATTCAGTAAAGTTTGTTTGTGAAGTAACCTGGTTGATGGACACCAAAAAGGATAAAATCACCTAGAGAGAAAAGGGTAAGCACAGTTTTGATTTCGATGGATATACTATAATATCGACGGAGTCTGCAAAAGTAATTGGGACACTCCGTACTCTGCCAATGGTAGTGTCTGATTAAATCATGTAATTAGGGGAATAAAACCCCAGTTATTACAGTGGCAATGACATCTGTGACGAAACCCTTTGAACATCACATCAGTTATTTATCATGTCTTCAAATGTACGCTTCCGGTCGCGGACTCGGATGTCCTTATTATCAGGTTTCCATTGCAAATTTTAGTTCCTTTTTCTCGTATCACCGGAACTTGATGTAACATACAACATATCAGACACAGAATAATTGCCTTTCCACTTCATTGTATTCCTGAATGACCTTCATTTTCGTAACGTACCTAGCCTGAAACGGGAATTCAAGAGAAATCTCGGAGGGTGACTTTTTCACGAATACAATACTTCTCTAAGGTAAACGAGGGAAGTAAAAGTTATTTTGTAATAAATTAATTAAAGGAAAACGGCAAAAGTGTTTCATCACAAGCCTATTTCTGAATAGATATTCAGGTCATGAATAACGTTTATTTTTTAAAGATATCAGTAACCAGTATTGACGGAATTGGGGCAAAATTTGACTTTGCTTAAGCTAAGCTGAGATATTCTTCTGGGCTTTCTGGTTGTTAACGTAACAATTGCAATAGCAATTGCGAAATTATAGCAAAGCTCCGACTATAAAAAAATTGCGGCATCGTAATAAATAATTAATCAAATGAAAGATCAGCTTGATGAATCCAAAATTAGCTTGTTACAAATGATACAAAATTGATGAATTTATTTTGGACCTCAGAGACCTATATCACGATTCAGCACTATTAAAAGTGCATGCCGACATTATTCTTGTATACTTATATTGAAAGCAAATGAAATATTTAAAAAAATCAGCTTTATACAAATTTGTCATTCCCAGTGAGATATCTTATATCTTGTAGATTAACAATTTCTGTATCTGGAAACGCACCAACCGATATGTATGCCAACAGTATTTTCATAATTACCAAGCGGTACTTAATCGATAAAAAGAAATCAGCTTGATACAAATCTGTCATGTCCAATGAAATATCTTGCAAGTTATCAGTTTCTGCCTCTGGGGTTCCACCAACCGATATGTATGCGAATCGTATTTTTGTACTCACTATGCATAAGTAATCGATAAAAAATATATCAGCTTGATACAAATACTTGCATCAATCATGAAAAACATGTTGAGTTTCAAGAGTGTTCTAGTAAAGCTTACAACACTAAGAAATTTCTCATATCACTTTTTTGGTCTACCAAGCTCTACGGAACAGAATTAATAACAATTCTAGCTGATACAAATGTATCAGGTGATTGCGCGCCGGCTCCTGTACTATTATTTATTAATCGGGACACCTTCAGTGCAGTGGTGTTAACCTTTAACTTCTCACAATGTAGTACCTATTGTTTTAATATGCCTTAATTATTTTCACTATTAGGAATGATGCAATGTTATTAGGGAGTATTGTACCATGCTAATTTATATGTTCCCAATTTGAAATACTCTTGAATCGAACAGAAGTTATTGTGTTTAATAGAAACGATCTACACATATCACACATACACATGTATACAGGGCGCCCTCATAAATATTTTTGGAGTGAGAGGGATGAACCATACATTCGCTTACAAATTATAGTGAAATACACCTATGTTTAAAAAATTAACTAGCCTTTCATGTTGTTTGCCAAAACCTACAAAGAATATGTTTTATGAAATTAATTGTATGGAAAAAGACAAAAACAAAATTTGTCCTGCGCTGGCTTCTTCCTTCGTCCATGTGTATAACTTCCGTGATATATCCATTTTCATTTTCCCCTTGTGTGAACTTCAACATTCGTTTACTACTTAAGCTGTATCTCTAATGGTCGTAATTAATATACAATAAATTTAAAGCCTTATTTCACACGTGTCAAAGTTAATTGATGTACAAAAAAAATCTTAAAAATTGCAGTGATTTAAGGTGCTCAGTATAAAAAGAAATGATTCAAATTAAACTACAAAAGTAAGTAGAAAATTGTTCAATTCACATGTACACCATAACATCTTAGTTTTACAAAGCAATCTAAATAAATAAATAAATAAGTCTCTTTACGCAACAGGTAGGTAAACATTGAAAGCAGTTATGTAAACTATGATTTTAGCGACTAAAACGAGTGTAAGTTTTTTGTTACATTTATGAAGAGCATCTCGAATATGTCAATTAAATCGTGAGTTAGTATAATATAAATATCTCATATTAATACTGATATAATGTATTTTGTTTTTAGATATTTAATTGTTTTATTAATTATTGTGAATTGCTGGTGCCAGGATGACAATACCGTTCCGAATATACTTAAAATACGTTTTACTCCAGGTTCAACGATGGGGGTAAGTCAAAATTTTGCTTAATAGTTGGGTCATTTTGGGTTATTTTGGGCCATTTTCTGACGAAATTTTAGTTTTGTGTAAAATAATGTGATCTGAGTTTTCAAAAATGAAACGTGTCAAAACTACGTAACCGTCCAATTTCAGTTTCTCGCTTATACGTTTACAACTAGGGATGTATCGGGTACCCGGTATACAGGGTGTACCAATAACTTTTCCTAGGCGTAATATTTCGGAAAATAATATAAATATTAGAGTTCTGTAAAAGCCAATTGGTAGATTGTGTAAAAGGCTTCAGCATTGAGCCGAAGGGCATTCAAATATTTATTTAATTTCAATTTTCAATCAAATTTCGTTATATAAAATATTTTCGAAACTCCAACCGTTTTCGAGATTAGAGTTGAAATGTTGTAATTTCTTGAAAACTAAAATTGGTGTAATTATTTTAAAATAAATTTTAGACGATAGACTGGAAATTTTCTTCATGAAAAGTTAATAAGATCAGCTACAACAAAGCAAAATTTTCAATTTTCGGTTTAATGGTTAAATTATTAAAAGAAATGTAAACCCAATACAAATTTAGACGAATTAAATTTACGAAGAATGCCGTAAAAATGGTTCTGCAGCTATGGTCTCATATGGAAGATGTGTTCCTGAGGGATATTAAGAAAAAACAGAGCTACAAATGAGGAAGACAGCAGCATTATTAGAAACAATAAGAAATAATCCCCACACGTCACGACGCCACTTAAATGTAGTTATTCATGCAGCGGCAACTTCGTGTAGAATAATTTTAAATTATACTAAATGTTTCACATATAAAGTTTATTTGCTGCATTACTTAAGACCAGGAGATAATGAACGCATGCTAGATTTTTTGGAAACATTTTTAATTCTTTTAGAGAGAACTCAGAATTTATTGCAACAAATTATGTGGAACGACGAATCTCGAATCCATAATAATGGAGGTATAACCAGACATAACTATCGATACTGGTATCAAGAAAATCCAGATTCCAAATACGATTAGGGGTAAATCTTTGGTGTGTCATTGCAAATGGGTTAATAGTTGGACCATGTCTGTATGAAGATCGCTATTTACAGTTATAAAATGATTTACCTTTGCAATTACATAATTTACCAATTCAACTAAAGACAATGTGGTTTCATTAAGATAGTACATATAATAGCATCAATGTAAGTAATTATCTTCACCATACTTATCCAGGAAGATAGATAGGCACAAACAGAGTACTCAGGCGGCCCGCTAGAACTCCTGGTTTGACTCCGCTAGATTTTTATTTGAGGGGTTACCTAGAATATGAGGTGTATAAGAAACCAGTAGAAAACAAGGCCAATCTTCATAATAAGTTATATGCTAGTGTTGCAGCCATCAACAGGAATAGACTACTGAAAATGTGCAGAGTCGAACTGATTAATAGGTTTTCATTGTACATAAATAAAAATGTTTGAACGTATTCTTCCATAAATTTGTCTTTAGTTTCTTTTGTTTTTTGCTTTGGCATGAAACATTTTGTTTTTTCGTAATATTGTATTTAATTATTTCCATTATGGCTAAATTTACTACCAAAGTTTACTTATGGTATTATTATTCTCGTCAATATTTTGTGATAAAATACAGAATGTCCCATTTAAAAGTCCAACGACAAGGTCATTTATACACAAATTTTAGTTTTCAAAAAATTACAACATTTAAACTCTAATATCTCGAAATCGGTTGGATTTTCGAAAATATTTTATATAGCGATATTTGATTGAAAACTAAAGCTTGTCTAAATTCCCTGCATTTCAATTTGCCTATCAAATTTCTTTTCAGCACAGAACATTTTAACATATTAAAAAATAATTTGTATCCAAAACTGAAGCCATTTACATATCCTAACAACTGACTTTTGCAGAAATCAAATATCTATATTATTTTTCGAAATATTACGCCTGCATACCCGGTATGTCCATTTAAAGACAAATCCGGTTCGCCAAATAACAGATTAGTGGTCAGGTATCCGGTAGTAGGGACCTAAAGGTAGTCTTTTTTAACAACATTTTATTTATAATTTAAAACAAAAGGGATACGCAAAGAAATTTTCTCAATATTTTTAACATATTATAAGTACATTTTATACTACGGATGGCGTTACTGGAAAACGATCCAACCACACTACTTTGAACTTTTGAGTAAAATCGGCCTATAGTTCAGAAATTATCTTTTGTATTTTTCTGTTTTATTAGACAGAATAATTAGGTTTTTACTCGATTGCCCTTTAAGTATTCAAAATAAAATTTGTGAAACTATTTCTTATTCATAATTTTGGCGTTCGGTTTCTTTTGGTTTAGCAAGATAAATTAATGTGAATTTTATTAGACAAACTGCTTAGGTACGGCCGTAAAGGTCGAATATCGAACCGATGGGATACGTCAGATTCATGGGGACGATTTGTATACGGACACCGGACGTGTCGAGTTTGGATGAATCGGAAGCGCCGCGAGATGGAGGGAATCCGACCACGGGAAGTTGTTGGGTAGTTGGAGAAGGTTAGACGAGGGTGGGGGGATCGACTCGCCCCCGCCACAATTAGGGCGGACGGATCGACAGAAATATGAGCGGCGGCGCGAGAAACTCGACGAACATCGTCACGAGTTGTGGAGGACTATAGGACGCCGCCGTCTACGATTATGTCGGCTCGACAAATATGTTTAAAAATATTTAAAAAGAACCAAGTGAATAGAGGGCGTTAGACATTTTATATCGGTTGCTGTACTTTACTGATTGGTTGATTAGCCAGCGTATGGTAGGTTTTGCTGCCGCTTCCGGAATATCTATTCTGGATATTTTTATATTCCACCATGTTGCTCATACCAATAACCATTTATTTGAAAGGGTCTTGGGTATAAATGTATGGGTCGGTCTGTTTCCGTCTACGACAGCTCACTTAGGGCACTACACTAGACACGTGATTGCTCTATTCTTGATATTATTAATAGACACTTTACAATAATTTTCAATGGTTAATTCGTTGTGTCTTTTGTTCTTCTATTATTACACTTCACTTTACGCAGAATTTTTTAAACTACCGATGAGACAAATTTTATGGAGTTTAATGAAGTTTTAACCGATTCTATTTGCACTTTCTTCGGGGACATCTCATGGTACAACGACCCTCAAAGCAACCCACTCTCACCCTTATATCGGTTGCTGTAATTAACTAAAATCTATAAAACAAACTAGCAAACTAACAAAATAATCAATAAGTATTACAAAAAATAACGATAACGTTTTTTTTTAAATAATATAAATTCTTGCCATGTAAAAAATACAGTGTGTATAACCTCTCGCCTATATACCCCCGTATCTTCCTCGTTCCTTTCAGATCACCTTCGATTTTTTGTCAGCAATGCAGTCAACAAAATAGATTATTTTTTGCCCAATGAAAATTCGAGCATGACATTCTGAGAACTGATAAAAAATATGAAAGTTAAAGAAAACATAGGCCTTATTTAATCGAAAAGTTTAATTAAGAAAACATGTTCAGAATTGCAAATTTAGCCTTTATATAAATTTTTGAGCAAAAAAATTCAATAAGGATTAAACACACTTGGTATTGCTGTTTCACAATTATTATTCAGATTTCTTTGACATGTGTTTTGGCCTTTCGACCATTATCAAAGAGTTATAACAACTAATCTAAAAGTGACCATTACAAGATATTTATAGGATTTGAGAGGTATAGATAACCCAATTAACCTTTTATTACTTATTTCTAATATAGGTACTACTAGGAATTTAATTTAAATTTTAATTACTATTTCTGGGTATGTTTAATTTTAATATGGGGTCTATTATGGGGGTATTATGAAATTTAGTTTGTGTATTAGTAACGTTTTTCTATTTATTTAAGGCCTTCTTGATATCCAAAATTTCAAGCATGTCTAACCTATTTCCCTTATTGACATTGTGCAAAAGTTTAATACTACTACTGTTGAAGAAATGGTTATTGTCTATACAATGTTCTGCGAAACCAGTTGATTTTTTATTCTCTAAAATTCTCTTTGTGTTCGTTTACCCGTACTTCTAAGCTTCGACCACTCTGACCTATATATATAGCATCGCAATCTTCACAATTTATTTCATATACTTCCGCTTTTTGTGAGTCTATAGTTTTTTCCTTGTTGTTAATCAACAAGCGACCTAAGTTGTTTGTACTCGAGGAAATGGTATTAATGCCAAGTTTACTTAACCTATTACAAATTGAGTTGCTAATATGTTTTACACAATTAATACTATGCCATTTTTTATTTTCTTTGGGTGCGTTATAAAAATGTTTTTTCAACAGCTTTCTTTGTTTGTTCTTAATTAGCTTGTCTATGAGAGATGTGTGGTATCCATTGTTTTTTTGCTATTATTTTAAGGGTTGTAACTTCTTTTTCAAAATTGACATGATTTAACTTTAATGATAATAATCTATGGACATAACTATGAAAAGCTGACATTTTTATCTTCCAGGATTGATTACTATTTGCATGTATGAGTGTGTTAGTAAAAGTGGGTTTTCTATAAATATATATTTCTAAAATGGGACCTTTTCGTGTCAATGAAATATCTAAAAAGTTTAAAGAACGTTCTATCTCGATTTCTACCGTAAACTGAATTTTATTGTTTATAGAATTAATAAAATGAACGAACTGTGATAATTGCCTATACGTACCAGTCCATATGCAAAACAAGGGGCATAGATGATGTGTTAGAGAAATTTAAATAATAATTGTGAAACAGTAATACCGAATGTTTTTAATCCTTATTCTATTTAGTATGTTTCACCAAGAACCTACCGCAGACTCAGTTCAATTAAAAAAAATCATTTCTAGTATTCCATTTATTCAAGTAGTTAAAATATCAGTAATTTTTACAAATACACTAATATTACTAATATCAAGAAATTCACAAAATTTAATAGAAACAACTTAATTAGTTTCCACTAAACCACCTTCCAACATAATATATTTATCGAGCTTTTCCCCATGTTTAATAATTTTACTCGGTTCTTAGGGAGTAATTTCGGGGAATGCTTGCAGATTTTTTTTGCAATTCTGAACATCTTTGTGAATGAAGTTTTTCGATTAAATAAATTATACGGTTGTCTTAAATTTTTATATTCTTTAACCGTTCTCAGTAGGCCATGATTGAAGAAGTAATATTTTCTAGAAACAAACATAATCAATTTTAATTGCATAACTAAAAAAAAATTCAAGTTGATATGAAAAAATGAGAGTCTGTAGGCGAGAGGTGAGACGCACTGTGTACAGAGTGAGTCATTAGTGAGTGAACCAATATCTCTTCAACCAATTGAAATATTAAGAAAGGTCTCATATAACAAATTGTAGGAGGTTGAGAGTGGTATATTTAAAATTATTTTTATACGCATTTAGAAAAACCGGTGCATCCCTAATAAGCACTTTATTAAGAAACAAGTAGACTGTTTCTAGTCTCTTGTACAAATTTTGGGTCTCCGAAACCCAGCGTGATTACCAAATTATGTCTAAATTTTGCTTCCTGAATCTTCTTGATCACGTTTTTTTTAGCTCTTCATTGCCCTGGCTTTTCCTATAGATTTACCCGACAGGAACGTCTACTATTCCCACTTCTTCGAAGCCATATACAATTTACCAACAAATCAATCAACTTATGAATATCCTCCGATAGTAGACAGGAACATGGATAGGCAGCTGATGTATGGGACTTTCGAAAGAAAAATTAAATCGTAGGTATGGTAGAGTAGGGTTTTTCTTAAATAGTTTATATTTATTTAGTAACAGTGCATTTATGCTGATGGCATAAATTCAGTACACATAAACTGCATCCAAGATATTATTTAGAACTAAAATGATATTAATAGATCGTAAGTTAGCAAACATGCAACTAGGACCATAAGGTACAATTACTTAAGTTAAACTATTTATACAAGAATACTTAAACCGTCCGTCTGCCGAATCTAAGTGGTAGCGTTATAGTCTAGGCTTGTCTTCATATTAGAATGATTAGAAGCAAATCATATTACTTTTTGCCAACCCATATTTTTAGAGTAACTCGGCCCTGCTGGTTCCGAAAATTTTGGTTGTCATCTCGAATTCGCATTCGAACCACCCCAACGACCCCACTGTTTTTAAATAGATTTTTTTATGTCTTATTTACAATAACGTCCTGGCGGAGTTTAGCCATAGCTACTCTACGACTCAACTTTGGCTAGCAGGATTTGCTTTTTACTTCACGCAATTGGAAATTTCCATTCCATTCAAGAGTTACAAGAATGTCCACATATTAGGCTAGGCCACCCGGTATAAATAATTATACCATTTTTTGTTCTATTTAAGACAATTCTAGAATGCGTGTGATAAAATAGAAATCATAGAAAACCGTCTATTTTGAAAATTAGTATTTAAATTTATAATGAATGATAAATAATTTTTAAAATTAATAAAGCATGCTAATGATAAAGTTGCATAGAAAATTTTGCATGTATTTATAATCAGTTTGCAGAAGAAATCAAAATTTTAAATTAAATATCGTAGTCTATTTTGTCCCATCTACCCATTTTATAACACTGAACACTATTACTTCTATACTCGAAATTAAACAATTCCGATTTTTAATGGATCCAAGTTATTACCTTATTTGTATGACAAAAAATATGTAACATCTAAATATTTTGTATTATATTTGTAAAGATTAAATGAATTAACACTAATAATGCAGTGTACTTTTATCTTAAAATTATGTAGAGCAATATACAATATATTTTTATTTTGATTCGGTAACAATTAACTGAAAATTAATTTTTTAGCTCTCTGTCTCACTTCTCTCTCTTTTGAGCTTTCTGTCTTCCATTTTACAGATCTGCAAGAAAAGAAAATCGACTCCAAGGACTAAACCTATCATGCCGCAAATATCTTTGTGTGCTGAAATCGAAATTTCAATTTAAAACATTTTCTACCGCGTAGATTCCGAGTAAATTCCGGTTTTTATTGCCGATATAGGTACCGTTCTTGACAATAAAACCGAGATCTACTCGAAATTTACGCGGTAGAAAATTTTTTAAATTGAAAATTCGGTTTCAGCACACAAAAATACTTAAGGCATGGTAGGTTTAGTCCAGTGTTTTTTTGTACACCTGTGTATTTGTTTCTCTCACTCTCGCGCTTCATTCTCAAGCATCTGTCGGGCTTATGCTGCCGCATTTTTCGTCTGTCTTGGCAAATTTGAAAAGTACATCAATAAATGAATTGATTGGTGTACTGATATTTCTTGTACCTTGTGGTTCGGGTAAGTAATTTTCTGTCAAATTCATTTGCGTCTGTCCATTGAACTCTATATAACATAGAGTTCAATGCGTCTGTCTGAGTTAACCTATCGTTCAGATCGTCTGCCGTTATAAAACAATGTGATTTAGAGTTGTCTCTCTTAAATGGTGTAGTTTGTTTGTTTGTAACTTGTAGTTTGGGTTTGAATTACTGTATTCGCCAAATAGGAAGAGGCCTCCTGGCACAGTCAGCGGGGTCGAGTTACGCTAAAATCATAGGTTGACAAAAAGTAAAATGATTTGCTTCTAAGAGTGATTTCCGAAGGCTTCTTAGAAAATTGAGCCTAGACTATTATTGTGGGGGCGACACGTAAAACAGGTATGTTGTCTCCACATAGGATGAGGGTGATCAAAAGACGAATTCTAGTCGTACCTCTCCTAAACATACAGAAACACCGATTGGAGCAAACGTGGGCGGTTACGTAGAAACCAAATGCATACGCACATAGGTATTGCATGTCCATTTTGGTCAGTACCGCACTGACATACTACAGTAGTTCAAACCCGAACTACAAGTTACAAACAGAAAAACTACACCATTTAATAGAGACAACTCTAAATCACATTGTAATATCAGTACACCAATCAATTTGTGTATTGATGTACTTTTCAAATTTGCCACGACAGAAAAAAAATGCGGCAGCATAAGCCCGACAGAAGCTTGAGAACGGAGCGTGAGAGTGAGAGGAACAAATACACACGTGTACAAAATGGTTTAATCCTTGGAGTCGCAATTTTCTTTCTTGTAGACCTGTGATGCTGTGATGTGGAAGACAGAAAGCTCAAAAGAGTGAGAAGCGAGGTGGAGAGTTAAAATAAATTAATTTTCATTTAATTGTTACTGAATTATAATAATAAGAATATATTGTAAATTGCTCTACATAATTCTAAGACAAAAGTACACTGCATTATTAGCATGAATTCATTTAATCTTTAACAAATATAATACAGAATATTTATATATTACATATTTTTGTCATACAAATAAGACAATAACTTGGATCCATTAAAAGTCGGAATTGTTTAATTCTGAGTATAGAAGTAATAGTGTTAAGTGTTATAAAATGGGTAGATGGGACAAACTAGACTACGCTACTTAATTTAAAATTTGGATTTCATTGGCAAACTAATTATAAATACATACAGAATTTTATATGCAACTTTACCAGTAGCACACTTTATTAATGATTCATTATAAATTTAAATATTAATTTTCAAAATAGATGGTTTTCTATGATTTCTATTTTATCACACGCATTCTAAAATAGAACATAAATGATATAATTATTTATACCGAGTGGCTTAGCCTAATATGGACATTCTTGTAACTTTTGAATGTAAGACTATATTCTTTTTCATTTGAGATAGTGATACTGGTGATAGTAGATAAAATTTCCAATTACGTGATGTTAAAGACAAATTCTGCTAGCCAAAATACATATAACATAGTTATTATGTATTGTTTTGATTTTGAACAATAAAATAATTTAATATTTTTAGTTTCAATTATAGAAGACAGCGACTTCTAAACTTATTAAAAATTATAAAAAAAATATTTAAAAGAAGCTTTTATTTAAGAAAATATACTAAGCAGTGAAAAACATGTTTTTAAATCTGTATATGCGGAAACCAAAAGCTTTGGGTTCGGCCAATTGAGCAAAGTAACTGGGCAATATGACCGCCCCCAAAGCGTGTGGTTTCCAGATATATGATATATGAATTTAGAAAAATATTTTTTACTTTTTAGTAATTTTTTTTTAATAAAAGCTATTTTAAAAATATATGTTTTATATAATTTAATTTTACTTTTTAGTTTTTACTTATTTTACAGACAAACATACAAAACTCTATCATTTAATACCCATGTCAAGGGGGTTGTGCAGAAAAAGGTAATCCACCATATTAGTGTGTCCGCCATATTGGATTTAGAGTGACGTTACAGTATTTTACTCGTCAAACCTTTTCATTTGATACTCATAGCAAGAGGGTTGTGGGGAAGAAGATAATCCGCTAGCTTGGACCTCCGCCATATTGGATTTAAAATAACTTCACATATTTTTTTGTCATATTATTCGTCAAACTCTTTCATTTGATATCAATGGGATTGTGAAGAAAAGGTGATTTTCCATTTTGGGACGTTCGTCATATTTGATTTAGAACGATAATAGATATACTATATTGCATTGTCACCGGACTTATGCACGCGTACAAAATTTCAAAGCTTTAGCTTAATAGAACTAGTCGAAATGTTGATTGCAAAATTTGACCTAAACATGTATGTTAACAAACTAACACATTCACAAACGCGCAGTTTCAATTAGGCATGTGAGGAAGTTTGCATTTGTTGCATTTACACATCAAAACAGTTTCGAATTAAATTCCAACCGAAATCGACAAGAGTTATAATGGTCGGATATGACGGTTACAGTAAGAATTATAAATTGGTCGATCCAGTAAGTAAGAAGATCACTGTATCAAGAGATGTTGTCTTCAATGAAGATGATGTGCCGTCCAATGCGGAACCAGAAAAGGACAACTTTTTTTACAAGTGGAACGTCTTAGAAATAGACGAAGAAAATGGAGCATCATTGTCAGATCCGATCGAAGAAATAGAGGAATATTTTGCAGAGGAAAGTGAGGCCATGGATGATCCAGATGAATCTAACGAGCCTAGCCACTGTTTTCGAAATCGCAACTCTATTCAAAAGCTTCCTCGATGTAGTGATCGTAATATTATAGCATGTTCTACAACAATAGAAGAGCCACAGACTTTCGAAGAATCTATGTCATCAGCAGAATCAAGTTCTTAAGCAATGGAAGATGAAATGCCATTTTTATTTGAAAAGGACACATTGGACTTGGTAAAATTACCTATTGATCGTCAAGCCGTAGGATGTAAGTGGGTTTTCAGAATCAAACACAAAAATGATGGAAGCATTGATCGCTTTAAAACCAGACTGTGCGCATAAGGGTATTCACAAATGACAGGAACTGATTATGGTAAAACGTTTTCTCCAGTTGTGAGGTAAGAATCTATTCGAATTCTTTTGATCCTGGTGCAGTAAAAGATCTTGAAATTAAACAATTCGACGTTAAAGCAGCATTTTTGAACGGTGATTTGGAAGAGGAAATCTACATGGTTCAACCACAAGACAAAACTGCAAACTGTAGAAAAGTCAATACGGTTTAAAACAATCACCTCGATGCTGGAGTCAGAAGTTTACCAGTTTTCTGAGGCTCTTTGACTTCAAGAAGCTTAATGTCGATAGGTCTGAATTTCACACAAATTACAAGAACGAAGATGTTTTCTTGGCTATCTATGTCGACGATGGTTTTATTCTTTGTATTCCATGTTTATTACGAAATATTAACAGAACTCAATTCTCATTCTGGCATAACTATTGAAGATTCGAATTGTTACGTTGGACAAATTTGGTCCCTTGTGATCCAAACATGCAACTTCACAGTAGACAGTCTCCAAGCAACAATGAGGAGATTACGAAAATGAGGGATACTCTGTGCCGTGAAGCTGTTGGATCCTTGATGATTTTGGCTACGGTGTCACGTCCGGATGTCATGTTCGCTGTAAGTCAATTAAGTCGTTTTTTGAACAACCCCAGCAAGAAGCTCTGGACAGCAGTCAAGCGTATATTAAGAAATTTGCAAGGAGCTAAAAATAAAGGAATTAATGATGCAGCTAATGACGTTGAATTTTCTGTTTATTCAAACGTAGATTTAGCTGATGATCTTGACACCAGTAAATCTACCACAGGCAGGTGGTCCTGTTACTTGGGCCTCGCACAAGCAGAAATGTGTAAGTAGATCAACTACAGAGACAAAGTACATAGCAGCATTTAACACAACTATGGCATCTAGATTCGAAAAGAATTGGGCATAGAACTGCGCGGTCCAACAGGTCTGTTTGTGAATAACCAGAGTGCAATCCAGCTAGTGAAAAACACCGAATAACACAAAAAGACCAAACATATTTATAGATGTAAAGTTTCACTTTATTCGCGAAAAAGTAGAATGGTACAATTTATGTTTCTTACATTTCATCCGATAAATAGTTAGCGGATATGTTTACCAAACCCTTGTCTAAAGATAAATTTGATAAAAATTGTCATGGAATTTCAGTTACCTACATAAATCAGTGAATAAGAGTGGGGGTATTGAAATACTGAGCTTATGCACTGATATCAATGGTTCCACTGATGGTGTAGCCAATTTTTGAATTGTTACAAAAATTGAATTGAGTTTGCTGTCAAATATTTTTGAACTGTATAAGTTTCGTAATCAGCAAGTATTTGTATTATATTAATAAGCCGAGTTAAAACCACGCTGCATTTTATTCACCTAGTTTAATAAAATGGAGATTTTCAAAAAGGATATTTTGATTTTCCTGAAATCTGCAAATAGCAAGGTAACAGTAGCATTTGCGATGACATGTTAGGTAATTGAATTTTTAATGCATTAAATGAAGAAGACATTGGATTTTGAATCACCCGGCTTTAGTTATTAGTTTAAAAGTCACTGCAAATCAAAGAGAAATAAAGAAATATAAAAAACAGAGCAGATAATGATCGCCAAAATTTGAAATCACGTTGATTTTTTTTTACAAAATGCAGTCTTTTCTTTTGACTGTGCTATTCCTGAAAACTGTTTATAGAATTTTCTACTAATATGTATTTGTCAAAAATGATTTTAAAACTGTAACTATACTGTAGGTTTTGAGAAAATTGAACATCTTTGGAGTCATTTTCAGGACGTCTCTAACCGTAACTTATTTTACATGGTACGATCTCTGACACTCCTCAGATTTTAGGTTATTTACATTTTTACTCCATCTTCAGCCATTTGGGCTGTGTTAGCGTTCAAACGGCCCATCGTCAAAAAATGCTATGTTGTTGAGCATACTATTGTTTACGCAACAACGTAGGGCTTGGGCGATCCCAACAAGTCAAGTAACTATTATACATTTTCCTTTAGACCAGTGATTTTAGGCCAAAAAATAAATTAAAAGTGTTGTTGCCCTTAGCACGCCAATTTTTTTGTAAAAATGGTACAAAATTAGCCACATTATTGGAAAAATACACTTGATTCATTCACCAATTCTAATTCACCCACCGCTAAGTTTCTTAATTTTCAAAATTACCGCAAAATTCATAATTATTTATAAGCCTCTTTCTCTATATCTTCCATTACAATCGTCCGACTTGAACTTTCCGAAGCTCATTCTACTTTAAAGGAAATTGATTCCATTATGCTTCAATAATAAATACTATTTTTACTTAGCAAGAACTGGCAAATTTTTGCAAATTTTGAGTTCCATGTTCAATGTTGCATAACTATACGAATTCTTCAGTTAAATTGCTCAATTATTTTTGTATATACTTCAGTGGTTACCAAATAGACTCCCGGTGTCCGTTTTATGAGTGCAAAATTGTGCAAAATATGACGGTTTGCAAAGAAAATTTGATTTGTTCATAACTTTGTACCAAGGCACTTTTCTATCATGATTTTTGCGAGAAATTACACGGTTTGGTTAATACCATCCATTCTTAATCAAAACAATTTTTGTCAATAAATTTACATTAAGCATTTATTTATGAAAAATAAAATTTGCAAGTTACAAACAATTAGAAATGAAGGCTATATCAGACTTTTTACTATCTGAAGTTACATTTTATTTATTTTTTCGTATGTATTACACTGAAAAGAAATTTATGAACAACTGCGAGTGTTTGTACAACAGTACGCAAGTTCGGCGTTGTACTAGCAGTCGTAGTTGTTCATATTAATTTTTTTTTCAGTGTAATACGTACGAAAAAATATAGAAAATGTAACTTCAGATAGCAAAGAGTCTGATATATAGCCTCCATTTAGAATTTTTGGAAAATGTTAATTACAAAAGTCTCAACAGTGCCAAAACTAAAATCGTTGATATCTCGGCTTAAAATGGTCCAAAACAAAAGGTGACCTCGCTTATCAGGACTCTCATTGCACCTATTCTGACCTACTCCTCCGTTGCCTGGGGATACCAAGCAGCCACCCATCTGAAGAGGATACAAGCCGTGGAGAATGTCGCATTTCGGTGCGCCGTGGATGCACCATGGTTTGTCAGAAACGTCGACATCTTCAGAGACCTAGAATACACCCCAGTAACTGAAGTCATCCGGGACAGGGCGAAGAACCTATACGCCCGTGCAGCAGAGCATGGGAATCCGCTGGTCAGACAGGCGACTGACTATGAGCCCAACGACGCTCCGAGACACAAGAGGCTGAAGCTCCAGATCCAGGATAATGGGTAAGTATAACTAACCCCCTATCTATTTCAGCCTGATCTGAAAACCACACCGCAAGCAGACAATGACCAAAAACATCCAATTAGCCGATCCCGGAGGTACCAAGCAAACAACCAGCTCGGTTTCCTTACCCTAGCCCGTGCTAAGAAAGCGTCTCTGGCCGAACACAATCCTGAGCTACACAGTTCACACTTCCCTCCGATGAAATTGGAGCACATGATGCCAATTGGCACCCTGGGTTTCCGACTAGTCAACACTCCCAAATCCCTTTCAAAGACGCTCCCGGGAGCCTATACGTGCCAGCGAAGAAAGAAGACCAAGACAGAAGAGCGCCAGAAGAAACGATCCAGCTGGCAGGGTTCAACAGCCAGGACCAGGGAGGTTTGTTAATATCACCAATACCGTCCGCATTTGTGGGGGGATAGGCGAAAAAGCAGGCCCACTCGTTACGAGGCCGGTCCAGGTCTACAGCGATGATTAGGACAGAGCTCAAGCTCGACCCCTAATCATCCGAGACCGTCATCTTTAGTCAAGAATATTGGCGCACAAAAGGTGAAATCAACGTATTTTTATCCGACGAATCAGCCGTTTGAATCTCATTAAAATTTTAATCTATGCTAATTAGCATAGATAAAAAAAGTTATTGCAATTTTTGTAACTTGCAAATTTTATTTTTCATAAATAAACAATGTTAATTTATTGATTTTTTTTTTGAACAAGAACAGGTAGTACTAAACAAACCATGTAATTTCCCTCAAAAATAATGATAAAAAAGTGACTTGGTCCAAAGTTATTAACAAATTAATTTTTTTTTGCAAAATGCCATACTTCGCAAAATTTTGCACTTATCACAAAACGGACACCGGAGTCTCTTTGGTAACCGTTGAAGAGTACGTAAAAAACTGTTGAGCAATCTAACTGGAGAATTGGTATGCAACTTCGAATACGGATCTCAAAATTAGCAAAAATTTGTCAGTTTTTGCTAGGTACAACAAATAGTATTTACTATTGAAGCATAATGGAACCAATTTTCTTTAAAAGTACATGTATTACCTAACAAAATGAGGTTTGGAAAGTTCAAGTCGGACGATTAGAACGGAAATTATAAAGAAAAAGGTTTATAAACAATTATAACTTTTGCGGTCATTTTGCAATAACAAATTTAGCGGAGGGTGAATTACATCAAGAGTATTTTTCACGTAATATGCACAGTTTTTTACTATTTTTACAAAAAAAATCAGCGTGCTAAGAGCAACATCAGTTTAATAAATTAAAGTCACTGGTCTACTTGAGAATACAAAGAAGATTTAATATGTCAGCGAATTAATGTAATTTTCGGATTAAATTTGCGCTCCCTATTATACTTATTTGAACATGAACGAGATGACACAAATGTTACGCAAATTTTTATACTCATTTGTTAATATATTCTAAAATAAAATATATTTTTTTCATATTTATCCATACATAATTATAGTATAACTAACTATTTAATTCAATACAGAAATAAATTTATTTAAGAAAAACCCTACTTATATGTTACACTGTGTTGTACAATTTATTATGTATGCAACGTGCTGGTATACGAAAAAATATAACATATAAGAATGCACTATTTTGACAACGTAACACATAATAATATATTTTACATCGAAAATAATTGTAATGGAAATTAATATGATATTGAGAAGGTGTATTAACTTGCTCACTACTTCTTCTCCTCTTCGTATTCACAAAATCCTGTAGGCGTTTTGTGATTCATGTAATATCCTAGTTGGCCTCCCTTTGCCGCACAGCGCGTCCGACAACCTCACGCCACCTATCGCGGCCTCACCATAGTTCATTCCCATTAGTTCTTTGGTGGCATCAACCCAACGTTTTGATGGTCTTCCTTTTCACATCTTGCCATCAGCCTTTTCCTGGACAACTTGCTCGTAATACTCATAAAAGAAAATGTATTGCTGGTATATGAATCTCATGTCTGTTGATCAATGTTAAGAAAAAATTGTATAAATTCTTTTGTTTGATTTATATATTCTTTTAATTAGTTTAACCGCACAACTACTAAAATTGATGTAGCCTTTGTTAAAATGTGTTTATTATTTAATAACTGAGAAGCAAAAAGGTTAGAATCGTTTTAATGGATGATGATGGAATGATCTCTAACTGTATTTCTACATATTTCTTAAATCTGACCTAGAGATGAAAACACTTTAGGCAGAAACTTTATTGCCAGTATTAATTCCACATCCATGTACTGGATTGGAAGTATAGTAATCGTAAAAAAAATTTCTGTCTGTCGGTCTGTAACTTTTTTCGTCCGCACATTTTCTCGGGAACGGTTTAAGATATTAACTTGAAATTTTATACACGTACATGTTATAACGAGATCTGGAACTGGATTGATTTTTGAACATATCCTGTGAAGGGTTGGGGGGTAAATAGGGGTAAATAGGGGGAAACAATAAAGCATGCTGGTAAGAGTAAATAACTTGAAATTCGGTGTATATACTAGAAACCAAAGCGTCAAATTTTTTAAAAATATTTTCCATAAAGGAAAATAAGTAAAGTAGGCTGATAAGAGTACAGAAACATTAAGATTCGGTGTATGTACTAGAAGTCAAGAACTCAAATTTCTTCATAATATTTTTCAACTCCCCACCACCCCTGTTCCATTATTAAAAGGGATGATAAAATAAAATTGAGATATTTACTTGAAATTTGGTACACGTATGTATTATAACGACATCTGGAATTAGATTACATTTTGAGATGATTCCATTGAAGGGTTGGGGTTTAATAGGGGTGAATAGGGGAAAGTAAGTAAAGCAAACTGGTAAGTACAGAAATTTGGGATTTGGTGTATATACTAGAAGAGAAGGCCTGAGTTGTTTTATATAATATTTTACATCCTTCCGCCACCCCCACACCCTTACTAAAAGAGTTGATAAATTTAAACTGAGATTTTCACTTGAAATTTGGTACACGTATGTATTATAACGACATCTGAAACTAAATTGCAGTTTGACAAGATTTCGTTGAAGAAGTGGAGGCTAAGTAGAGGTAAATAGGGAAAAATAAGTAAAATAAGCTGATCAGAGCACAGAAACTTAGAATTTGGTGTATATACTAGAAACCAAGGCCTCAGATTTCTTTCTAATAATTTTCAGTCCCCCACCCTCACCACCTCCACCCCATTATTAAAGGGATTGATAACATAAAATTGAGATATTCACTTGAAGTTAGTACATGTACGTATTGTAATTACATCTAATTGAGATCATTTCGTTGGAGGGGTTTCCTTTAAAGCAACTTAGATGGAAAATATGAATGTGGAAGTAGTGATTCCTTGGGCAGCGGTTTTTTTGATTATTTACTCTTGATTCTGTTCTTCCTTTGTCAGTTGTAATTTTAACATTCTGTTTAAGAGGATCGATCAATTCCACCATGCGTTTGTCGGGTCTTATGTATATTACAAAATAATTTTTATCAGTTTTCGAAAGCACGTTGCTTGGTAACAGTCCGGTGTGGGAAGGGGCTGTTTTCTAAACACAATATGCTCGAAGAATTGTGATAAAATTGTAAGTTATGTCTGAGGAACACTTTCTTAAATTTTTTTGTGGAAATGTGTGTCAAGGTCACATTGTCAAAGAATTATTCTTAAATTATTACACTATTAGAGTCCCATAACTATCATAGGGTTTCAGTTTAATGTTATTTTGATTGGTTATTTTGGTACAGGCGATTAGAAATAGTGTTTCTGTTTAATCTAAAATTTTTATTTGTTACACCTAGTAAAATCTACAGTAGTGCCTAATTGGGTAGAATTACCAAATTAATGCGTCGTAGTTCCCAGTACAGACTTTTTAAACTTATTGGTTGTGAGTGTAGCGTGCGGTCTCACGTTGACCCGTTATTCTTAACGGTTTGGTTGAATATATTTCTTGACATAAATAACAACCTCATTTTTTGTGTTTACTAAATATAATCAATAATTACCAAATGACTAACCCGTGATCCAGTTTTTAACTCGATTTACCTGGTTTATCCCGGTTTAAATAGGTAAGACACTTTTAAAGTATCAACAGTTTGTCAATCATAAATTATGGAAAAATACAATGTCGTTTGATGATCAAAAACGTGACCAGTTTTATAACAGTTGCCGTGTTTAGATTTAATCGATAGTTTTTAGTGTATAGAGAATAACATGGACGATTTTTTTAATTTCGAGTTAGTGCAACCCTTAGAAGAATGGTGGTCGCTACTGCATTAAGTTCATAAAATCATTCAAAATATTATAGAAATACGTCCAGAGGACTCTTGTACATTTAATCGAGTTCTTTTGAGAAAAATCATGTTTCACAAATTTTTTCAAACATGTTGTTCATATAACTTCAAACTAGCTTAAAGAAAGAGTAAACAATCGAATTTTTTAAATTAATTGAATACAAATTAATTCTTACAAATATATTTATCCCATAATTATTTCCTCTTAAGCCAATTAAATTGTTTTAAAATTGATAAGAGAGGTGAATAATTCGAACTATAGGAGAAACACATCATATAAAATTTAGCGCTTTAAGTCGTGCCAGACAATATGCATTTTTATCATAGAACACCACAACTCTTTATAATGTTGGGTTACAAGAACAAATTACATGGTTTTGATTTCCAAAATTATAAACATGTCACTTTTGGATGGTAACGTAAGAATATTTTCAGCTTATACCTTTCCCAGACAGAATGTGTTTAATTTGTCTCTGTACGTAGCTTTGTTGTTTGTGCATATTAGTAAATTTTTGCTCTGGGAAAAGATACAGGGTGTCAAAGTTATATATATTTTTGCAATACCACAACTACCACTTGGCTGATCTCCAAATTTGGTAAGGAAATATTTTTTAAGCTAAGAAACAATCATTTATGTATCACATCAAGCTAGCTTGTGGAGGGCGCCTCACGAGTTATAGAGTACTTTCAGAACCTTATGAACCGCGAGTTGCGCAAAAGGCGGAGTTTATTCCGCGTAAGTACATTTTGAAAACATTGACTCGGCTATCACAGAAATTTAATAGAATGATTTACTTACATATTGTTGGGATTAGATGAATAACCCCGCGCAAAATTTGCTAGTTTCTAAATTAATCTCAAAGGGCTGTTGGAATGGAGGTCTGTAAACAACGACAGCTCGGAATTGCAAATCCTAAATCTGATGTTTTTAGGAAGTTGTGTAATTGAGACGATCGCCGAAATATGTCTCTGCGCATACCAAGGTCAAAGCTCATGAGATTTTGAAACACCTCTACCCGATGACGAATATTTTTTCTCTGCTTTTTGAAACATTCTAATTTACAGAACTTGAGGTCGAATTTTATACAAAATCTGTTCGATATAACTTTTGTTATTAACGGCTAAACAAAGCAACTTGGATATAGATTAATTTACTTAAATCGATTTATTTTGACTACAAGAAGTTATTGTAGCTCTATGTACAAGGTATATTCAGTCACTCTGTATACATAATCAGAGCCATGTTGACTATAGTTGTACGTGCATTGGTACGCTGGTCCCAAACGATTAGATAGGCACTTGCTCTGCTCCTTAGTGGTTTATTTTTTATTTGTTGTAGCAAGGGTTTTCCCGGAAAATGTTGTTTACTAAGAGCAATTTGTGAGGTTTCTCAACACTCTATAGAAGAAGCAAATGGGGTTCTTGGAGAAATTATTCATATATTGTTTACGTAAGTATATTTCATATTTATTTCAATTAATATTTACTCGTTATATTCGTGATTTCGCTAGTGGACTTAAAAATTATTCGAACATTGAAGTCGAGACTTTGGCGGAGGAGCTGGGTTCAGTCAAAACTGAAAATGCAACAATCTGAAAATATTCTCGACTGTAGGTAGCTTTTAGTGAGCAGTTTCAATAGAAATTATAACGGACCCTGTATCAAAAGTATTTTGTGACAAATTTTGAAATTTTTTTCTAATACCTTCTATGGAGCTTTAGGAGTATTAACCCACAACATCTTCTCGTCTATAAGCAACCGGTAAATATTACCAATACCATGCTTTAAATGCAAGAAATACTTACATAAAGTGTTTTGAAGAAATAACAAGTTACAAGCAACAGTTACGACGTTAAATTGCGGTCAACAGCTAGGCGCTTTTTACAGCACGTCATCGTCTTTTGCTCTTCTAGCTCTTTATTTTTATGAATGATACGTTATGATTTACAAAATCGGTTTCCATGCTGAACATTTTCCATCAAATATGTCTCAATCACAGTCTAATAATAAGTTATGTCATCTTACAAGGCTAAATCTTTGTGAACATAAAATTTTATGCCTAAAATAACTAAAGTAATACCGCCAGAAATTGTGTGACGGCAAGAAGCGCAAGCTACAGAGGTAAAAGTTGTAAAAAATGGAGTTATAGGACGTGATGTTTACAAGCTTTTTGCCGATTGATAATGTTCGTTTAACCATTTCTACAGAAGGAGCAATGTTTCCGAATTATGAAAAAAATATGTTTTTATTTTAAATTCTATCCCAGAATTCCTAAGATCATGTTACAAGTTCTCTTGTTTACAAGATCTTTTGAAACAAATATAAACTCTCTTAACAAGAGAATAATTTATCCAGATCATTATAATTATTTACAAAAGTGCCATACATCCTTGTTTGCAAACTTGCAATTATATTATCCTTTTCGCTTAATAACTAAATTAATATTTGATATTTACCAATTTCTTTTTCCAAAAATGCATACATTTTGTATAATTAACTATTTTAACAATAATTTTTTAAATACATGTATAAATAACCGAATAAACATGACGTCAGAGAATAACTGCAAAATTTTAAGAGAAAAAATTTAGAAAAAATTTCTTCGGACAAGAAATGCCTTGATTTATTGGTGTCTAAAATGTTATTTACATAGTATGCATATTTTCCAAGATATAATGGATTTAAAACTAGTATGGTCAAAATTTCCTTAAAAAGTAGAACATTCTTCAATATAACTTAACAGAACTTCAAAAGTGTCCAATTTACATTATTCAAATTTAAGTGATTGATTTAGAATAGAATTATAATAAACACAAAATTTTTTCAATTTTATCTGCTTCTGCGTTTCTGAGATATTCGTGGTTAAAGTTAGGGGTCAATACATTTGAACCGTACATTAGTTCAATGCTGCTAACTCTTTCTTTTTACCATTTGTCTATGAGAGTTGTTAATATTTTGCTATTTGTTGATTATTTCGTTGCTTTGCTTTGTAAGCAGATAATACGTTTAACAAAATAAAAGGAAAAATAATATGGATATACCACAAAATATACGAAACATTGCGGAAAAAACCACAGAAAATGTATTACCGGTCAAATTCAAATCGTTATACGATAAGGAATATGAAACACTTATTCTTTCTTTGCTTCTCATAAAGAGAGAGGGCTTTATGCCTTTATGGCCATAATGCCTGCTCATTATGTCCGTGGCCATTAAGTGCGTCTTTATGGTAACTATATTCAAGTTATAATAAACAAATGATATGCAGAAAAATTAATTTTTCTACACCTATTTAATTATATGACAATTATTAGCATTTTCTTTTCTAAAAAATCGTACCTATAATTCAATGTAATGAATTATAGATTCATAATTCATTGCATTTGGCCAATTACAAATACAAATTCATAAATTACTGTTTCACTGATCCAATCATATTTTAAATCGACTGAGATCAACTCTTGCTGCAGCTGCCAATCAACTCGCTGACAGTAACAACCAAGTGTATCGCCATATTGTTTGTTTAAGTTTTCCACTTCTTACGAGTAGGTACCGTTTAATGCTATCTAATTTCAGTCTAATTTATTTGTTTAATAGGTATAGGAAAGCATAGTATTATATTCGCGATTATGGCCATTATTCACTTAGAAGATTTACGCTACTCGCCTTTGGCTCGTGGGCTCAAACATCATCTTCGTGAATAATGGCTATCATAATCGCTCATATAATACAATATACTTTTATCTACTCTTATCTTAGATTAAGTACCTATATATTAATCAATAAACTGCTTTTGAACACAAGTAATAGGATCCATAAACAAATACCGTGTGTTCAGTATATTCGGAACGCACCCTAACCTTTTGAGATGGTAATTTTAGATATGCAGAGTTGTCATTATCATGTCATTATTCGTACTAACGTGCAAGTTGTTTTAATGTGTTTGATTCTTCATGTAATATAGATGTTAACAATTTATACATTTTATTATTGCAACCTCCCTCATAACTAAACATGGCGCTGCGACAATATTAATTAATAGTTACGAAGAGGAATGCTTGGACACTGAAATATACCAGGGTAATTTTGTGAGGTTAAGCACGTGTTCACAAAATTTAAGTGTACATATAATGGCAAATTTAAGTCTAGGGTCTGTCAAGTTACCCCCTGATTTTGATTTACAAGGCCAAAATGCGGCAACTGAATGGAAATTTTGGAAAATTGCCTTCGAAGACTACCTGGTAGCAACGGGCCAGCATGAGGCACACGATAAGATTAAATTGTCAATTCTTCGAAATATCATTGGTACAGAAGCAGCAAGAATTATGTCCACATTTAAAATACCCGCTGATCAAGTAGAAAAGTATGATTATGTGATGGGAATGGTCGATAAGTATGTTAACCCAAGAGTTAACGAATGTTTTGAGCGCTACAACTTTTTAAAACGAACACAAAAGGAAGGTGAGAGCTTCGAGCATTTTCTAACCGACTGTAAGCATTTGATAAAGTCATGCAACTATAATGTAATCGACCTCAACGAAAGTGTTGAAGACAAGGCATTACGTGATAAAATTGTGATGGGGATACGTGATCCAACTACAAGGGAAGCCTTACTTCGTGTTGATAATCTAACTGTGGAAAAAGCTATACAACATTGCAGAACAAGTGAGCAAAGCAAGAGCCAAAACCAACAATTTGAACAAGGAATGAGCAGTGAATTAAGGATAAATGAAGTAAGGAAGTACGGCAAGAAATCTGTAAGTACTCGTAGTGATAAGTTTATATCGAAACACCAGAACCGGCATCGAAGGGCAGATGATAATGATAAGTTTACATCAAATCAAAGCAGTCAGCAATATAAGAAACGAGAGTGTGAGGATAGGTCTAAAGAAAAATTTCAATGTAGAAGGTGCCAGAGGGTACACGGAGCCCGTGAATGTACAGCATATGGTAAAAAGTGTAACAAGTGTGGTCTATTGAATCATTTTTCAAATTCTTGTAAAGTTAAGCATGTTAAAAACATAGAATTAGACAGCTCAAATGAGAGTATATTTATAGGAAGTGTAAATAGCAATAGAAATGTTTATAATTGTAGAGATTTAAAAGGTAAACATAAGGGTATGTGAGAAGAGATAATAGAAATAGAAGGTAAAAAATTTAAAACAAAACTTGACACCGGAGCTGACGTTAATGTAATACCGTTTGAAATTTTTAAGAAAATAAATAACCAATTTAGAGTTAGACCTTCTGAGTATATGTTAAAGGCTTTCGAAGGTACATTGTCAAAACCTATAGGAATTGTAAATCTTTATTGTAAATTTAAAAATATGGGTATATATGAAGATTTTGTGATTGTTGAAGGTGCAAGTCGGGTTCTATTGGGTGGTCAGGTATGTCTACATTTAAATCTAGTAAAAAGAATTGAAAATGTTGACAAACATGAATCAAATATAAGTAAAGAAGTGTTTATAAAACGGAATATTGATGTGTTTTCAGGCTCAGGTGTGTTTCCAGGTAAATGTGAAATTACTACATCTGAGGAATTTGAGCCAGTTAGCCACCCTCCTACTAAAATACCCCTCGCGATTCGTAATGCGTTCAAAGAGGAACTAGACAGGTTGATTAAAAGGAAAGCCATTGTCCCTGTTGAAAAAATTGATGTCAGGGCAAGTATTAACAGAATTGTATTAGTAGAAAAATCAAACGGTAAAATTAGGTTATGTTTAGATCCGTTGGATCTGAATAAACATATTATACGCAAGCCGAGAATTAATCCAAGTATTGAAGAAATATGTTCGAAATTAAGTGGTAAAAGTATATTCAGTGCATTCGATTTATCTGAAGGATATCATCATTTGAGGTTAGATGAGGCGTCATCCTGGAAATGTTGTTTTGCAACTCTTTTTGGCATCTATAGATATGTAGTACTACCGTACGGGTTGTCGGACTCACAAGATCTATTTGAAGAACAAATCGAAAAAATATTTGGTGACATTGAAGGTGTAATAATTTGCCATGATGATATGATTGTTGCTGGTGCTACGATGCAGGAACATGATAGGGCAGTAAATGAAATATTAGAAAGGGCCAGAAAGGTAAATGCTAAATTTAATAAAGATACATTTCAATTTCGTGAAAAGCAGGTTAAATTCATGGGTCAAATTTTCTCAAAAAATGGTATGCAAATAGATCCTGACCGAGTTGAATCACTTTGTAAATTAGAATGTCCAAAAAATAAAGTAGAACTACAAAGGGTAATAGGGTCTTTTAATTATGTTAGACGCTATGTTCCAAATATGGCAGAATATATGAATCCCTTATGTGAATTGTTAAAATCTGATGTTGAGTGGAAATGGCTCCCGAAATATCAACAAAGTTTCGACAATCTAAAGAAAATTGTCAGTAAATCTCCAGCTTTGAGTCCCTTTGACCCAACTAAGAAAATAGTATTACAATGTGACGCATCAAAAAACGCGCTAGGTTGTTGTATGTTTAAAAAACATGAAAATATTCTAAAATTAGTAGCCTGTGCATCTCGTACTATGAATGACCATGAGGTAAATTACAGTCAAACTGAAAAAGAATTATTATCTATATACTTTAGCACACAAAAATTTCATGATTTCATTTATCGGGCTGATGTAGACGTACAAACCGATCACAAACCAATCATAGCTATTATGAAAAAACCTATTTGTAAAATTGGATCAATACGATTACAACGCCTAAGAATAAAATTATTAAAATATAACCTTAATATCTATTATGTTTCTGGAAAAAATATTCAGTTTGCTGATATGTTATCACGGGCTAGCCTTAAAGCTAATACGTGTGATTTTGAAATGTTCGAAATGGTTCACACCATATCGAGACATTTACCTATGACTGACCAAAAGATACTTGAATTTAGGAGAGAAACGGCTAATGATGAAGTATTAAAGAAAATAACCGATTATTATTACAATGGTTGGCCAAAATCTAATCGTATACCGATAAATTGTAAACCTTATGATGTTTTAAAGAATAATATATATGTTGAAGCTGGTTTAGTTTTTCTCGGAGATAAAATTGTAATCCCCCGCAAGCTTCAAAATGGCATTATGAAACTGTTACATAAGGGCCACATTGGTATTAATAAAACTATACATAAAGCAAGAAAAATATTTTTTTGGCCAAATTTAACATCTGATTTAACTTCCTACATAAAACGATGCAGAATTTGCGAAAAATATATGCCAAGTAATTTCAAAGAACCTCTTTTACCACTGTCAACTCCAAAACTTAGATTTAACAAAATAGGCGCTGATATTTTAGAATTTGGATCAAAATCTTATTTAATATTATTAGACCATTTTTCTCATTGGATTGAGATTTGCCCATTAAAGTACAAAACATCAGAAAGTGTCATAAATGAAATGCAAGGAGTCTTTACGAAGTTTGGATACCCCCAGTATATAATAGCCGATAACTTACCGTTCTTGTCATTGAAATGTAGAAATTACTACAAAAATAAAGATATCACCATTTTTACATGCACACCCCACTATCATCAAAGTAATGGATTATCGGAAAAGGCAGTTAGTATTTCAAAACAAATTTTACGAAAAAGTCTTGCTGAAAACAGTGACTTTAGGGAATCATTGCTCGAATATAATAATAGCCCAATAATTAATTTAGACGCGTCCCCAGCTCAAATTCTTCAGAGTAGAACCTTAAGGACACAATTACCTATAACACATAATAAATTAGAACCTAAAGTACAAAATCACATTCATAAATATTTATCCGAACAAAAAGACAAAATGAAAAAACATTATGATAAACGTAGTAGGAAAACTGTAATAGAGTATAAAAAGGGTGATAAAGTAGTAGTTAAAAGTAGTAAAGATAAATATTGGTATAAAGCTGTGGTTTTACAAAAAGCTAATGAACCAAGATCTTATTGGATAAGGAAAGAAAGTAACAATCGAATAGTTAGACGTAATTCAAGTCAAATGAAATTATAGGTTACACATTCAGATTATAATGATACAATATTGGAACCCGAGTTGTATTTCAATCAACAAGAGCAAGATATTCAAGTTGAAGATAAAGACCTTGCTTTAGATAATAGTATGTCAAACGATGTTCTTAATGATATTCAAAAGTTGTTTGTCCCTGTACATGATAACGAGACAACAGTGGCTGACCAGAGAAATACAGAGTCAGCTACCTACAAGTGTACCCGATCCCGCTTTGGACGAGTTGTCAAGCCAGTCAAGAAACTCAATTTGTAAATCTTAAAAGGGGAAGGTGTTCAGTATATTCGGAACGCACCCTAACCTTTTGAGATGGTAATTTTAGATATGCAGAGTTGTCATTATCATGTCATTATTCGTACTAACGTGCAAGTTGTTTTAATGTGTTTGATTCTTCATGTAATATAGATGTTAACAATTTATACATTTTATTATTGCAACCTCCCTCATAACTAAACACCGTGAGTTATAATAATTCACTTGTGAGTTATTACATATATCACTAGGTACAATGCCAATTAGCCAATCTTCTTTACGATACCGTCAAATAGAATGGTCCATTATTATTGAGCGGAAGAAGGGACTTTGACACGTTTGCATAGTTTCGATGTTGTCAAATTAAGTTAATTGTGCCAAAAATGATGAATTTGGTTAATGAAGATGAAATATTTATTGCTATAATCGTAGATAAAGTATAGCATTTAATTAATGATGGGAATAACTCACTTGATAAACTTCTGCGTGAGTTATTACCTAAATTATCGGTAGTTGAATCATATGCTATTAAATTTGTTTTGTATCCCATCTAGCTCTCCAAATTGTACTGTTTTTACTCTACTAATATATTATATTATTATATTTATTGTAGTTGGACGATAGCTCAGTGGTTAACGCGTTTAGCTTGCAAACTGGCATGCCTAACGAAGTGGATTTCGAACCTTATTGCATACTGCGAAATAATCTTAATTATTAAATTGTTTCCAAGATGTAGTTCGGATTCTACTATAAACTGTAGGGTCTCGTTACTCTTTACCCAACATAAAATCCTTGGTAACTTGAAAGGTGATTGAAAAACATTATAATGGTGTTGTATCCTGGTCCTTATAATATATAAAGACATACGAATGGTAAATCAGTCATTTATTATCACAATTACTAGATTTGGTTAGCCGTTACAATTATACGACTATGCCTAACGACGGTGGAAGAGGAGAGAGCTTGGTACCCTGTAGTACGTTCTGTCGAGGTTCCTAAATTGCGCTGAGTGTGCGCTTTAGCGTTTATTAAAGGTTGCGTGGTTGCCACATACCTTGCAAATGGTAGAAAGTAAGATCCGTAATATTTTGGATGGGATAAAATAAAATAAATGCAGATTAATGGTAAAATCAAATTGCTATCGACCGGTGTCCTTCTGCCATGGATATCTTTGGATAAGAGCAGAGCTGGGTAGTAATCAAATACTGAGTATTCAGAATACTATTCAAAATACGACTTTGGTATTCGGTATTCAGTATTGAATACTCTGTGCTTTTCACTGCCTAAGTATTCGGTATTCCTCAAACTGAATATTATTCATTATTCAATACTTAAATGTGATATTTATGAATACCAGCAGTATTCAAGAATACTAAGTATTCGTAATTATTTGTAATATTATTCTGCTCACAAATATCTGAATTTTTTTTTTTTATTAACAGGTAGTATTGATAAATTCTAGGAACAAGCAGCAGTCGTAACAAAGTTTTATCACTTGGACATACATTAAGCTACCCAGTAGTTACACGATGGAGTTCTCTTTATGATTCATTAAATCAAATTATATTTATTAAGAGAGATGTACTTCGAAATTTGGAGATTCGGTCTGATAAGATAGAAAGATTAATATTTAAGGAATGGGAACTGATTTATCTGCAAGAATATTGTAGTATATTGAAACCAATTGCCAAGACAATTGATTTTCTACAGGGACAAGACAATACTTACTTTGGGTACCTTGTGCCATCTATTACTAGCTTAAAAGTTAAGTTGAAAAAAAAAAAAAAGAAATTAGCATTAAAATATTTGAATACGGTTACGAATGCTTTAACTGAAAATTTAAAGGACAGATTTCGATGGTGTTTTAAACTATCGCCAAATGATGA
Organism: Stenurella melanura; assembly: GCA_963583905.1. NCBI lineage: Eukaryota > Metazoa > Arthropoda > Insecta > Coleoptera > Cerambycidae > Stenurella > Stenurella melanura. Next base: position 102,229,353 of record OY757314.1, on the reverse strand, counting down.
TGGTGATGGTATATCAGTATCGGAGAAAGCTATTGTTGCTGCAGTTACTTGCCCTAACGTTAAATTAACGTGGTTGAATTCTTCTTCTGAATATACAACGCTAGATGTTGCTGAAAAACATGAACTAGTCGTCAAAGCCGGCGTTGACATTGCCATAGAAAGTGGCTATGGGCTACTTTAACAAGGATCTAGATCTGAAGCCAAAGCAAATGTAAAAAGAAACAGTTTCTTTCAATTCGATGACGATAATTCTTCTGATTCAGATCAACCTGATCAACGTGAGCCTGAGTCAACGCAATTAACGCACTCACATCCGACATCAGCACCTAGGTTACAAGAGGATAATGAAGTAATTAGAAGCACATTTTTTTGGAATAACTGGAGTATTTAGAAGATCAAAATGTAACAGTCAATATGTTGAAAAATTATCCCATTATAATGGAGGTGTCTAAACGGACCAATTCTTTTCGAAATACTTGTTTTATTAAAAGCCAATAATTTAAAGTTGAAGTAGAGGTGCTTGGTGGTGACATGTTACTGTATAGTATTAGTACTTAGGCACTATTAATGTTAATAAATAAATAAATTAAGAATGTCTCATTCTTTTTATTGTTTACTATTTCAACTAAGAATTTTACTGCTTCATTAAGTATTCATGGTATTCATGTCATTATGAATACCGTGAATACTGGTATTCAAGTACTTTTAGTCTAAAGTATTCTGAATACTGCAGTATTTAGAATACTTTTATCTATAAGTATTCAGTATTCTGCATTTAAATACTTTTTCAGTATTCATACCCAGCTCTGGATAAGAGGACCTGTATTAACGTACCAAAAAAGTAACTTAACCTAACCTGCCTTTACCAAACCAGGCTACCACGAAGAGGATGCTTGACAATGATATCTAAACTTTAAGATTCTATGATTTCTAAATCGCATTACATTCGCTAAAAAATGTAAGAGTCTGTAACTTTCTCTGCACGTTAAAATTTGTTTAACCGTAATATTTCTTTAAGAGGATGTATTGACAACATAAGAAAAAGAGACGGAACGTTTAATAAGAATATTTGAACTCTAAAATAATACGGAAAATCGAAATCGTTTTAATTTTGCTAAAATGAGTGGAGATACTTTCTTCTGAGCTAAAAATTTGTAACCGATGTTCTGTTCTGTTCTGGCAAGCATATTTCGTTGTTAACGGGTAGTAAAAAAGACAACTTTGAAAATAATTTATCATCTTTGAGATTCGACGGTAAAGTTATTTCGTATATAATCGTACATTTTTCCATGTTTATGGCATATACAAATTATCTTAATAGGAATTTGTTCTTAGGATGTATAATTTATTGCTCAGAAGATATGGATTTGGAATTATGAGACAAGCAATACGATAAAAATCTAAGTTTATTTAAAATTTGGAAATATTTTTCTCTCTGGATAGTTAAACCGATAAAACTTTCATTCTTGGAATAGTTTTTTGAGTTAAGGTAATTTAAATAAATATAATCAATCTGAAAAAGATTGTAATATTTCATTTTTCTATAACTGTTGAATTTCTGGTTGCACTTCCTGACGTCGAACGCGTCCTGGCGACAAGTGAGCCTTGTAACGATGATGTAATTTTCTTATTATATTCAAACTAAATGATTGGCACATGCCAGCAGTGTATTTCGTCGTGATTTATATTCGATAGAATTTATCAATTCATAGGAAATATTTAAGTGAGGTTCTAAAGAATTTACCTAGTCTCGACCTATTATTTAAACTGTACTCGATAAACGGTGTTACTAAATTCCATTTGTATTTGGCATATTGATAACTTCACATATTTTTTTCAGTCCGTCAAGTACAACAAATCTTGGGCTCTCACAGGAATACATGGACGCTGAACTTAATGGACGAAATCACAACTGTTTAGAATACAATAAAAACTGTACTGTTAGTTTTCTAGATTTGATTAGTCGTGCAGAAGAATCTCTATAAATAATAAAAAATTAAACTATTCTTTGATTTATTACATAGTGTCCATGACTTAGCTAAATAGAAAAATACTTGTATTTTGCTGGTAATACTTAGATTATGTTACAAATTAAATTTAAAATTAATGCATATGTATGATTGAAGGTATCAATACATTTATAGTTAAATTGAAGTGTACAAGCAGATAGGTCCATTATTACAATGAATACAACATTTAATGCTGAAAGGTAAAATAACGAAAATACATTTTGAAACACAATAACTATATACAAATTTACATATACATCAAAAACATGATCCTCTCCAAGGTTCATTGTTGGTCAGTTACTATTTGCAGGTTAGCATTAAAGTCAGTAATAATTATCAGTTTGATTGACGAGATAAATTTACTATATTAGAAATATTTGAAGTTGATGACGCCACAGGTGAGGTAGTGACAAATTTTAATTATTTCACACTATGTGTTCAAGAGATCTCCATTATTCTGTAAGCATATGTTTACTCACCTTTTCATATTTTCAAAAATATTTTGTAAAATATTTGGTGTTATGTTTTGCATAACATCTTTGATTCATCGAGGGTATGTTTCATTTTTCAATTGACCAAGAGAAAGTAATGCAGAGGTGTCGCCATCTACCTCTGCTGATAATAATCTTTTGTCGAAACATTTTTTTACAATTATAATCTGTGGCCCGTCTGCAGTATTCAATCTCTCACGGAATGTGATTGGCCCTATCATTATTCTTCTAGGCATAGACACTCCAATACAATTAAGTACAATGAATTTTTAATGTAAATTGCAGATATGAAGTTTTCCATGAACTGTAAGTGTTCGTGATAATTCAAATATGAAGTTATTTTTATAGTTCTTGATGCTTATTTGAAATACATTTTTAATGTAAATTCCCGGTGCGAAACTTATCAACATTTCTCTTGGCTTATAGTTTTTGATATATCTGTTCGATATATGTTTTTAATTTAAGTTCCCCGTATGAAGCTTATCGGTAATTATAAGTTTCTAGGATGTTTTAAATATGAAGTTAATTTAAGTTTTGAAGGGTGTTTAAAATATATTTTTAATGCAAATTTCTTATCTATCAGCACCTGCCCGAGATCTATTAGCACGTTTTTATGGTAAATACGAAGTATTTGTTCAATTTGATGTGTATATCTACAATGGATTTTAAAGTAAATTCCTCGTAAGAAGTTTATCCAATATCCATTTGTAAACTTTGGTAATAATTGGAAACGAAGTTCTTGTATATTTTTATGTCTATTTGAAAAACATACTTATTTGTAAATCCCCTTACGGATGGCTGTCAGCATCTGTACGTTTTTATCGTACAGAATTACGTAAAATCTTTTTGTAATATTTGACTAAATGTTTTCAAGAATTTGTGACATTCTTGTGTAGTACATACTAATAAGATTATATAACTTCACTTTTTTCCCGAATTCACAAACAATGCCAAAAGTGCCAAAACTGAAAACATTCTCATATTTGATGAAATTCAGTATCACAGGGTTTTCGAGGTCGCTGACTACGAATCTGAGGCCAGATTTTCAAAATTCAAAATGGCGGATCCAATATGGTGGATTAAAAAATAAGATGGCTTCAATTACGACAAAAATGTACACACAGAGATTTTTGTGTCACAGGTTACATATACGAGGTCGAATTTCTAAAATTTTACATGACCTGAGCTATGGTATTTTTACCACGTTGAATTTTGAAAATCTGATAATTCCTAATCAGCGATCTCAGAAACCATTTGACACAAGTTTTCAGGTAAAAATACTGAGTTTCAGCAAACTTATAATTTTGAGGGCCGCCATATTGGATTCGCCATGTTCAATTTTAAAAATTTGAGATTAGATACGTAATCAGCGACCTCAAAAACACATGCATATATTTTGAGTCAGTTGCGCTTTATTTTAATTTCAGAGCAATAAAATAATAATTTTTAAAATTTACAAAAATGTGTAACTTTGGACGCAATTTTATTTTTGGAAAAATTAAGGAAATGAAAGTTAATGTTAATGGAGTGTGTTTGACGAATTATATGGATTCCATAGATACCTCACTTACATACTTTAAGCTTAATATAAATCGAGTGCTAGAAAATATTTCATGCACAGATTTCCCAATATTTGGCAATTTGAGCCCAGCCACAAATAGAAAAGATCCTTACCATCGGCAGTCAAGGGGTTACAACATTGTATTTCAAGATTTACATTAAATTCTTCCAAAAACTAAATTAATATGGACCTCTCTTTTGTAAAAATACGTGCAAAACATCTTATAAAATGCTATGAAATACCTATCAGCAACTTTTTAGCACGTTTCTTTCTTTGTTTTCAGTACTCTTCAAATTCTATAGAAATTTGATATTATTAATAAAATAATATCAAATTTCTATAGGATTTGAAGAGTACTGAAAACAAAGAAAGAAACGAGAGAATTGATAATATATCAATTCTCGGAAAAACTAACCAAATGGAACACGGGAAGAGTTTCGTTGGATTAGTTCTATTTTTTTTATTACAAACCATTGTGATTAGTTATAAATCCATAACTGCAAGAAATAATGTAAGGCTTGATTTACTTACGTGCCCCTAGAATGTTGTTGAAATTATTGTCTTTAAATCTTCAGTCATAAACTACATGAAAGCTTTTGATCATATGATAAAAAAAATATTTTTTTTACAACCACAATTTGTAACGTATTCGCGAAAATAAGACAAATGAAACCAAGAGGGATTTACCGTCGATATACACAAATTCACCAATACGTGAGAGCGATTTAGATATTATGACTTTCCGCTGTTACTATACAAACTTTTCCTTATAGGTGAATTCCTTTGTATCGAATTGAGTTCATTTGTTATATTTTCGCGAATAGCATTTCTAAAACTCACATGCTTAAGAGTGAGCAAGGTGACAAAATGAACTCAAAATCCTGCGACTACTATGGTTACTTAGTCATAAGTACATTCAGTAAGTGTAAAATATCAAAGTTTGTTTTACATTACGGATAAAGATAGTGTGAATGAAGTAGTACTTGAATATCTCATCTTAAATTATAAATTGTATCGAAGTGGTTCCATCTACTGAAACAGCATTGTACTAAAATTATGATTAACAATCAGCTGTTTTTGGCAAATTGGGTGAAAATAAGTGTAAGTTGTAAATAAATAAATAGTACAGGATTGTTGAGGAATATCTTTGGCTAAAATTTGCTTATTAGGGAGATATCTGTTCACTTGGCGCGTTATCCCCCACTTCCCCACTGATCTCAGGCCTTGCTCGCTCCTAATAACCAATGTTATCTCTCTCTCTCTCTCTCTCTCTCTATGGAACTTTTGGAAAACTTTGAGCAACTGACAGCAGATTCTGGTAAAATATTATTTGTTATACTATCATGAATTCTTACGAAACCTAATTAAATAATTTCCCTTCAATTCGTTTATAAACATTATTTTTAAAGTCCTGAAAATGCAGGTAAAATATAGCTTTTTTATTAAAATTTTCTTTTACTTATGAGCGTTCTCGGTTTGTATGACTACTCTTAAGCTCGTTCAGGAAATAATAATACTTAAACTGTTTTAATTCCTTTTAAATGGATGTAAAATTACCAATGCAATTTCTTGCCATATTTGTACCACGAGTGCTTATTGACACATACTGTTACAGTCCAATATTCCTTGTCCACTAAGAATAATTAAATCAGGATGATAGTTACAATTGTAACATCCTGTATATGGAATTAAATAGTATACGAGCGAGAACACAGTTTTTAATTTGCGGATTCAGTTTTACGCACATTGCTGTTGCGCAGTAACTGAGGTGGTGCCGTTATGACCGGCGAGTCAGTGTCAGTAGTGGATTGTGTGAGTCGGGCAAAAATCCGACTACTGTCTGATGCAACCAGATTAGTCAGCCCCCCCCCCCACCCGTTTTTAATCAAGCTGAACACCGCGGTGGCGGCAGAATTTCTCGTTGGGAAGAACCCACCCCCGCAAACAACCAAAAACCAGCCTCAAACGGGGTTAACGCATATTATAATTGTTTGAGAGATTCTTACTTAGTGATCCCCCGTTCTCGAAAATGGGAGGGAAAGTTCTTTGTCCAGTGGTCTGATGAGAGCGCTCTCTCACCCCGTTGGAGGCTTGTTATTGGCCGTTGAGAGAGTGGGCGGGTGTCACATATGATTTTCATGGTCCTTCCCTTGTTCGGCATCCTCGAAAACGGGGGAAAATTATTATTACTCTTGATATGCGGAGAGCGCTCTCTCACCTCTTTGGCGGGCGGTTATTGGCAATTGAGGAGGTGGGCGGATGGCAGACACGCGTCTCAGTGTCCTACCCATGTCTGTCATGCTCGAAAACATCATTACGCATTTGGCCCAGTTTGGGGGTGGTCCTTGGCCGTTTTCGGGGGTTGGTCACCCCAACGAGGAATTCTGCCACCGTTGGCAGCATCCTAGAAAATGGGGAGAACCACTTTGGTTGCATCAGACAATATTTGGGTGTTTCGGGCCTTTTCCCGACACACAATCCACTAGTGGGACGCGAGATCTAGAAGCTAGTAGTTGTGTCGCCATGATTCAGCAAGAGGGTTGAGGTTATTTATTTGATTGGGCCTAACACCTCCGTTGATCGAGGATTATTTGTTTATGGTATCAATATATCTTGCCTTACCTTGTTTATTTTTGAAGTCTAGAAGCTGCCCTACTAGATAACATATAATAGTTTGATACGTGATTTTGTTAATCTACAGACTAGTACCATTTGTTAATTTGGTTTAGTAATTAATCATCTATCGCATGGACCCCGTAATACTTTGTGGAGTTACCTACTCCTCGACAAATTATTATTGTTGAATATTTTGCCTGTGGAATGTAAGTAAAATAGAATTACCTAGTACTGGTTTGTTCTGAGACGTTCAAACTAAGTCCATGCAAATTGTTGATGTGATGAATAATCTGTAGCATTCAACTAAGTATTTTTCTGTAGCTCGCACTATCGTAGAAAGTTCGAGTACCATGGTGTTGAGCTTAGTTCCGAGCGTTACTTGCAGAATCTCTAGATACGATGGTATTGTCCAAATCAGAAAATTATAGAAACATTTTTAAAGTAAATTTTTCTCCTTCTATTTGGCCTCTTATTATTTTCAGAAATTAAACTAACAAAGTCATTTGCAAAAAACATATTTGTGCACCTAATTTGTTAGGTAGATAAACTTTTAAAATTATAATTTGTACCATTTTGAGAATATCCTGTCAAGTTCTTAGAGAGTTCAGAGAATCTTGGAAACGAAAATTTAAATACATTGGACTATTCTGTTTTATAGACTTTAAATGAGATTCGAAACTATAGCAATTATGTTTAGAACTTAATCTCAAAATGCCCGGCAAACGTTTGAATTCGCAAGCAAAAAGTCTTGTTGCAACTTTAATTCAATATTTTACGACCAAAAGAGATAATGGCTGTTCCATAATTTCTGTTAATGCCTTCAAAATTTTAACCTGTATGCTAGTGCTGAAAGTTGTACTTGACCTTTAATTCATTTGATTTATACAGATACTCGAGGTCATCCTGTGTGCAAGAATTATTGGACAAAATGTAGATATAATCATTATTTACATTTTGTGATGGCTACTTAATACAATTATAAAGAAATAAATAACGCATCCAAATAAAATTTATTTCACCTCAGATTTGACCTGTAATAGTATAATATTCCATTTAATTTACACTGACAGAACAACGAACATTGCATAAACTTATTATCTCACAATTATTATTGGTCATCACTGGAAATATGAGAAAAATAAATAATAACTTGTCAAGTAATATCACATCCTTCCAACTAGTGAAAAAATAATTTTTATAGTAAAAAATGTGTCTAGGAAAGGAGGTAATATTATCATGGTATGTATATAAAAATAATTAACAAAGATTGTACGATATTTTAGTAATATTTAGTATATATTTTTTGGAACAGGCAACATTATTTGACAACGAATCTTAAAAAGAGTTACATCCCACAAAAATTAACACCAGTCATATATTATATACATTTTAAAAAACGTAGCACTCTTACAAAAATGGCACTGTGAGTTAATTTTAATGAGATATGTCGGTTATTCTTAATAAGACACTACATGAATATTATGAAATTAAAATGAAACTTTTACAATGACACAATATTGGGACACTAACTTTATTATTTTATAATTTCTAATACACAGTGACCTAAAATTATGATACACATTTTGTTCACCTATAACTTTTTGCTGGGTCCATATCGCAGGATTCGCAGGTAAGAGAAAAATCCCGCTAAATATTGTTTTTCAAGAAATTTGAATATTTGAATATTATAATATAAAGTGCTTCCAAATTTAAAATCCAATAACACATTTTGAAATTAACATTTTTGACTTCGATGATTTGAAACTGCCTTTTCAACAAATTAATTAATTTTGTTTTTAAAGATGATTTTCCAGTGTCAATCAATTTTAACTACATAGGTACTAAAATGCATTTATGTAGTATTTTTGACTCAAATCAAAATTAAGTATAATGTATTATCCTTCCCGAGTACTCGGTGACATCCACAGTGCGAATCGCCGTGGCAATTGAAGGGCTGGCCGAATAGAGGCCAGCTCGGATTAAAAGAAAATTAAAAACAAAACACAATCTCCTTCCGCAGGATGAGTGAATTAATAAGTTTATAAGATGAACCATGTAAAGAAAAATAAAGTTAAAATAATTCGTACATGTAGTGCAAATGACGCTAGTGTAAATAAAATATCAGATATATATGATTGGTTTTGAAGTGTTTGTTTTTCTAAAGATTTTGATATTCAAAGAAAAGTTCTGATTAGGATGAGAAAATTTATAGAGATAAAACAAACAAAAAATAACAAAAAGTACGAAGAAAAGGATAGAAAAGAGCTAAAGATCGAAAATTGGTTTGTGGGATTTTATAGTTGGACAGAGAAATGAGGTGCGGCTAGATATGTTGCAGATATGTAGCGGTTTTCTTCAAATCTATAAATAATTAATTATAATATTGTGTTTTGTCAAGTTTAATATTTAAGGAGTGACAATGCTTTAGCATGCCTAGGCATAATTGAAGACTGATTTCTGCAGGTCTTCTGATTGTAGATTCGGTTCCCGCTAGGCCAGCCAAGACATTTGTGCTGTGCTGTGTGTATCTGTGAGTAAAAGTAAAAGTAGGGAAAAAAGTCTGATCGCCAATTTTCAGAACAATTATCCAGAACAACTCGAACTTCATTGCAATTTAAAAAACAGAGTGAATTGTCGTAAAATATCTATAGTATATATATTTTTTTCATTTGAAGTGAACATAGGCAGATTGATCTGGGTTGATTAGTTTCAAAATTTCTGCTTCTAAAATTGTAAATCGGGATTTTTTACATTTAATAGGAAACTAGATGATTTCAATTAGGTTTAGGATAAGTGTTTTACGATATGTTACTGATTTACATTATGTAATCCTGATAAGCCCTATTAAGTATATAAAAAGTCATACAATTTTTTGTTAACATTTTCTAATTACATTTGTTTCCTGTTCCTATCATCTATGTCCACAATAACTTAAAAAATTTAAATATCAGTGACCATATGGCAAAGCATGAGATGAACAAGTCTTTACAAACTAGAATTCTATATCAGCCATTTTGTTTTTCTCAATAGCCATTGTCACTCTGAATAAATCGATTTAGATAAGAACCATAATAAATCAGTGTAGTTACAGGGGCTCAAATATAGAAACACGTGAACAAACAAACGTTACGCCCAACCATATAATTCTGTTGTAGTATATGAACGAAAGTAGCAATTCAATGTGTGTTTTTTACTGTTTTATAGCAATCCTTATAGTTTTGTTATGCCCATTCGTCCGTCCGTCTATCTGTATGTCACAACCTTCTCATTCCATCACTTTTATACCTATTGAGATGTAATTTGATATATAGGCGCAAAAACAAACAAAAATATTTTTACAAACCTTTTTGAACAAAAAACAAAAATTACACTTACACCATCGGGTGAGTGGTTGGGGGCGAGGGATTGTTGAAAATGCAACAAAAGTGTTTTGGAACCTTATAGTTTTAACTCATCTAACACGAAATATTCACTCTCAAAATCATTATTAACGCGTCTCTCTTTCCAATTTATCAATTTAATAAATCTGAAATAATTCCAGAATGTTATTTAGTACTTTCAGTGAAAATTATTACGGACCCAAAAATATTTTTTGAAAAATTTTGAAATCATTATTTTTAGAGAACGAGCTTTGTCTGGATGAAATAGCTCTTAATACGTATGTATTCAGATATATAGCATAAAGTTGAGAAGAATGTTAGTGAGTATGGAACCATGTCTTGTGCGTGCTCAACACGCTCCCGGCCAGTTTTTTTATAAATAAATTTATACCGTATTTCCAGAAATGTATACATTGCAATTGATATTTAAATTTTGAATTTAAATATACTTGAAAACATCGCTTTTATAATAAAATATTAATAAGTAAACATGCTTTGCGATGCTTAGTATTGTGGTTTCTTTGACGTTTCTAGATCGGCTATTCTATTATTTAATATCAAAAGCTATAGGTAAAAAAATGTTTAGGGTACTATGTATCTTATTTGAATATTTCCAACTAAAATATGAATTTTGTACGTAAATCACAAAATAAATGTTAAATCCCGAAAATTTCGTCTATTATTATTTTATTATTAGTAATTTAGTATCAAAATATGTCAACATTTTTAGCTATCTAAGAGTAATTAAAATATATTTAAGTCTTAAACACCTGATTGTGTTTCTTATTATAGGTTTTAAACATCGAACACATATAAATACTTTATAAACAGCAATGATGATGTCTTTAAGGTCATTGCAAAATCCGAAAATTTCACTATGGGAAGGCAACTGTAAAGGCTGTTTGTGCAACAGTTATAACTAGCAAGGAAATGTTGTGTTAAGCTCTCAATTGTCCTTCCTATAAGCTTACGGAGATACATATTTTTTAAGGATTTTGCCATGCCTAAAATAGTATTTTATGAAGTACAAACAAGGTCCACATAACCCGCCGTATTTTTAATACAATATATTTATATCAAACGAAATTGTTTTTTGTTAGCAATCTCTATACTGTTGAAAACACAAGCAGCTCATTAGTGGAAAATTCTTAAAATATACTTATCACCTAAAAACTAACCGTTTCCGATCTTTCAAATGTGAAGTTAAGTGATCCAAAACAGAGAGGAAAACTCAAATTTTTCACAGTATAGCTTCGTTTAAAAATGGTTAGTAATGAAATAAATTTAATGAATTTCTTTTATTCAAGAACGATAAAAACTATATCAATAGTTACATTTATAGGTCGCGAAATTCCTTATTACGTATCGAGGGAAAAATTATCGCCGAGGCCTCTAGCGGTCGAGGCAACATAATTTCGAGGGCACTAATGGCCATGGTATGAACACTGTTTTTTGTGCAAACGTAAATTATAGATAGCATAGAATGGTGAAAATGACACAGTATAAATGGTGACCGAAGCGAGGAAGGCCACACCGTTTATGCTAAATAAACGCGGTGGCCTTGTCAGAGTCTTTCTATAGAAAAGGTGTATTTTGAATGTATACTTGAAAATCCAACCGGCATGGCAAAATTGTTACATCGACTTACTAATTACTAATTTTGTTTAATAAAAAATAACGATTTTAGAAGCGAAAGTGACTTTTGGTTTTTCGGCCGTTACCCTAAGTAACGGTCGAAACTGTAAAACTGTGAAACTGAATTTTACGGACTCTTTTGAGAATGTGATATACTCACTTCACGTACGGCTGCACAAACAAGTGTTTACATACTATTCAGTTGCGTGCAAGATTCTGCACAAAATAAGTATAAAATGAATATCTCGCGATAAATAGAACAGGAAGTATATGGATGGAACATGAAATGGTTAAAAGAGATTGAAAGTCGGTATTTTTTGGTTCTGAGCAGGTGGCTTATGCGTATTGTGTCAAAAATGCACATACAATGATTAGAGATAAACAATTTTGTGTACTTCAAACTACTAACGCGAAAAAAATACTTTATACGACTAATATATTCAAGGGCGATGGCTCAAAATACGCCTTGTAGATATGCAATTAGCTAATTTTGCAACGTCTTGATTTTTCGATTATTATCAGTCACCGCGAGTTCCAAAACCAGCTGCTGAAGATGACAATGTTGCAGAAAATGGTTGTTTTAGAGTTGTAAGTGTCACCCCCAGGACATTAATATAAATAAGGCGATTTAAAGAACATATTAAAAAGTACTCAAGTTTGTATACGAAATCTTCATGCGATTGAAACGAAATTGGTTTTTAAAATTTATAAATCTATGTAAATTTACCGAAGTATATGAGATATCAACTGATAAAAATTGATTACATTATGTTATTCAAAGGGAAATGTATTTATATTTTTGACCAGTTAACTATTCATTATATTTTTCTAGAATGAATTCGAACCTATCAGCACTAGATGTTTTACTTTAGCTCTTAATTCTCGTCACTTTGAATTCTTAGAAACATTTTCGTGTGTATTTTTGTCACCTAATACGTACAGAAAGAATTACTTGGTAAAAACTAAAAACCACAAACCTCCAGATACATTTAACAATGTTTTGTACTGTATAGTGCTGTATTTAACGCTATTTATCGCAAGGTATTCATTTTATTTTCTACTTATTTTATACAGAATGTTATATATAATAAAACGGTATATAGCGACTGTCGGTGTAACTTTTACCATTATTTCTCATTATATATGCGAGTCTGCCTGGGGGAAAAAAGAGGTGATATTACAAATTTTGTATACCATTTGAGTTAGCAACGGATTCTTATGGGAAAAATTCCTCTGAACAAGATTTTTTTATGAAAAATTTTCCTAAACCGTGAGCTTCATGATCAAATAATTGTTTAAATAATTTTTCTTTCGTTTTTATTTGATAAAATGAAAGCGGTTTGGCGGATCTGAAAAAATCTTGATTCAATCGAAAGATATTTTCAATACGTGTCGTTTGGCGCCAGGCACAACTCATTTTATCAACTCAATCATTTGTTGTAGCCAAAATAAATTTCTTAATTAACAAATTGATTACTCCGAAGCTAATGAGGTCAGGATATTGTTTTTTTAAAAAAACATATACTTTTATACCAAAGAATACACCATTTTTTTTGGCCCGATATCTTCAATACTTTTTGATTGTTTAAACAATTGACATCATTTGTTAATTAAAAATTTCTCAGAAAGTAAAAACATTTATTATCATAAAAAATACTTGGTTACATGAAAAAAAAAGCAAAGTTGACGAAAAAAAAATTGCCCACACCGAGGATTGAACCCGCCACCCCATTGCGCGTCAAATCTTACTATTTTCACGTTGCGGGAGAGACTTTTTTAAGGGTCAAAAACACGTATAACTCTTCAGGGATTAAATATTTTTTGTAGAACTTTTTGTGGTTGATGGAAAAACTCGTTAGCTTTCATTTGCACTGAACCTCGTGTCCAATAAGTTGTTATTACACAAATTAGAGCCTCTAACGCAATATCACTTTTATTTCCGGTTCCGGTTATTTGATCAAGTTGTTTCTGGTCTCAAAATTTTCCATTTTCCAAGCACTTTCATATGCATAAAACCCCATTTCGATACGTTTATTCAGAGCCGAGATATTCCATTTGTTAATTTGCAAAATTAATTTAAAATTTAAATAAACAAAAGAAAAAAGTTGAATTCGTGCAGAGTTCTATGGGGGTTATGCCCGACATCAATTTTTATCATTTAAAGTTGGCTTGAAGTCGATCAAATTTTCTTTGCTAATTAGCAAATTATGCGAATTGTTTAAACAATCAAAAAGGATTGAAGATATCGGGCCAAAAAAAGTGTGGTGAATTCTTTGGTATAAAAGTATATGTTTTTTGAAAAAAACGATATCCTGACCTCATTAGTTTCGGATTAATAAATTTGTTAATTAGGAAATTTATTTTGGCTATAACAAATGAACGGGTTGATAAAGTGAGTTGTGCCTAGCACCAAACAACGCGTATTGAAAATATCTTTCGATTGAATCAAGATTTTTTTGGATCCTTCAAACCGTTTTCATTTTATTAAATAAAAACGAAAAAAAAATTGTTTAAACAATTATTGGACCATGAAGCTCGCCTTTTAAGAAAAATTGTCATAAGAAAATCCTGTTCAGCGGAATTTTTCTTATAAGAATCCGTGACTACCTCAAATGTTACAGAAAATTTTTGGGAAAAATCCCAGGCAGACTCGCCTAATAAGGAATAAAATCACTAAACGTACTTCTTTTTGTTAATAATCTTCGAACGCATCTAAATCGATAAATAATTTAAATAATATGTATATGTTCTCAACTACCAAATGATTAGTCTGCGTACATATTAGTAATTTCAATGACAAAAGAAGTTAAAACAAGTTCAATTTTGATATCAATAGAAAAAATAAACTTTTGTGAAGTTGAAATAACCCTCTCTCCTTGATACACACTAAATTCAACTCATTCATTTTGACTGGTGATTGGCCTAATTGTATCAATGCCTTACTGTTAATAATTATCTGGTCGCTCACCCAGAAAAAATGAATACACTTAACAAGAGTTAATCTTAGGTGATAAGTTAAATTTCACATTAACAGAGACCTGTGAAACAAAAAGTGTTTGTCCAATATTTTATTAATTCACTTGAACAAACAGTGATTGCTTATATAATGTAAATCTTAAGGGTACATAATGAAAAGGGATTTATTTATTAAACAATAATTATGCCCACCATATTTTTTAAATAATCAGGTACAAAATTTTATACAGAATGCTTAAAGTAATGTTAAGAGAATATTGTGGCAACTCCTTTTAATAAACCTACAGTTTATTGACATAACTGTTTTTTAGTCTTATCCACGTACATAAAATATTTATCATTTTAAAACTAACAGTTATAGTGTATAGTTCAGCATATCACAGGAGCTCGACATTTTGGAGTACCGTTTTACGACATAATTTCTTAACATTTACTATGTACAATTGAACCTTATCCACCTAACTTACCTAACACAAAAATCAATGATATTTTGTCAAAAACGCAGAGTACAAGTTGCTGAGGCGGTAAAGCAAGCACCTTGCCTGTTAAAAAAATATATATATAAGAGTGGATTAGGACGAAATTTGAAAAATATGGACCATCAAGAACCTTCAGTTTATGACAATTATTTAAAGATTAATGTCAATTTTCAAGGCCCACTATGATTTTTTTTTTTGTTAAAAATGTACGTGTTAGTGATTTTTATTATTGAAAATCTAACAATAGTCCAGCCAACGAATGGCCCAAAGGGTGGTGTAGAGTGCGTGAGCAAGGACCTAAGCAATTCCTCTAGAAAGATGCTTAAGGAGTGAACTTACTGAAAGTCCTGACGTCTAGGAGGTGAGCGGGAGTGGCGGGGGGGTCACAATGAAAGTCCGACTTTTGGTTTGTTCGCTTATGTCTCGAAAACGATGCGTCGTAGGGAAAAATTTTCTTATACTAATTGAAAACTCATGATTTTTTTCGGCAACTTTCATTTTATATACTTTTTTCGAATTCGCACTCGTTTTCGAGCTACACGCTCGGAAAGTGAAAATTTTTGATTAACACATTTTTACCTTACGTCTTCAACTTTAAGGAAAAGCAAGGTTTGCTTCTCAAAATTGTACTTAAAGTCAGAAATCATCAAGGATTACAACCCTTCCTCCACTTAACGCGAGGTTGAAGAGGCTGGGAATATTTGCTTCCTCAAACGGTACGGAGCACCAGCAAGATAGACCTCCATCTACCAGTACCGCTTCATGAGGTCTGTGGCAAATATTAAGCCTGACATTAGCTCCCTCCCACCAACTGAGTGCGCAGCTAAACAGCATTCGCGGCGCACCTACCACCAAGTGCAGCAGCGGCTCGGGAATGAGCTGCCCCTTCAAGGGTGGGGGTGGAAACATGTAGGAGACACCTTGGTGCCTTATTATAACAGAAGATCCACCAACACCGGAGGTCCTAAAGAAAACGATATTTTGCTGCTGAACCAAGGATTGTGGTAGTGGAAAGCAATGCTGAGCCGTTCTGCGACGTGCCTCCACTGACAAGGGAAATGCCTCAACGGCATGCCTGTTTACGAAGAGGGCGACAATAAAGACGACGTAGTGCCCCTTCAGCAAGACCCACCCACCACTGAGGATGAGGATGCCATGGGCGAGAAAGGAGTCTTACGGCCAAAGAGGATGAAAACGTGAATCCAGAGAAAGTTGAGAATTGAACATTGAAAAGTTATTGAGAGTGAGAACAATGAAAATTATTGAAATAGAATAAAATTACTTTAATTATATTTACTTTTTTATCATCTTTAAAATAATTTTTTTTATTCCTCAGATAAAAATCTGTTTTTCGAAAATTTTCACTTTTGCGGAGCGTGTAGCATTTGGTATAAAAAATTCTTCCCTGGTGGGACCGTACCGTTTTCGAGATATAAGCGAAAAAACCAAAAGTGAGACTCTCTCCATCCGGCTTACCTCCTAGACGTCAGGACTTTCAGTATGTTCACTCCCTAAGCATTCTGAACAACTTTCTAATGGAGTCGCTTAGGTCCCTACTCACGCATTCTACACCTCCTTTATTGACTGAACTACTACGCTGAATTCAGATTCTATATTTTTGTCATGAAGTAAACATTTTTATATAATCTATATTTTTTTAATCCCATTAGAATGGGTAATTTTTATTTTTAACTGGGGGTGATTCCATAGAATACTGCCTACGTTAATTTTGTCATAAATCTGTCATTGTTTAATATTTTTCAAGAAAGGATATCTCACGTCTTTTGGGTTTACGTACACCGACAGAATAATATGCTGTTGGATCTGGCAAAAGTGAGCATTTTCTTAAATTGCACCAATCTAGCTATACAGGGTGATTTAGAAAATTTAGTTCAAAGAATGATTTGTGAGTTGTGAGATCTCATGTTCTAAATTCTATCAGCGTAATATTTTCAAGGAAAAACATATCTATTATTATCTTATGTCTATAAAATGCGCATATATTATTTTAGACAGTGGCGGTTTCTTAGAGAGGGAGAGATAGATCACTTTCCCTAGTTTTTTAGACTTAATACCCACCCATGCAACATTGTTTTTATTTGATCTGCTTTTTGAAAATTGCTCTTATAAATGCATTTGTAGGCTTAATTTAAAGGCAGGATGCCAATGAAAAACTTGCTGAAAGAATGTTAGCTATAGCACATAACCCTGAAAATCCACTGCAGACAAGAACTGAAATAGAAAACTTCAACTTACGTCGTCGTGATGTAGTGGAGTCAAGGATTCGGACCAACATGTTACAAACGAGGAACGTAACCAGACCACCTCCCTCCCCCGTTTTCGAGGGTGCTGAACACGAATATGAGGGTAAAAATGTTTTTATTTTTAGCCTTCAAGCGGCCAAAAACCACTCCTCTTATCGGTTTTCGTGCACGGATATGCGACAACAAGGGTTCTTACGCGAACTTCTACAGATTTGACCGGTACATGATAAAGGACGAAGATTAATGTCAGAGATATTGACCGTGTCCACCCTTGGAGTTGAATCTACCTCCCAGCGGATGGGAGAGTGATAAAATATATCTTTTCTCGATTAAACTTTTACACCCTCTCCCCATTCCTGAGGATGTTAATGACGAATAAAATACTTTTAGGCGACTTCGACCCTTCCCACCCCCTCAAATGACCAATACCCAACGCTATCGCGTGCATCTCTCATTAGTGCTCGACAATACTTAGTTATACCAATATACTGTAAATATTATCCTTTGTAGTCAATAACCTAAAACAAACATTTTCCTCAAGTTCATGTATTTTCTCTATTATCTACCACTTTCAGAAGAAGGAGATAAAAAGATCATACCCCCCCCCGATAGGAACGAATCAACCCCCATGGATTATCTTAAAACTCTCAAAGTTTCGCTCTGATTCCCCTTGTATAATATTTCGAGTCACTTCGCTCCAAATGAGTATTGTCGGGCATTACTGAAGGATGCACTTGAAAGGGGTGGCTTTTATCCATTTACGGCGGTGTGAAGAGTTAAACTCATCTCAAAGTATTTTTTCATCATCAGAATTCTCGAAAACGAGTGGGGGTAAACGTGTAAACAGAAAAGAAGAGTGAAATCACTTTCTTACCCCCTTGGAGAGTAGAATCCACCCTTAAGTGTTGCTCCAAACTTCCCTGGCCGTCACCCTTCCTGTGTAGTTCGATTACTATTAAACATTAATTCCCCTCTAAGCATTGCTGAGCACTAATGAAAGTATACACACAAAAGGAGCGGGTTTTGATCATTTGAGGGGGTAGGAGGGGTCGACGTCGCCTAAAAGTATTTTATTCGTAATTAGCATCCTCGAAAAGGGTAAAAGTTTCAACAGAAGAGATATACTTTATCGTTTTCCCATCCCCTGGGAGGGCAAATTCAACCCCGAAGGGTCGGCACGGTCATGTCCCTAACATTAATCTTCGCCCTTTATCATATCCTGGTCAAATCTGCAGAAATTCGCATTAGAACCCTTACTGTTGCGTGTACGAAAACCAATAAGAGGGAGGGGTGGTTTTTGAATGTTTGAAGGGGTTGCCCTGAATAAAAACATCTTTTACCCTCATATTCGTTCCTTCCTCCTTCCCCCTCGAGAACAGGGAAAGGAGGTGTTTAGGTTGCGTTCCTCATTTGTAACAAAATTGGGCCAAAAATTCTGGCTCACTGACTCCACTAGTGGTAGTCTTTGGATTAATATGGACAATATCGAACAAAGTTGTTGTTTTGGGCCATAGTTTTGTCAAAATGAAACGTAGTGTATTGAGGAGCAACCGGCACAGAATACCTAACTGATTTATAGTTGTAATACTAATCACGAATGTTGTCCGTGGCGTCATCATCTTTTAATTTCCGAATTCCGTATTATTCATCTCTAAAACGAATCGCTACACTTGCAATTTCTGTCGTAGATCCATCAGACGTTACTGTGTGTTATTTACATTCTAATGCGGTAGTATTTAAGCTGAGAGATAAATCTCATGACTGAAGAATTATAAATTGTTGACGTGAATGGCAACATTCATAATTAGTATGTAATGCTCTTCTTATAAATACGAGGTTAATCTTCATGATTTATTATTTTAATATGCTTACTTTTGAGACAATCACATACAGGGTGACTCATGTAGGCTGCTCGTTAGAAAATTTTCAACTTGCACTTGGATTACAAACTGAAAACTTGGTGTGGAGCCACAATCGATCATGCCCATTCTACTTAAATTATTTTCAGTCCCACAGCTATACAGGGTGTGCCAAATGTCGGTACCAACTTGTTTATTTTAAATGGAACATCCTATATATTTTTCATATTTCGAAATAACCATAGAATTCATAGTCCAAACATGTAACACACCCTATACCTAAAGCTAGCAGTTTCGGAGATATTTGACATTTTGTAAAAAATTGGACAGGTGTAACGGTTTGTAAGAACCCTTATACCTTTCTTCGTGTAGGGGATCATCATTTTCCCTTTGGCACATATGAAGAACATACAGCTAGTCTGTACAGTAAAAATAAATTCCATAATAGTGTGCTATTTTTCACATTTCATTGTGTCAAATTTAAACCGAAAAATGGAATACCCTGTATTTTTTACATCAATTATGTAAAATTAAATTCCCCCTTTTTTAGTACAACATTGTAGAGGATAAAGTTACAACTTTTTGAAATATTGGCGATTTTCTTAAATGTTCAAGAATTTTTAATAAAAATTGCCATCAACTTAGCCACGATTAGAAACAATCATTAATGTCAGACTTTCTCTTATGTCAAAAAACGCTAGCATGTTTAAATACACCCGCGAAGACTTTTTACATTTGTTTATTATTTATGGAGAATGTGATAAGGTAATATCAAGAACACATTTGCTACTCGATACCCACAAGAACATAAATTATCACCATACACTGTAAAACTCATATTGGATAATTTTAGAATATTTGGCTCTGTCGTGGCAGGAATTCTAAGGAGGAAACCTATTACCTATTATCGATGACGAAAACATAGAAATAACAATTCTGGGGTATTTTCCGGCAATTCCAATTACGTCATTAAGGCAAGCTGCGGAATCGGGATTATTCGAGAATTCAATTCTCAGAATCTTGTCAAAACATAAATCAATTCTCGTCTCATATAGTTCAACAATGAAAAGAAACATTTCATGACGAGAGAAGATTTTTGTGAATTTATTTTAATAAGACATGGTGACAATTATTTTTTGAAAAATATTATATGGAGATACTGCTTAATTTACTAAAAATAGATTTTTTAATCGACGCAATTCCCATTACTGGAGTATCCCGAATCCTCTACCCAGGGAGCGAAATATTCAAAAACATTAGCAGTTTAATGTTTACTGTGCCATGAGAAACGATGGAGTGGTGATATTACAATTTTTTGAGGAAAATTTAAAAAGTAAGTTGAAAAGATTTCCTCTTAAGCTAATATGTTTAAGGCATCCTTAGAATTCCTGCCTAAACAGAGCCAAATATTCTAAAATTATCCAATATGCGTTTCATAGTGTATGGTGATGGTTTCTGTTCTTGCGGGTATCGAGTAGCAAATATGTTACAAGTTCTTGATATTACCCTATCACATTCTCCATAAATAATAAACAGATCCACAAAGGCTTCGTGAGTTTATTTAAACATGCTGGCATTTCTTGACATAAGAGAATGACTGACATTAATGATTATTTATAATCATGGCTAAGTTAATGGCAATTTTTATTAAAAATTCTTGAACATTTAAGAATCGTCAATATTTCAAAAAGACGTAACTTTAACCCCTACAATGCGTATACTAGAAAAAAGGGAACTTAATTTTAAATAATTTGATGTAAAAAATACAGGGTGAAATATTTGAAATAAAAAACTTTTTGAGGCTTGAATTTGACAAAATGTAACGTGAAAAATAGAACAATTGGTAGAGTACTATGGAATTTATTTTTACTGTACAGACTAGCTCATTTTGTGTTCTTTCCATTTGCCAAAGAGCAAACGATGATGAAGAAAGTTGTAACGGTTCTCTCAAACTGTTGCACCTGTCCAATTTTTTTAACACGTCAAATATCTCCGAAACTACTGAGCTTAGGTATAGGTGCGCTACATTTCATGGTCATTTCATAAAATTAAAAATATATAGGGTGTTCCATTTAAAATAAGCAAGTTGGTACCCTGTATAGCTGGGGGACTGAAAATATTTTAGGTAGAATGGGCACGATCGATTATGGCTGCACACGAGATTTCAAGTTTCTAATCCAACTGCAAGTAGAAGTTATCTAACGAACAGTCTACATGTATTTATGAAGGAATATAATGATATAATATAGCTATTTCGGAATTTTTAATTAATTTTTAGCATTGTCGGCGGACCACTAGGGAAAGCGATCTTACCCCCTACCCCCCAGCCGCTGTTTAAAATTATATATAAACATTTTATAAACCCAAAATAATACCTTTTTTCTTGACAGTATTACGCTAATTGAATTTGGAATACGAGATCTCACAACTAATAAATCATTCTTTGAACTGAATTTTCTATATCACCCTGTATAGCTAGGTTAGTGCAAGTGAACAAGATACTCACTTTTGACAGCACCAACAGCATATTAAAATTTAAAGAAATTCTGTCGGTGTACGTAAACCCCTAATAGGTGTGAGATGTCCATTGGTATTTACCGATTTAAGAGGTCTCTGAATATGGTGGCATTCTAATAAAAAAATCGCTAACCAAAGTCCGTTTTTGATATAGGAAAAAACCATAGTAGGCCTTGAGAATTGTAATTAATTTCTAAATTATTCTCATAAAGTAAAGATATTGACATATAAAAAAAAAAATGGGTAAAAAACACATTTTTTAGAGGAGTGTTTCTGCTCAAAATGGGCCACACTTGGTGCCAGATAATTTCATGCGTCAAAATGAGGTTGCTATTCTCTTTAATCGCTATATTTCGTGTTTTTAAAGATGTACGTACCCTGGACTAGAAAAGATAGGATTTATTTTTCAAAACTCCTTTGGCTGTAAAAAAAATACTCAAGAGATTTTGTTCGTAAATCTAGGTATAGGTTCAGACTCATAATGTAGCCAATAAAAAATCAACAACCTTCTACTTCTGGCGCTTGCTCTAATAATATTTTATATATCTGTATACGAAAAAATAACTTTGTACGTCTTCGTTTTCGCAAAATATATGATGTTAAATTACTAATACATTATATTAATATATAATATTCAATAAACATCATCGCTAAGCCCTTTAAGCGATGTTGTTATTGTTAATGTTTAAATTGGTGCCCCTTGTGCATCATACGGCTTTTGTCGACCCCCTGCGATAATTACTGCTGATTTAGTCCTCCTTATAATTAGTCATGTCAATCTGTATGTACTACTCTAATTTATACTATTTACAACTTATCTAATGGGGCCACAGCAAATAATAACACTAACCATTTTCACAATGTACCCTTGACAATAAATTATTAAGTATATAATATTAGATTTAATTACAAACAAGATAAAAAAGTTTATCAAGATGATTATTAGCGTTTAGAAAAAATACACTCAAGGCAAAACACGTAATTTTAAAGAGATTGTCCTGCAACCGCACAGTTTTTAACCTTTAACAACAATAAAACATTGATCACTTTGTTCCCAGATGACATGGTTATTTTAATAAATATAATATCAAACTTTTCAACATTGTATACATGTAAGCCGCAAAATCATTCAAATTAATATACGGTACATGTAATATATGTTACTGAGAGCTAACTTATCGCAATATATATGCCATTATGCAGTATGTCTCAAAAATATTGCTCAAATGAAAATGGTAGAAAAGAACGACATTTGATTGACCAAAGAACCTGTAATGTCAGGGTAGAAACGGCTTAGTTTATTTGGTGGGCATTGGATCAAATTAAAACTATGTTCTGCAAAGGTAACAACCACACACAAAAAAAAATCTGGCCTGGGGATCTGACCATGCTCACTATATGTTTTTGGGGTCGCTGATTCTGAATCCGAGGTCCACTTAACTCCATCACATCAGGATTTTGCCATAATCTTAAAAAAAAACCATAATTTAAGCGATTCCGGCATCTCTTCACATAAATCGCTGTAACTTTTTCTAGACAAGAATGATCTCCTCTTTTTTACACAAGATCGATTGCAAATAAAATTTCCAATCCTATAATGTGGGGCACGATATTCTTCCGGCGCTTTTTAAGTGAGATATCGCCCTCCAAAGTGAGAGGTACAAGGATTTCGCTTCTCGAGCGATACGGCCCAGCTTCGAGGGCCATTTCTGCCAAACAAAAGTTAGCAAAAATCTGAAAAAAATCAGGGGTACGTAGAAAGATGTAAGAAATAATTTGGTGTGAATCTGAGGTCGAGGTGTGCCTTGGGTTTCGCGATATGGCCGTTCGAAATCACCGGAGATGAAAATCGAATTTCTTTACCGCTTCCCGAGGCTATATCTCGAAGACGAAATGAGATACAGAGCTGCGGTTTACTCTATTCGATTTTTTCACCTTCCTACATACCTCTGAATTTTTTAGATGTTTTGCCTTGGAAATTTTACAGTAAAATGAAAGTGCCGGCAAAAAGCTGAAAAAATTCAAAGGTATGAATGGTAAGGAGGCGAGAGAAATCGAATTGCGTAAACCGCAGCTCTATATCTCGTTTCATTTTCGAGATATAGCCTCGGGAAGCGGTAAAAAATTCAATTTTCACCTTCCGGTTCGAAAACCCAGGCGCGCATCAACCTCCAATTTACGTCAAACGATTTCTTACATCTTTCTACGCACCTCTGAATATTTTCAGATTTTTGTTAGCTTTAGTTTGGCAGAAATGGCCCTTGAAGCTGGGCTGTGTTGCTCTAGAAGAGAAATCCTCAGACCTGTCACTTTGGCGGCCGATATCTCACTTAAGAAGCTCCGGAAAAATATCGTGCTACACATCATTGGATTGGAAATTTAATTTGCAATCGATGTAGTATAAAAAAGAGGGAGGTTATTTATACCTAGAAAAATTTACAGCGATTTTTGTGAGATGTCGAAACCGCTTAAATTATGTTTTTTTTGAGGTTATGGCAAAATCCTGATGTGATGGACTTAAACATACCTCGGATTCGGAATCAGCGACCCGAAGAATTCTCTTTTTTGTGTGGCTGTGAAAATTAATGCTTTTTGATTTAACGTTACAACATCACTGTCAATAAATTACTTTTATTAAAAGAAACTTATACTATAACTTATTCCGTGACAAACCTTAATTTTCTTTAAAAATCAAAATATGGTTAAAAAGTGAATTATTTATTATTTGTTTGCTTATAGTAATGAAACATTTTCTTTATAGGATTTTGCAAACAGTGGAAAGAAAAGCTATCTATGAGAACTAAAGGAAAAACTATATATATAAAAATATTAATGAAATCTTTGCATTCTTTCGAAAGAATGCAAAGATTTCATTAATATTTTTATATATATAGTTTTTCCTTTAGTTCTCATAGATAGCTTTTCTTTCCACTGTTTGCAAAATCCTATAAAGAAAATGTTTCAAAATATGGTGTTTTGTAACCTTAAATCAAACAAGCATTGATTAGCTTTACTAAACTTGTAGTCATAAAATATCTATAATAATAATAATAATAATAATAATAATAATAATAATAATAATAATAATAATAATAATAATAATAGTTTATTGGTGTTTTATACACGTAGTATTTACACAAGTCAAGACATGGAATACAGAAACTTTAGAATGCCATTAAAGTAAATCATAAATAAGATAAACACATTAAAATACAAAAGTATACATAAGGCGAGAACTAACACAGATTAAAATGACTATAGTCTGCACATAGAAATTCCTCAAATGAATAAAACGCCTTTCCAAGCAGAAACAGTTTTATCGTTTCTTTAAATTTTCTAGAGTTTAACTGTTTGATATGGTTGGGTAATGCATTAAAGAATTTTATTCCGTAGTAATTTATACTGTTTCTACTTTTAGTTAACCTCAGGTAGTCTGGCAAAATTGAGTTACACTTTCTTGTGGGGTAGCCATGTAATTTGCTGTGGGTTGCATATTTGCTTTCATTTAATTTAATTAATGTGCATTAGACAATGAAGGATGTACGTACAAGGCAGTGTAAGAATTTTAAGTTGAATAAATGCGTTCTTGCAATCATCCCTATAGTTCAGACCAGCAATCACCCTAACTGATTTTCTTTGCAATGAAAAAACAGTACTGGCAGATGGAGCATGACCCCAGGCCAGAATTGCGTATGAAATGGTGGTATGTATTAATCCATGGTAAGCAGTTAAGAGGGTTTTTTGTGAAACGTAAGACAGACTCCTTAGTAGGTATACATTTTTCGAGACTTTTTTACATACATATGTTGTTTGTGGTTCCCATGATAGCTTTGTATCAAGGTAGACTCCTAGAAATTTGATTTCACTACTAAAGGTAGAAATATCTACGTCATTTACATTTCTTAGGCTAAATATTACTTTCTCAGTTTTAGACCGATTTAAGCATAGCTGGTTGGACAGAAACCATTTCTCAGCTATTGACTGCGATCTATTTGCATTTTCTATTAAATCGTTGAGGTTAGAAGAAGGGATTGAGATAGTGGTGTCGTCAGCAAATAGCGTAAAATGACTATCAGTCATTGAACTGGGCAAATCGTTAATATATATATAAGAAATAATATGGGGCCGATTATAGACCCTTGTGGTACTCCATATTTTATAGGTAACAAGGCCGAGCTTGTGCTTTTGTTGGTAACGAATTGATGACGGTTGCTGAGGTAGGAAGCGATTAAGTTTTCACTGTTTTTGTCAAATCCATAGAACCTTAGCTTGTCTAGCAAAATATCATATCAAAATATCAATATCATACTCCACTTAGCACATATTCAGCAAGTATTGCTAACACTAGAGAACAATATACACGTGTCGTCTTTAAATTTCAGAAGTTTTTTACGTATGGTCAGTTTCTTTCCGGTTTCCGTTTGGATTTGTACGTTTTGAAAATTGTATTCGTAGATCGATACCGGTCAATATGCCAGCGTTTACATCGCATGAATACTGCGATATGATTTCAACTTATAGTGCAGTGAATGAAAATCTTGCAGCCGCTGTACGAGAATATGAGAGAAAATTTCCCCACGCCAACATCAACACTGACATCAACAATATCAATACAAATAACAATAATTATTGCAAAGACACGTGCAGAAGAAAGAAAAGTCTATTGTCTGAGATGATTCTTTGCAAACCTAACGCGATATTTCGTTCCACTCGAGCTACCCCAAACTGATTGGTTATAACTTTTTTTACATCTACAGGAAGCTTAATGATCACTTTGCGAGCTAGCACAATTTTGAACGTCCGAGTTCAGTTTTCCTTGTGAACGCTACAACAACTGAACTCGAACGTGTACGCTCGCGAAATCATCATTATCTGGGCTTCCTGCGGACGTACAAAATGTTATAGCCAATCGATTTTGAGTAGCCCGACTAGATAGAATGAAATAAAGCTTTAGTTTTATAAAAAAGAATCTCAGTCCATAAAACGGATCTCTTTTAACTTTCATTTCTTCTGCCGTGTCTCTGCAACAATTATTGTTATTTGTATTCCTGCTGAGAGACCCCGATTTTCATTTTTTCTCGAAAACTTCCTTTTGCCTCGATTAAAATGTTATGTACCTATTGACAATTACCATTAAAGCTGTTATTCTTCTTTTCCTTATTGCTATGTAGGAATACACGTTGATCATTAAAAATATGGACTAAGGATGTCGATGAAACAATTTTTCAACCAAATTGATAGTTTAATTGAAATTATCGAAAACATTGATATTAACCGACGCCAAGAAGAAGGTGGTTTGTTCGGTAGTGTGTTTGCCCGACTGTATGTATTTATGGCTGTAAACTTATAACAAAATAGAACAATAGTTAAGACATAGATATACCTCAAAACGAAAGTTCTCAGTTCGGTTGTGTGTTTATTTATATATCCTCGTGTCTAATTGCATGTATACCTATAAAAATCTCATAAAGAAGAAGAGTAGACAAGATGTAGGATTTCATATTTTAAAAGGGTATTTTAAAATTCATCAACTCCTTGGCCATTTCATGGAAAGAACACTGTAGAAATATAGTGTATACCATAAAGTAATTAAGTCTTAAAAACTCAAATCAAAAAGGTATAAATTAGCTTTGCAAAATATTTTTTTATATATCTTGACCGAATATCGTAAGAACTATGATCTAATTTTGCACTAATAAGGAAAACGTTTAATGGCCCACCAAAAAAAGCTGTTCCGAATCTGACACTGTAGGTTTTCTTGTCGATCAAACGTCATGTGCTTTCTATCAATTTCATCTGGGCATCAAGATTTTCAATATCTTTAATCAGTGTTCTATAGGTACCTCGAAAAACACATAAAGAAGAAAAGCATTTGTAGAGTTTGTCCACGGAAATATTTTGTTTGTTTAAAAATTTACGAGGAAAAGTCATTCTTCATAAAAACGTCTGCATTTTATAAATAATCTGAAAATGTTACTTTTCAAAGGGCAGCAAATATTTGCAAAAACGTGAAAAATTATAAAAAGTAAAGTGCTTGCATTCGCGAATATTTTGAAATACAGCGGTATTTTTTTCATCAAGACCTAATTTTTTTTTTTAGAATTTAACTAAACTTCTGATTCGGTGTTTTTGAATGATTTCGAACAAGTTTTGTTAATAAAATTTTCATACAATTTAGTATCGTAGATGACCTTGGCGACTTCTATTCAGTTTGATCAAATCGGACAAAAAACAAAATAATTTTACAATGTTACATTCTTAAGTGAGACACACTGTATACTTCCAACAATATTTATTGTTATGCCAGGGTCATGTGATTATATTTGACGTAGCAAAATATTTTCCTAGAAACAAAAAATGTTTACTGTTAAATATTATAATGGCTTGGGGTAGGATATTTCCTATGGTTGAGTCACATGAAAATTTCATGTCCCAATTCCGTGGCCATCTGGGAGCCCTGATCTGACTACAGTGGATTTTCAATTCCGGAATTTCAATAAAAAATTTAGACACTTAAAAAAGGATTATATCTTTGAAAAAGAACAGAAAAATAATTTGGCAGCTAGGAGGTACAGGTATCATAATTGATTAAATTTTATTCCATAACGTTTCTCTGCTACCATTTTTCGAAATATTCACAAATAAAAGCGCTTTTTTACTCCTTGTGGTTTTTCACATTATCGCAAATATTTTCGAATCCGTATACATATATTGGAAAGTAGTATCATTTTCGATACTTATTTTCATAACAAGCAGGCGATTTTATAGAGAATTTTTTCTTCGTAAATTAACAAATAAAAAAGTTTTCCTTCGAACGAACTTGGTTCTTGGACAATCTGTATATTCGAAATTAACATGACAATGCTCTTGATTTATTCTCTTAGGAATAATATTGTTAATAATAATCAGTTCAAGTTAACCCAAAAGATGAAAAATGAAAATTAATAGAGAATTCACTTTTCTTTAATTTATTAAAGCGGAATTCCTCTAATAGAAAAACATAATATTTATAGCAAAATTTCTAAAATGGAGTACACAGTTGCAATTACAGTCATCATACGTGTCCATGCAATAATATAAAGTTTCAGTTTGCTCATTAAAAAAGGGCAGTATTTAATAAGAAATTAACGGTAAAAAAAATTATTAAAATTATGGTTTGAATAATTTTGCGTCTTACAAGTAGCAACGTAGATGTTAATGTATTTTTTTAAATGTTTTTATAGTGAAATGATTGTCTTCTATTCTAATTTTTTCACGAAAGTCTTTAATTGCTGTAGTCAAAAGACTCCCATTCCGAAAACCGGGAGTCCTGTTTTTGCAGTCTTTGGGTACATTCCTTTATGTAGGAATCCTGGATTCTATACATACCAGAATTGGCTTGGAACATTAGGGTTTCTAATATCCTCTCATTTTTAATCGCCTTTGAGGGTAACACAACCTGAAATAAGAAAGCTACCTTAGTAATTTCAGATATAAAATAGTAGTGGAATAACAGTAAGGATTTAAATAGCCAAAAAAGGCAATGTCTTATCATTGCAATTCTATTCTGGAACTTTTAAACATTAGAAGGAGTGTAGTAAAAAATTAGAATTGAATCCGAATGGTGGAAAGCTTTTATTTAAATCAAGGAATTTTCAAAATTGAGTTTTTTCAGTTTTTTTAATATCTGGTTATATAGTTCGTACCAGAATGAGGAAAACAAATTGTTCACAACGAAATAATGATGCAAGCTAGATTTTTCGAACCTATTTGGTCTATTTGTTAAGTTGCAAAACAGGAAAACATTTGAGAGAGACCATTCTTAACCACTGATGGCAACTTACACATGGAGCTAAACCACCAAGATAAATTTTTCTTTTAATTTCTAAAAGAGCGACTTGAAATAATTTGAAGTATTGCTGAAATAAATCGCTTATCTTAACATAGAGTGCCACACGCTCACCGGTGGTCATTTCTGTTGTTATCTGTATGGACACATGTCCACCAGCGGCCATCATATTGGTACAACGTGACCATCAGTGAATACACTGCAGTGATAGAAAAATAAAGGAAACCGTGTTTTAATAGACCATAATGACTGATTGTCACAGAGTAATGGCTTCGACTATTTAATTGTTGAAGAATAAATTTAAAGAAATGCATATAAAATATTTATGTATCACAACAATGATATAGTGTTTATAATAATACCAGTACCTTACCTTAATGAGTTCCTGTGGAGATATTCTATATAATTTCAGATCCCTAGCTAATCGTTCCATAATACATTTAAATTCTAGTTTAGCATCCAGTTTACTAGATGTCTTCGTACGAATTTTGTGTCTAGCCCACGCGAGCATCGCCTCAAATTTTCGCACCTCAGGTACCTCTAAATTCCTAAACCGAACAGACACAAATGTCATACATTATAGTTACTAACTAACAAATAAGAACATGGATATAGAATAGAATAGAATATTTATTTTTCATTTTAGTATAATATAAAATAATAATTGTAAGGATTTAATTGAAAAATTAATGCAAATAATCCACAAGAAGCCAAGGCTTGACAGTTGATAGTAGATATCGGCTAGTGAGTAAAAAAAAACTATTGTCATATGAAACACGGCATTTTTTAAAACATAAAAATAAAGCTCAAACTGTGCAAAAGACTTGTTCACACGTGTGAACCTTACAGTGTTTAATTGATATTTAAACAAGAAAAAAATATTTAAAGGGGCAGTGTTTTGGGGAGAATAGCTTATTTTAAACACATACACAAACACATTTAAAATAAACTTAAATAAATTTGAAAACAATGTTTCTAGTTGTGAATGTAATTAAATTAAAATTAAGATTAAAATGGATGCCTACTCTATAAATAAATATTGTAGGTTGTTATTTATTATTATTATAATGAATTTATGTTATAATAAATGTTTTTGAGATCTACTTCTTGGTGAATTTTTTATACCTGGCTCGTGGCTGAAGACTGATCAATTGTTTTTTTTTTAATAAATTTTCAGAATTTATGTAGTCTTACATTTGAAATATATTTTGTTTGCAGAAAAAACGTGAACTGCGAACTGTACTGGTGTGGAACCTCTACGAAATAAATTTCGCCTTTTGAATCCGAATTATTAAATGTTATTAAATTGTTTACTTACCTGCACATTATCATTTGCACCATAGATTCACTCAAATTTAGAAATTCGGTTGTTTGAAATAAGGCATACGCTCTTGTTTCCACAAAGGCCAAAATCATATTTACAAGTTCTGATGCTGACGTGTACCTCCAGTAGTAATTCTCCAATGAACATAACATACAACATACCTGTAATTAAAATTATGATTGAAATATAACTGACCCCTGAATACTGACCTGACTGTTAAAATAATAAAAAAAATGCAATTTTCCACTTTACATATTGTCGTGTGTACAAGATCCAATGTAAAAAAATATAAGCCTGTGTCACTAATTCTACATCCATGCCTATAGTTCACTCCATATTTATACTAAATGCCGACCGAGCTAATATAAGGGTAGACCGGGGCATGCTTCATTTTCTACACTATATTAAATAATGAATATAGTGTATATTAAATAGATAAAACATCATTATTATTCTGTTAATACTCGAGTCAAAATAGGCATTCAACTTTGCAAATTGGTACAGACCTTGAATACACTAGTTCAAATGAAATGTCAAAAGTCTCCATCGATCCCATGTCGGCTAAAAATTTTATTCAAGGTCAAATGTCACAAATATCAGTTATTCGCATATTTCTCGTAAACGATAAGTGTATCGTAGAAATTGGTCATACAAAATTTGTGGATCATGCAATTATTTACAAAAACTGTTTCAATACTTCTTTTGTTACAAATCATCATTCATGAGACATCGTGATTTCAAAAGTTGGAAACGTCGTATTCTGCATAATATGGACACATTTTTGCGTCACCTATTAGGTGGTGTACCTAACGCATTTTTTAAAAGTGGTTTCCCCAGTAGGCATAATCCACCATCGATTATGATTAATTGTCTGGCAAGTTTGACAGACAGTTTCCTATTGATAAAAAAAATTATACTGTTGGCAATTGTCAAAGTGGAACGGACTATAATTGACTATTAAAAATCGCTGTATGATTAATAATCTTCGAATTCCACTTCAACAGTCATGTGTTCTTTGTGTTCTCCTCTTTCTTCTTCTTCGCCTTCTTCTTTCTCTCCTTGCTGGATTTCTGCAAATTGTTGTAAAAAAAGATGGATGAGTTATTTCCTCATTGATATCATTTTCAAAAGGGGTAAAACAATAGTATTTAAATTATTTGAAAAACGTAATGACTTAATTGATTAAGCAGAAGTATTTGCAAAGCTTGACTCTTCTCCATACGTCATAATCTCAAATGGAATTCGCTTCCTTCTTGCTATGTATGATTCTATAGACACGTATAGATATTTAAGTTTTGTAAAAATACACGGAACAATAAAGGCGTACAGTTATACTGTCTTCCTCCAATATCTGCTGCCGCTTATCAACATATATATTGTGTCTATTTAAGTATGGCTAGGCAATGAACTGAACCCAGAAGGCTGGGAATGGAAATTACAATAGTTTGGAGTCAATTCAAACTGTTCTCCCGCCTGCTCCAGGAAAACTTCTTAATACTATTTTTTGTGACTGCAAGAAGGGTTGTAATAATAATTGTGGCTGCAAAAAAGTCTGAATATTTTGTTCACCAGTATGTATCAGATCAGAATACTTATGATATCAATGAGGAGATAACTGATCCATCCTTATTTCTTACAACAGTTTACAGAAATCCAGCAAGGAAAGGAAGAAGAAGGCAAAGAATAAGAAGAAGAATGAGAAGAAGAAAAATAAAGAAGAATAAAAAAGGAGAAGAAGAAGACGAAGAAGAAGAAGAAGAAGAAGAAGAAGAAGAAGAAGAAGAAGAAGAAGAAGCAGCAGGTGAAGAATACGCATAAGAATAAGAAGAAGAAGAAAGCGAAGAAGACATGACTGTTAAAGTGGAATTCGAAGATTATTATTTATTAATCATACGACGATTTTTAATAGTCAGCAATAATCCGGTTGACTTTGAAAATTGCCAACAGTACCATTTTCTTAATCAATAGGAAACTGTTTGATCAGACTTGCTTAATCATAATAGATCGTGGGTTATACCTACTGGGGAAACCATGCTAAAAAAATGAGCCAACTTTCGAAATCGCGATATCCTATGAGTGATGCTTCGTAGGGAAAAAGGATTGAAACAGTTTTCGTAGATAATTGTATGATCTACAAACTTTGTATGACCTATTTTTGCGCTTATCGTTTACGAGAAATATGCGAAAAACTCATATTTTTGACCTTCAACCTTGAATAAAATTTATAGTCGACGTGGGATCGGTGGGGGATTTTGACCTTTCATTTGCAATAGTGTATTCAAGGTCTGTATTAACTTTCAGCTCTATGTGAATTATTACGAATAATAAACTAGATCGGTATACCACGGGAACCGATGAAGAGAGCAGTACTTTCGATTTATCTATCAATGCCGCGAAGGAGGAGCAATGCGTCCACCTTGCATAAGATATTCTTATCTTGACGCAAGACAGAGTAATATTTTTTAACTCCCAAGAAACGTCATTAAGCTTCTAACGAAGGCACGATTTTTAAATCTCTACTATTATTTTGCTCATTTTAGTACACAAAAATTGGAAGTACGGCTCTGTAGTAGTCTTGTCAGCAGGTAATATCGCAGGCTTTGATATTTTGATGGTCGGATCTTAGGGCCTTTTATGCACACTAAACATATTGAGACAACTATATCCATATGGTGAAACTTACATGTTTAAAGTTTTACTTACCACGTCTATCCTTAAAAATTGTTTGGCGTGATGGAAACAGGCCTGCAACAGTTCAGGCAAATCGTAATGTTCAGCTGCACATATTAATCCGGGGATTGTTGAACATGTCAATGGACAAGACCCTGTATGAAGATAGTCCAACAATATTCGAAATGTTTCGGGATCAAATTCAATAATAGAAAATTCAGTCTGAGCTAATTTAGCCCTATCTACTTTTTGAGCATCTGCACAAACGCTAAGTCTTGGTACGGGGAGCTGGGATAAAGAAGGCTTCTCTTTTCCTTCTTGGCCTTTTTCCTTATCTAAAATAATATGCGTGAGATTAAATATACAAGATAGTTGTAAAAATGTTAAAAATGTTTTAGATTAGCGGCGTCAGAGAAGCTTTTTATCTCAAAATTCTCGCTTAGTGTATAGATTGTGATTCCTTATCTAATGTTTTTCTGAGACTATGTAAATTAATATTAAAAAACTTTTAAAGCTTTTTTTTATTTAGAGTGATTCAAATTTTAAATCAAAAAGGTTGCATATAATATTTCCTGAAAATAGATATTTCCCAAAAGCTACGAATTGAAAATTGCGATTTTAGCAATATATTCTAGACTGCTTTTCGTAAACAACTCAAAAAGTAGCATCTTATAAAAAGGAAGATTATAGAATGAATGATATTTCATTAAAATTGTACATTGAGCACTTCTGAAAATGTGACAGTTTAAACTGAAACTTGAACATTTTTCTCTATACCACCGGGTGAGTCACGAATTGCGCTCGCCCCGATATTTCCTAAAATGTTTGGAATAGAACATTGAAATTAGGAGGCCTTATTACACGACTAAAATGCCATCTTTTCAATAAATAATCGAGTTTGATGCACATCCGGTTTGACCGGAAATTCCCACAACTTTCGATTTTTAAATGGAACACCCTATATATTTTTTTACATTTTTGGAATCTAGAGGAAATATTGAATACAATACATTCATTTTGGTCACTTTTTGATAAGCATTAAAAATTTTATTAAAAAATCTGTTTCTGAATCCAGAGTGCTGTGGTGCCCAAAATATATTTTAGTTTGTGTGCTACGTTACTATAAAAATAAAAAGAGCAATATGATTGCATTACTTAATTCTCTAGAGGCGTTTAAAATTTTTAAATGTGATTTTTACCCACTAACTCGGTTTCTTTAAATGGGAATTTAATCGTTCACCAACATTTTTAAATACCTCATTTTCATACGAATCTAATTATACCAAAATTTTGAAAATCCGCTCAGAAATATTTGAGATTTCAGCCAAAATACAATGCAACCAAGCTTTTAGAAACATGCGGCTAATAGATAATAGATTAGTGGGCTTTGGAAACTAAAATGGCGCATTTCTGTGTAAATCTGGTAACCTAATAACATTGGAAAAATCATAATAGCCATTGAATGTAATAAAACAATATCAGCTGTCAGACAGATACAAAATAAAGCGTTGCGGAAATCTCTTTGAGTAAAAATTAAAGAAAATAAATAATTTTAGTAGAAATGAAAAGGTCGATATGTTACTGATATATGGAGAGCGTCTAAAAAATTCAACTGCAGCTGCAGAACTGTATCAGCAACGATATCCCAACAGACGTCATCCAAGCAGACACTTGTTTGCCAGAGTGGAACAAGAATTAAGAAACGAACCCAATCAACAAGATGACCATCAAACATTTATTGTAAGTGAGGACAAAGAAATTGATGTATTAGGATTTGTGATGGTACACCCAACAACATCAACAGGGGAATTGTCAATGGAATGCGACATTAGTCAGTCTTCGGTTTGCAGAATGTTAAAGAAACATAAGTTTCGGTCTTATAAATACCAAATACACCAACATCTTTATGGAGATGATAACGACAGGAGGCTAGTATATTGCAACTGATTCTTAAATGCAGTACAACAAAACCCAGGTTTTCCTTTTCATATTTTATATTCAGATGAAAGTAGATTTACGAACCAAGGTATGTTTAACAGAAATAATACTAGGTACTGGGCTCAAGAAAATCCGAAGTTGGTAGGGCGGGGGAATATTCAGGAAAGATTTGGGTTTAACTGTTGGCATGGAGTACTTGGAGATCGAATAATTGGACCCATATTTTTTTATGGAACACTTACTGGCGAACGATATTTATTCTTTTTACAAAACCAGACAGCAGAATTTCTTGACTTACTTCCTCTTGCCTATTTACAAAATCTGTTTTTCCAACAAGATGATGCTCCCCCACATAATTCCAGAAGAGTGATGGAATATTTAAACAACTTGCATGGTGAACGCCTTATCACAAATCAAGGTCATATCAGGTGGCCTCCTAGGTCACCTGACTTAACACCC
This sequence comes from Stenurella melanura, assembly GCA_963583905.1. Lineage (NCBI taxonomy): Eukaryota > Metazoa > Arthropoda > Insecta > Coleoptera > Cerambycidae > Stenurella > Stenurella melanura. The sequence goes on along the minus strand of OY757314.1, from coordinate 102,193,347 downwards.
CTATTGTGTATGGGGCACTCTCAAAAATAAAGTTTATAAAACTTCTTCAAATACCTGTGAAGAGCTGCAAAATAAAGTTGTACGGGCTCTTAATGAAATAACGCCGGCTGAATTGCGTAGAGCCATTCAAGCAACTGTACGCAGAGCCGAATTGTGTATAGAAAAAAATGGTGGACATTTTGAACAACATCTATAAATGTCAATTTATGGTTTAATTATATTAATTATTTTAAAGATACCTACTGTTACCTTGTTTAAATTTAATTGTTCAAACGGAATTGATTTTTATTTATTTATAGGCCCGATATTTATGTTCATTTAAATAAAACTCTGAAAACCGAGGTGATGTCGCATTCTATTGCAAATGTCCTTGTGGATGTAATGGGCTTGTTTAGCATTTTTTTTTATTTCATAAATCGAAAGTGCAAGTATAAATTAATGGATCTGCAAAAAATCAGAATTTTATTCGCACGTTTAGTATCTTAAAAACTATTACAAATCTCCATCTCACGAAAACGGGGCGTGGCCAGGCGCTACGTCACTATACGCATAGACTCGGCGATCTCAATAGACTTGATGCTCCTTACTTGTTATAATTATAAGTGTTTTAGAAGTATTGTTTGTTTTGCTTATTACTTGACAGAAGAGGAGTACAATTAGGTGAAATGTCAAAAAATTACAATTTTCTCTCGTTCCTGCCCGGACAAATTTTCGATTTTGACCCTGCAATTTACGATTAGAATTCATCGACGACTTTCTCCTTTCCGTAGACAGTTAGTGCGAACTTCTACTCGACGTGTTTATTTAGTTACCAGCGTTTAAAAATTCCATGTTTTTCGACTTTTCAGGTTAAATTTGAAAGGTCCCAGAAAGCCATTTTTCTTACGTCACTTGCGTATAGTGACGTCACAAATGAGCGCTCGGTTTTTGCAACTATTACTAATTTCAACTCCTTATATCTCGAGAACGGAAAAACTTAATAATACAAAATTTTAAGTGTACAATGAGAATATCGAGTACTATATGAAAAAGTATAAAAACCATATAAAAAGACTATCATGGAACAAGCCCATTGTGTTTACTTCCACATACCTATGCTAAACTTAATTGTAATGTTCTTTGCGCTCACAATTATTAAATGTTTGATAGCTCAAGATTGCCTATAACCACACGAGTCTGTCTGACAGCTGATATTGTTTTATTACATTCAATGGCTACTATGGTTTTTCCAATGTTATTAGGTTACCAGATTTACACAGAAATGTGCAATTTTGGTTTCCAAAGCCCACTAATTTATTATCTATTAGCCGCATGTTTTTAAAAGCTAGGTTGCATTGTATTTTGGCTGAAATCTCAAATATTTCTGAGCGGATTTTCAAAATTTTGGTATCATTAGATTCGTATGAAAATGAGGTATTTAAAAATGTTGGTGAACGATTAAATTCCCATTTAAAAAATCCGAGTTAGTGGGTAAAAATCACATTTAAAAATTTTAAACGGCTCTAGAGAATTAAGTAATGCAATCATATTGCTCTTTTTATTTTTATAGTAACGTAGCACACAAACTAAAATATATTTTGGGCACCACAGCACTCTGGATTCAGAAATAGATTTTTTAATAAAATTTTTGATGTTTATCAAAAAGTGACCAAAATGGATGTATTGTATTCAAAATTTCCTCTAGATTCCAAAAATGTAAAAATATATAGGGTGTTTCATTTAAAAATCGAAAGTTGTGGGCATTTCCGGTCAAACCGGATGTGCACCAAACATTATTTTTTATTGAAAAGATGGCATTTTAGTCGTGTAATAAGGCCTCCAAATTTCAATGTTCTATTCCAATATTTTAGAAAATATCGGGGCGAGCGCAATTCGTGACTCACTCGGTATTCTTATAACTTTCAAAATAACGATATTAGTTGCGAAACAATTAGTGTTCTGCTATTTCTTAAAGAAAAATGTATGGTTTTCTTGCAACTGACCGTAGAATGAAAATTAAAAAATATCGTTGGTTTTTGTTAATATGTAATATTGTGGATTGTTTAAGGGGCCGCTTAGTTCTTTCAGCCCATCTTCAAATCTTTTGTGAATTACCGTACAATTCTTGTTACTCAGGACTCCCAAGCATTCTACAAAGTTTGTGATTTTCATGGGGGCTAATTTCCCTGTGATTATAATATGATTTAATCATGTAGTATTTTTAACGCACTTAGTTACAAAAATTATATATTATCTTAGTTTAATCTTTTATTACTTGAGTTAAAGTGAGTGAAAGTGTAACAACTTTTGTGGAATCGATGGAAAAATATCCATGTTTGTATAATTATTCATTACACAGCCCCACAAAAAAAAGTTCAGACCCAGAAACTAAACCTACCAATCTTTATATATTTTGACTTCCTGAATTCAATGTCGTCACCAGAATTTCATCTTATCGTTGGGTTTCTTTTATCTTAGATTTTATCTCTGAACTAGTATTTTTAATATTTTAAAATCTAAGATAAACAAAAACTCAAATGATGGCGGCATAGAATTCAGGATCTCAAATTACATAAAGATTGGTAGGTTTAATTTTTGGGTCTGAACACAGTTTTTTTGTGTGGCTGTGATAAGAATATTCATGGAAAGATATAGTAGATAAAGCATGGAATGAGATAGCTCAGGAGATCAATTGGATTGGGATGCATCCAAGACTTTCGATGTCTTCTTCGTCTACAATGACAAATAAAATGATAAAACAACACGACTTCATCCTCAAAACTAAATAAAGAGCTGTACTTCGAATTCGATTGAAGCGATGGCTTAAGTGTTGATTATATCTAATTCTAAACGTACGACCAGTTTGACCTATACAGAACACATCGCAATCTGTAGGTGCCATTAGTCTTATCTTTGGCATTAAACAAAAGACGTGAGAGTTTTGACAGCTATTTAAAACTAACTTTAAGATTATGACTTAATAAGATGTTAGCAAGTTTCTTCGAAACACTCCCATAATATGTTAGCGAAACATATTCAGTATTTCCTTATCTTTAATATATGGATAAATTTTATAGTTTGGTATTTTTCATTGTTTTCTATTACTAATTAAAGTTTCTATTGTTTTCTGTTGAAACCCGTTTTTAAGAGCTATTGTTTTAATGGTATCTAGTTCTGTTTTTAAGCCTTGTTCTGAAAAGGGTATATTACTTTATCTAATCCCGTCACGTAATGTCAAATTTAAAATGCATTCTTAACGTTACGAAACGTCACATTTTTCATAACTGTCAGTTTCATTACATATCTAGTGATATAATGAATTTTTACTTAACTAATTATTATTAAACCCATCATTTAGAGAAAGAACTTTAAAACTAAAATGCAAAAAATACTTTAATAAAATGCAAATGAAAACTTCCCGTCATCAGCATTTATAACAAAATTTTCAAAGTTTTCTCTTGTTAAAATGATATATTTTTTAGCGTGATAACCTGCATATGTTCCCTTCAAAATGCTATTAATATAGTATTTTCTATATCGGTATTTCTTTTTATATTTAATTTTGCCTTTAACATTGAGTTGGTAGTTCATATTGTATGTGCTTTATAGAATCTTTTCACCAACATCTTTTTATTTCTTTTTTTTGACACCAATTTTCTAATTTCGTACATATGCTTCTTCATATATGCTTTTACTTTACCAGGTATTATTGAATTTACTGCTAAATTAGCCGATTCCTTTATATCAGATGGAATATCCACATCTGAATCGACCATTTTTGACTTCATTTGCTTCAAAAAATTTAGTAGATTGACAACTGAAGTTACAGCTGAAGTTAGGTCAGATAAAGCGATAAACACAGAATTCAGTTGTACGACTGCAAGCGTAGCTGTGTTTGGAACCGTAAAATAGAATTCAAAATAAATAGCAATTTCTTTTTTAATTTAGAGCAGGATTAGATAAAATTTTGTACTTAACAAGTTATGAAACAGTAATTTTACTTGACTCACGTAATTTGCAAAACTCGTTCGCTTCACAGGCTTGTTTTGGCAAATATTATATTCGTCAAGAAAAATTGGTCTTTTCATAACTGGTTACGTAAATAACTATTTTATAATTGAATGTAATTTTTTAGTACGAATCTAATGAATATCACAACACTAACTGTTTATTCAATCCTATTACATCTTTATTAATTTAAACTTTTACTAGGTATAAATACTCTTTATAAAACTAAAACAGCAATAAGTACTTTCTGCGAAACCAGTCATAGAAACTTGACAGATAGATCAGAAAAAGTCATTTTGGTAGCATCTGACACATACCAAGTTAAGTTGATCTGTTACAATTAAAGACATATATGAAAGTAATGGTATGGGTGAAATAATCATAGACGGCAGAACCGAGTTCGTTTTTCCGAATGGTTTCCTAACAGCTTAGCAGTTCCTGGAGAATATTTTTCAACCCATTGTGCGTCTATTTGCGGTGCTGTTGGTGAAAACTTCCACTTAATTCAAGATAATGCTTGTCCACATGTCGCACTTACTATGAAGACATGGTTGACCGATGAAGGAATTGAAGTATTGTCATGACCTTTACAATCTCCGGGCCTTAATCCGATAGAGCATGTGTGGAATATGCTTCAACTAGAATTATTCTACATATTATGATATTCACAATGTTTTTCGATTCCGGGAGCTTCTGACAACAGAATGGGCACGTTTACCCCAAGCGGACATTAAAAACGTAATTTTTTGTATGAACAATAGGTGTAAAGCCGTGATAAATCAACGTGGTGGTCATATTCAGTATTAATTTCTTTCTTGCTGCATACTCGACAATTTCATATATAGTCCAAAAGACAATGATTTTTACTTTAGTTATTTTTTCGAAAATGTTTTGTTCCTTTATGCAAAACATTAAATTTAAGACGTAGTAAACGCTTAGTAATACTACACAAATTTCTTTCTTTCTTCCTAAATTATTTAAAACAAATACGTATATTTACAAAAATATCCCTAGACTTTTCATATCGTCTATCTTAAATTAGAGATCAGGTGGGACCGTATATTTTGCTGTGGATCCGCTTGCGGATGCAGATATAGTGGTACCCGTTATTTCTGCATCCGCAGTATTTAAACTTGTTCGGTGTGTAACAAAAATAGCTGTATGAACACTTTACCTATTCAAGCTAAAGACATTGATAAGGAAACTTATCACATAATATAAATGTTATTAAACATTGTTCTACTAATAATTTCTTTATTTCATCTCATCTATCAAATAAACGTGTATGTCATTTACCTCACTTTTTACCTCTTCATTAGAAAAGTACGTATATTTCTGTGTTTTGATGCGGCCATTTTGAATTCACAATTTCTTTTATATAACTTTGGACATCATATTCGCAATTAGCGACTAATAAATATAGATAGTGTTAGCAAATAATTCTTAACAATTTAACTATTATTAGTGTTCTTACACTTAGGATTAGTTTCAATTTCATTGGGGTGAAAAACTGACGTTTTCTGTTTTTTACCATTATGCGTCTTTAAAAACATTAGAAAAGATTTCAGGTTAATTTGTTTATTTAACTTTTCCGAGGTTTTGCCGTTTTTAATGGTTCATTGTCTATACTACTACTACTACTATACTACATAGTTCATATTACTTACTCGAACAATCCTGACTGCTGGCCCATTTCTTCTTATCGTCAGCTGAAAGCTGCTGAGCATTATGTTTCCTAATAGACCTGCCCCACCCTGCGGTTATGGTTCCCAATCTCGTGAAGGCTCTCTTAACCATAGGCGAGCTTGGTACGCTCTTTGGCCTCGGTGATTCAATATCAGGAACTTGTAAGAAGTTGCTGCTTTTAGGACGTGCTTGTTGTGGACTGAGAAGTGTTGGGACTGGACGAGCCAAAAGCTCAGCGACAGGAACTTGCGGTGAACCGAAGCCGGTTTGAATCCCATATAACATTTCTTGAAAAACTCTACTGCGTACTCCTAGGATAGCTCGAACGCCTACTAGTTTTACTTTTTGTTTCGATTGACCAACAAGGAAAGCTACGTCGAAAAGTTGGGCATTAGTTAACGTGTTCGATTCCGTATTTAAAAACATTCTTGTAAAATCTTTGGCAATTTGGTCATAATCTTCGAATTGATCACGTACGCTATCAAGTAATGGAGAAGAGGGCCGCATATGACCGATAGGCCTCCAAGACCCTGAAAAAGTGAACACATTTGGTACAATTAGCTTAAATTTTTTTACATGCTTTTATTCAGCTTCACATGTTTGTCAATTTTGAACCACTTTCACTTGATATATTGAAGTGAAATTTTGCATACATAGTACCGATGACAATACAATTTTTTTGGGATACAATATACGGAGTGATTCTTTTAAGCCGGCCACTGCCGAAAGTTGATGCAATCCTTGTGTTTTTCAATCGATTCCCTAAAGTTCAAGAAATCGTTTATCAGAGGCCATGATAGGGCCAACGAAGCTTCCAGTCGCTGCTGCGATTTTTTGAAAATGACGATAAAAAATGTCAAAAACTTCATTTTTTCAAATGGCACGTGCCAAATTATATTTTGGCAATCGATGTAGAATTTTTGACGCGGAGTTATATCAGCATGTCCTATACCTGTACTTTTTGAATTATTCACCGTTTTTTTGTTGAAAATTATAATTTATCCAAAAAAAACATAGAAGCCTATGCAACAATTGAAACAATAAAACAAAAGAACAAACAATTACAACCTACTTAATTCAATTTGATAACATTTTGAAAATATTTGATCTAGCATAAGATGGCAATTAAATGACTATTAAGTACGCATAATACAGAAGATGCTCAATATATGCACAGTTTTGGTTTAAACTCTCAATAATTCTATGTTGGACGGCTGATGTAGCATTTTTGATTTCACTTCCATCAACCTCATTCATGGCTTGTGTTATTATTAATCTCTAGTCTTCCCTAGACGCGGGTGCAGTTTGATATACCAGATCCTTAACTCGCCTCCATAAGCAAAAATTTAATTGTGTCAGATCCGGTGATCTAGAGAGCCAAAGAAATTGACTTATTGCCCTACCATCTGTCTTGAAACAATTCTCTCTGTTTTAAATCTACAGCCTTTGTTGAATGTGCTGGTGCTTCATCCATTTGATACCATGAATGGACGGCAAGCTGCAATGGAAGATTGTCAACAAAATCTCTAAATATTTGTTCCCATACAAATTTTCATCATACATGTACCAATGTAACCGATTATCCATTGCTAAGCAGAAAACGTTTGTGGAAAATTTATTTTGATTTTCAACTTCCAAGATTTGGTGGGGATTTGAGGCGGTCCAAAAATGTCGATTTCTTATGATGAAAATTCCCACCTGCTCAAATTGAATTAGCTAGGTAGATATCGTCAAAGTATGTTGTATTAAAAATTTACCTAAGTTTACTTGTTACTTTTTATTCTTTTATTCCTATTGTTTCAATTGTTTTATAGGCTTCTAGTTTTTTTTTTTTTTGGATAAATTATGATTTTCAACAAAAAGCTGTGAATAATTCAAGAAGTATATGTGTTAGGTGTAAGACATGCTAATGCAAGTCCACCTCAAAAATTCTACATCGATTGCCATAATAAAATTTGGAACGTGCCATTTGCAAAAATGGAGTTTTGTACATTTTTTTATTGTCATTTTCAAAAAATCATAGCAACCACTGGAAACTTCGTTGGCCTTATCGTGGAGACTTAAACGATTCCGATTCCATTGAAAAAAAAGTAATTTACCTAGCCTGGATGGTTTAAGAGAACATGATTTTATTAATGGACCCTTGCGTCTCTAAAACTTCAGAGAAAAATTGACATAAGTATGTCAAGAACAATTACAGATAAGTACAGACAACCTGAATGCTTTATACTCAGAATTTAATGCCAAATTAAAAAAATATATACAGTGTGTCCCACTTAAGGACTAGCCACCCCCGTAAAATTTTTATTTATTAACCGATTTTTGTGTTTTTTTTTATTATGTAGATTCCGCAAAACGGGATTAGAAACATGTTCTGTTGTTTCCGGAACTCAAATTCACGGCCAACTACGAGCATTGTTTAAGTGCGAAATATTGATAACTACTATTACAGATTTTTTTTTAGAACATTACGGACCCTTATTCAGAACCACCTAAATATCTACTGTACCAATTTTTGTCGTGATAGTAATACAGAGTGGCCCAAAATATTAAAAACGGTTTTTTAAAATAACGAAGTTTAAAGTAAAAGAACACGCTACTTTTGTGTTATCTAAATTATTTACTGATAAAATAATTATTATTTAAATTTTAATTTATTTCGAAATTTTATAAACAATTGCCATAAACCTGTAAAAAAATTTGATTTTAAAATCTTTAAAAAACTGAGCGGTTTGTGTTATTAAAACTTAGTAGGCGTGGAAAACAAAAAATGTTAGTTGGAAACTGACACTGTCACTGTTTAACTTGCATCTTAATTCTTTGATAAACAATTAAAACAACTTAGTTATTATGTATTATTATAAAGAATAATAATGGCTCGTTATTCTTTGCAAGAAAGTGGAAATTGTGCGATTAGTTGGCGAAGGAACACAAACTTTTCGTGGAGCTGCTGCAGAGTTTAATATGAGATATCTTGACCGTAAAATTCACCATAATACAGTTGCCAGTATTAACGGTTTTTTTAAATCAAAATGGGACCATAAATGACCTCCCTAATCAACACAGAAATCGCGTGGTTCCAGGAAATTCTTGAATATTTTAATCAGTGGCCTCTAGTATTAGGGAGGCCAGTTTAATTTTAAATATCCCGAAAAATCGCATTTGGAGATGTTTGAAGAAAAATGGAAAGAAACCCTTCAAACCCAAATTTTTGCATACCCTCGAAGCTGGTGACATGGAAAGAAGATTGGAATTCTGTTTGTGGTTGCAAGGCATGTATTTAGAAAAACCTAAATGGAATCTCCTTTCTGTATTTCCGGAAGTGTCGTCATTTTGAAATTGTTATACTGGGACTCGCAATGGTCGACTATGGCAGGGTACCAATTCTGAAATGTCTATCTTATTTGCAACTGGGAAATATTCCTTAAAAGAATCACCCTGTATATAAAATGAAGGAAAAAAAAAGAAGAAGCCGTGTTTGTATCACCGGCGACTCCGGCACAAATTGAAAATCAACAGATTTTACACGAAATGTTAGGGTTTTAGGCTGTTTGTGTCTTAATTTGCCAGTTCTATTTTTATTTTTACGTTATAGGAAACGATGAGAAATTTTTATGTTAATAAATGTATGTATCTTTTTGATAAAAGCGTTTTGAAAACATTTGAGAAAAATTGATAACAAGGTTCCATTTTTATGACTGCTCTCTTAAGAAACAATTTCAAATTAGGTGATTTACGCATAACATAAAAACATCACAGATAAAATTGGAGGTTTCTGTTTCGCAGGATACCCTGTTTTAAATTCTAATAAAGCGTATATTAAACTTTTAAGAATATCGATGATTTTTTTAGTTTAGCCTGAATATTTAAGATCATCTTTGATAGCAGCTAACAGCTACCTATTTACTAAGAAACATATTTTTTCTTATTGAGCTATGAGCGAACACTAAATGGTGCAGGGCTTAGATTACATGTTTCAACTATAAACTCACCTCTTCTGTAAGGCTTGGGAATCTGTCCAGTTTCTGCGTGGTTCTGCAAATTCGCAACAATATCTTCCAACATTTGTGACCTGGTCCTTTCTTGCATCCTGGCGAATTTTGGAGCAGAATAACTTGCCCTTTCCCCATTAACTATTTTAGTTAAGAGCCATTCCCGAAACATGGGACCTTTGTCAAAGACACTCTGTTCCCATAGGTATGGTTTGTAGGCACCTACTTCGTCTCTTGTAACCACCGATACCTCGTATCTTGTGGGTTTTCTTTTAATCCTTGGTGATGTTCGAACTAAAAAGGAATTACATTGTTAAGAATGGAAAAGGTTAGCATTACGTTAATTATAAAAAGTTACCCAGTATGAAGGTATGAAGGAAATGGCTTTTTATACATGCTGGTGAAAACGACGTATTATCTGCTTCAAGAAAGACCACACATACGATGTCGTTGCCTATATGTCGCTTCCTTTGTAATTTTTGCGGATCGTGACGTTCATAAGGTAAGAGTGTACTAACGTGAAACATAATTTCTATGTTTCTCCAGTTGGTGTAAACAGAGTATAGCCCTACAAAAAATTACTTAGTAAATAATACATATAAGGGAATATAGTAGATCCGAACTTAATGACTCGGGTATAAGTAGTTCTTCTTTGGCATTAAGTGAGTAATGCTTATTTTAATTTTAATTATCTCCTGTCGATGCCAAGTTGGTTGGCGAAATCGCATCTAGCATAGCATTTAGTATTTTGATGTTTGAGAAAATTAAAGCCTCAAAATATGCCTGTAAAAATGGTTAGGTAGAGGGCGATTCTTTAGGAGTGGGAAACCTTAGAAGTTTGAGATACTAGACAACAAAATATTACCATTGAACGAAACATGCCTTATACAGGACATAAGGCACTCTACGTGTTACCTGCAAATAAGAATTCTGAACTATTTTTAACGTTACTCATATAAGGCCCTAGTTATACTCTAGGTCTTCTGTAAATGAATGTTTGTTTCTCTTGGCCTGTAAAAATATTGATAAAATGAATCGGAAATCTGAAAGAGCATGAGCGTGATTGGTCATGCTAGTGAATTTCCTTAACCATTCAGAAGTCCAGACTTCAACCCTATGGACTTCCCAATATGGTCAGATATGAAAGCAATAGTCTATGAAGAAAAAAATAATTCCCGCGAAAAGAAGTGGCTGTAAATAATTCAAGAAACCGCCAACATAATTAATATTAATCCACAAATATTATTTAAAACCGAAAATCTCTAAGAAAACGCATAGAAAATTGCATTGATGGAGACAATGGACATTTCGAGCAATTACTTTATAGTACAGTTAATTAATTAATCAATACACAAAGACTGTGGATGGTAAAAATAAAATATATTATTTATTTTTCCGTAAGGAAGAAGGTTCCATTACAATTGAAGGGCACAACTGGCGCCCTTTATGAGTAAAATTGCAATTAGTTCCAAATTCTTATTTATCATACTAAAAAACGTAAAATTACCAATTTCCAAGTTGGCACCATGGAAGCTTCCAAAGCTATTTAAGCATTTCAAAATAAAATTGGAACCATTGAAAACTGAACAGCCTGTATCCCTTGAACCAGCAACGTTTGTATAAGGCATGTTGAACTCAATAGCCCTATTTTGGTCTTTACTATTTCAATTGATTTCTTATTCTTATTACTTCCACATCCACGTAGTGGATTGGAAGTACAGTAATCGTAAAAAAAATTCAAATTTTTTTTTTCTTGAAATCGGTTTAGAATGTCATGAAACGTCGAGATTTTAAATTTGAGCGAAAAAAAAATTTCTGTCTGTCGGTCTGTCTGTAACTTTTTTTGTCCGCACGCTTTCTCCGGAACGGTTTAACATATTGACTTGAAATTTTGTACACGTATATATTATAATGAGATCTGGAACTGGATTGTTTTTTGAAGACATCCGGTGAAGGGTTGTGGGGTAAATAGGGGTAAATATGGGGAAATATGTAAAGCAAGCTGGTAAGAGTACAGAAACTTGAAATTTGATGTATGTACTACAAGCCAAGGCCTCAGATTTTTTATAATATTTTTCAACCCTCCCACCACCCCTTCTTCATTATTAAAGGGGTTGCTAAAATTAAATTGAGATATTCATTTGAAATTTGGTACACGTATGTATTATAACGACATCTGGACTAGATTATATTTTGAAATGATTCCGTTGAAGGGTTGGGGGTTAAATAGGGGTAAATATGGGAAAATAAGTAAAGCAAGCTGGTAAGAGTACAGAAACTTGAAATTTGATGTATATACTACAAGCCAAGACGTCAGATTTTTTTATAATATTTTTCAACCCCCACCACCCCTTCTTCATTATTAAAGGGGTTGCTAAAATAAAATTGAGATATTCATTTGAAATTTGGTACACGTATGTACTATAACGACATCTGGAACTTGATTATATTTTGAAGTGATTGCGTTGAAGGGGTGGGGGTTAAATAGGGATAAATAGGGGAAAATAAATAAAGCAAGCTGGTAAGAGTACAGAAACTTGAAATTCGGTGTATGTACATACTAGAAGCCAAGGTCTCAGATTAGTTATATTATTTTTCAACCCCCACCACCCCTACCCCATTACTAAAGGGGTTGACAAAATAAAATTGAAATATTCACTTGAAATTTGGTACACGTATGTATTATAACTAGAACTAGATTATATTTTGAGAAGCTACCGTTGAAGGGTTCGGGGTTAAATACGGTAAAATAGGGGAAAATAAGTAAGGCAAGCTGGTATGAGTACAGAAACTTGAAATTCAGTATATGTACTAGAAGTTAAAGACCCAAATTTTTAAAAAATATTTTTCCACACCCCCCACCACCCCTACTCCATTATTAAAGGGGTTGATAAAATAAAAATGAGATATTGATTTGAAATTTTGTACACGTATGTATTATAACGACATCTGGAACTAGATTATATTTTGAGATGATTTCTTTGAAGGGTTGAGGGTTAAATAGGTGTAAATAGAGGAAAATAAGTAAAGCAAGCTGATAAGAGGACAAAAACTTGAAATTCGGTGTATGTACTAGAAGCCAAGGTCTCAGATTATTTCTATTATTTTTCAACCCCCATGGTAGATAGGGAAACTAAGTAAAGCAAGCTGGTATGTGTATAGAAATTTGTGATTTGGTGTAGATACTCAAGACGATGGCCTCAGATTTTTCCACAATATTTTCCATCCCCCCCACTCCCTTATTAAAAGAGTTAATAAAATTAAATTTAGATTTTCACTTGAAATTTGTTACACGTATAACGATATCTTAAACTGGATTATATTTTGACATGACTGCGTTGAACGAGTTGGGGTAATTGGTGGTAAATAGGGAAAAATAAGTAAAGCAAGCTGGTAAAGGTACAGAAACTTAAAATTCAGCGTATGTCCAAGAAGCCAAGGCCTCATATTTTTTAGTAATAATTTTCAACCCCCACCACCCTTAATCCAATATTAAAGAGGTTGATAAAATAAAATCGAAATATTCACTTGAAATTTGGGACACGTATGTGTAATAACAACATCTGGAACTAGATTATATTTTAAGATAGTTCCATTGAAGGGTTGAGGATCGAATACGAGTAATTAGGATAAAATAAATAAATCATGGTGGTAAGAGTACATAAATATGGGATTTGGTATATATACTAGAAACCAAGGCCCCAGATTTCTTTCTAATATTTTTCAAACACCACTATCTCCGCTCCATTATTAATGGGTTTGATAACATAAAATTTAGATGTTCACTAGAAAGTTAGTACACGGATGTATTGTAATGACATCTGACTGAGATGATTCCATTGAAGGGGTGGGTCGTAGTAGGTTGTGAATAGGGGAGAATAAGTAGGATAAACTAAAAAATTCATTTTTAACTTATTTAGTAGAAACCAACGCCTCAAACTTTTCTATGACATGTGCTCCAAATATTATTAATATTCTATGACCAATAATTTTCACACACTAGAGTGTAAATCTAGTCAGGATGTTTTCTTTAAAGCGACTTTCATGAAAATCTGGATGTGGAAGTAGTGATTCCTTAGGCAGCGGTTTTTTACTTTGAATAACAGAAACTAACGTGAAATTAAAATATATCAAACGGTGTTTTGTCACTCGAAGATGACTCAGATTTTAACATGTTTTCAAATATATTTTGGTCAATTATCCAATAGAAATTGCTCACCTGTGAGGTCATGTACTGTATCTAAGCCGCCTTTATATTTATCGAATCCTTTCAATCGATTTTTCTCTCCTAATATCTGTAAGAATTCCTCGAACATAAAAGAATTATCGTTATTGTCTAAAATTTCCTCTTCGGTGTATTGTCCTTCCTTCACGTATATTACCCCTACTTTCAATTCTGATTTTATAAAAACCTGGAAAAGTTAAGGAAACGTAAGTTTTTTAGGAAGCATTAAGATAGAGTTTTTAAGGTCCTAGGTGAATTAGTTGCAACAACAATAATAAATTAAATTATATTAGAAAAGAGAATTTTAATTCCAGTAAGTTTAGTAAAAGGCTATTTCATGTTAGTTGAAGGTATTTGAGAGCCAGTCTTACCGACATAATTCGGCGATATTGAGCGAAATTTGAACGTCATTAGTCTCAGGTTACAAGTATTACAGCAATTGCAAAAGTCTCAGGTTACAAGTATTATAGCAATTGCAATCTTTAATATGGTCACTAATTTCAATGTAACTGATATTTCAGCACGCATTTCTATGTATTTGTTATTTGAATAAGAAAGAAATTCTGTTGTTGAAATAACTTAGGTTGGCTCGTTAAGTTTAAGATTACAATGTCGATTAAATCTGTTATTTTCCCTATTTACTAGTTCATACTTTGTAGTCTGCATCAACAGTAAAAATAGTTGTGTTTAATTGGGAATCTACGGCCCCGAAATGTATAAAGGCCAAGGTGGTCGACTAAAGGGTATACAAAACCGAGAACTAGATTCATATGTAAAATTTCCTGCAGGATTCGAATTTCCAGTTCGCCAATTCATTAGGAATTGTGAAATTGTAGTAAAAGGCAACTATTTGCAAAAACTGCAAATAACATGAAAATATGTATTTTATTATTTCCCACTCCATATCACAATATCACTCAGCATCAAGATATCGAACTTAAATTTTAACAAAATATTCCTTTAACTTTTATCTAAGGTATAGCCAAACGAAAAGTTCTTTTCCAATGATATATTTTTTACAAAAAACCCGTACATGTTGACCAAAAATTGTAAAATGCATCGTAAAATATTACACGCGACAACCTTTTTTATTATTAAAATCAGACGGGTGGTGAAATGAAGTAAAGTGGGGTTTAAAGTATAAAGAAACGTTTTTATTTGAAACATTTTTTACGTGATTGTTGGTTCTTTCACACTAGAGATGGTAACAGAGAGCACGCTGCAACACTGGTAGCAGTGTATGTTGCTGGCTAGCGCAGGCAGTGAACAAGTGTTTTCTCCAATTCGCTAAAGTCACTTTATACGGTGTGTTATAGCAAATATTTAGAATCGCTTGAATCATGAAAAATGACCATAATTAATATTATTGTATTACTTATTTGATTCGAGTAAATCTTTGCAAAGTCAAAAATAGACTAAACACAATGGATTATGTCTCAAAACGATAGTGCCGAGACATTACAAAATGTAATGAGTTAACATTTTGTGTGGTAGGGTAGGTATTAAAACTGATGAGTTTTCATTTCTTAATACCTAAAATAATAATAATTGTATTGTAAAATACTGAGTACAATCACAAAAATTAATGATTTGGGGTAAGAAGACATGTCTGAATAATTACTATTGATCTCTCGAATAATAATTAAATGATGTTAAGTACTTGTTGGGACTATACTTTTACTTTATGAAGAATTTTGATATGCCTTGTGTGGTTTTGTAAACATGTTGACGAATTATTACAAAAATAAAAAAATATTACAGTTAAATGTTGATGTCTGTTCCAATGGCAAATTTTACGCTGTTATTTAAAATAATATTAGATCATAATAATTGTCAACAATCACCATCTCCATATTACCATTAAAAACGAAAACATAAACATATGAAGATATTTCTAATTACATATAATACTCTGTACTCAGCTAAAATTAGGTAGCAGTTTTAAATATATAAGTACCTGATCTAACTTCAAAAGTTCCTCCGGGGTGTCAGGAAGTTGTCCAAGTGTAAGAGGAGGGTTGATATTTACTTCTTTGCCTAAGGACCTCACCACTTCCTCTCTATTGTATCGATCTGCGAAAACACAACTTGCAGGGATTAAACCGTGAACCGTGTAACTGATAGCTCTCACCAGTATTCTGAAAATTTATAACAGTTATCAAATGGCAAATTATATTTCTTAAAATAGTACTCACTAATAGCTAATTAGTCAAATCTAAGGCAAGTATCATAATGGTACAAATAATCATTGGGGTTGTTTGAATTTGTTGCATTTAAGTTACAAATAAACTTTCGCGATTTAAACATCCTGAACAAAATTGAATATGGTTAGATAATTTGAAAATTTAATACTTCTATAAGAACAATATTAATTTATAATTCAAATTTCACTTATATGAAATAAACGGAATATGATGAAAGTACGGAATAAATTAATATTTTCTCTTGATACAAAAAAAGAACTCGGACATGTTGACTTTCAAATTCAGCGATGCATCTCACAATATGTATTATCAAATTAAAAAAAAATAGTTGTGGAAGAGTAAAATTTGCAGTTGGGCGTGGCAACTACCCACACATGATGTCAAATTGAAGTACGTGGATATTCCAGGATATCCTTCAAAAGGAGGCCAGATGGATATCCTGGATTGGTTTCATTTTGACATTATGTGTGAATTGATATTAGGATTAAAAAAGGACGTCCAGTGAAGGGCCCCAAA
Source organism: Stenurella melanura (assembly GCA_963583905.1). Taxonomy (NCBI): domain Eukaryota; kingdom Metazoa; phylum Arthropoda; class Insecta; order Coleoptera; family Cerambycidae; genus Stenurella; species Stenurella melanura. The sequence goes on along the minus strand of OY757314.1, from coordinate 102,176,737 downwards.
TATCCTTAAACTGTGACCGAATATCCTTCTTTAACATGTACAAATAAGGCGTCATTACGATTTCCTGCGGTCATTTCAAATGTCACAAACCTGCAAACCTAACTTTCCACTGTATTTATGTCATTCTTTATTGCAAACTCAAAATAAGCTTGGAATATCAGTTAATTTATCTACATCAAATAATACAAATTATTAATGGTTGTAGGAAATATTTTTAACACTTTTGATTGTGTTTTATCTGTTTAATTCAGTTTTATTTGAGACTTTTTTGTTCAACACTATAGAAAGTAAGTACAAGCCATGTAAAAACATAAAATAACCTATAAAACTTCACAAATTTAATACAATTTTGTAAACTTTCAGGATGCCAAAGGAAACTAAAAAGAGGAAACTTTATAGAAAACAGTATTAAACAAAAATTCTGACTCTCTTATTTTCAATGATCAACAAACCTACAAAATGAAACTTATTTGGCCCAAAAATTGAATGTTACGAAGACAGGTTGGAGAGAGAATGTTAACCAGGTCGTAGTGTTGTGAAGTTTGACGATGAACTGCGTATGAAAAGAGGTAGATAAAAATAATTTTGCTCTAAGATGATTGTTTGAAACTTTCATTACACTCTTAAAGGAAATATGTATCAGACAGGACATGCGTGGATAAATTTTTAGTTAATTTGCAAATATGTCCTGATCCTGATATATTGCTTCCTTGTTGTTGTGTAAATGGCTACGCAGCCACAGCCATATGTGATGTGTACGGAAGACAGATATAATGCATTAAAATAAAGTCGTAATACAGTATTGCAATTTATAATTCGACAAATTATTGTTATTGGTGCTTCAATTTAAATCTGTATCCCTAGATCTTTTCTATTATCTTTATCTTACCCAGTTTCCATATAGATTAAATTTTTGTAGACAGTGCCGATTCAAATAACAAGTAAATGTTTAATTTAGATACAACCATGAATGCATGTAATATTATGAAATACGAAGCAGAGAAGTTTTTAAAAGAATCTGAGGAGGGCAAAAAGAAGAGCGAGGCAAAGAAGAGAGTAGAGAAGTAGGAACGCATTACGCGATAAAAAAAATTGTTTTTGTATAATTCAGTTTGAAAAATGTTACTTTATGTTCTTCTGTTTGCTTTTTGATATTACAAATGAGTTTTGTCTTTAAACATTAAATGTTATTTAGGTGTTTTTATTTTCTTGGCCGTTGATATCAAATAACTTGATGTGTAATTCCTTGGGTTTTTCGGTCAGTTCAAATGAGAAATATAATATTTTCTATTGTTTCAGTGTATTGACCATCGTCAGAGAAACGACCATTTTACAAAAAACATATGTGAATTTATCTGCTACCTATATCCTAAAATATCCCTGTGGATGCCCTTTCGTAGTACTTACGACGTCCCGAAACATCCCGGGATATCCTGGAATGTCCCTAGTTATAAGCTTCAGACATCCTTCAGGACATGCGTCGGATTGCCTTTATCATTCCAACTTGTGATATTGGGTTGACCAAAAGAGTGCCGAAAAGCATCCATATTGGGATATTGGGACATCCATAGACAAGCCCAAATCCTGAATGGTCTTTGTCATGGTACGTCCCTCGGACAGATTTGTGCTGTGGTGGGTACAGATACCTATTTGATTAAAATTTTCATACGAATACGACTGATTAATTTTATGTAGTGCCACTGAGTTTATATGTACAGCCTAGGGTGTTTCATTTTTCCAAAACTGCGATTTTCGTACGACTTTGCTTGAATCCTTGGTTCTACTTATCCAAACGATTCGTATGCAAAACTGAACAATATTTAGGAGTTGCACACTTTGACCACTCATGTCTCATATTAATGAAATTCCTAAAATTGTAGTGTATCGTACTAATGTGTTTCTCATTAATTTTTTTAATCTTTTGCAGTAATTAAACTTTAAAATGGGTGTTAAAAGAGAAGTCTATCTACTTGAAAAGGTGCCTGGTGGTGAATTTTTAGGAGCTCGGCTCCCTTCCAAAGAGTAAGTGCTAGTTTTTGCGAAAGTTCCAAAATCAGTGGAAATCACTTGATAAAAAGTCGTATACTGATATTGGATGAAGAAAATTCCGTTGAAGTTTTTCTAGAAGAACAATGTGTGAAAATGGTGGATACTTCCACAACGTCTTAAAAGACAGAAGTCATCCAAGAGAAGATGACAACGAGCTAGTATAACTATCACACCTATACCTTGGTGGTTGATCTGAAAACGAATCCAAATTCGGGGTTTCAGGGGTTCTTCATCAAGCAAGATGGATGGCAAAAGCCATATATGCCCTCAAAATTGTCCTAGTCACTCAAAAATTGGACATTCCTAATAGAGAATTGAAATGATTGAGAAAAGTAGTACATTTCGTCTGTATATGTTCGCTTTTGACACGAGGCAGTTGTAAGTCGATGGGCTCCAAAGAATGATTTGGATATACTACAGTTTGCTAAGAGACGCCTTTGGTATCTGTCAGAAACCAACATAGGATTGGCTTTTCTGGATGAACGTATCACTCAGGCTGGGAAGAAAAGTATGTTTGAAAGTTTGAAAAGGAAACCGGCAGAGAAAAAGAAATGAAACGATTGGTTGGTAAAAACCTAGTTTTCGGTGGAAAATTACTCAGCGATTTTGTTACTAATAAAGCAAAGACATCCTTTGAATTATTTGGGATCCATGACGCAAAAGAATATCGCAGTGATCCGAAGCTGCTCCGTCAATCTCTTAAGGTGGTAAATGATAATGATGCCAAAGAAAGGGGCATAGCTCTGATAAAAAAGTTTAGCGATTCAGTCAGAAACGAATAACAAAAACAATCCTTGTTGGGAGTTGTCGAGCATCATAGAAAAGTCGTCACCAAATGAACAAAAGAATGAGTTGCATCTTGCAAAGTAAATTAATGTGAAATATTTCACACATATAATACTACCTATGATGAATCTTAGTGTTTAATTCGAGTATTATTCAAAGTTTGTAATTGTTTGATTTCCCTATAAAAATAATTAACATTGAAACTCTTAAAAAATAAGACTTTTATCAAACTATTCAAAGTGTGAAACCTCTAAATATTTAAAAGTGAATTATTATTTGTTTGCTTATAATTGTATTGAAACATATTCTTTATAGGATTTTACAAACAGCAAGCAGAAAAAATAACCTGGTTATACTAGCAAATTGAGACCCTAAAATCAATTTGAAACTTCTCATTCAACAAATAGCATCCACACAGTCCCCTACGGCTATGCAGATTAAACCAGTATCTACATAACCCCCTACGGTCACGAAGATTCAGTTAAAAATGAGAACAAAGGTCTAAAATGAATTTATTTATCTACCTTGCAATAAAAATTTTTCATTCTAATGGATTGCATTTTCATGAAATCCTATAAAGAACAAGTTTCAATATAATTATAAGCAAACAAAAATAATTCACTTTTAAACATGCATAGAGTATATACGCTCCAGTACTAGTTAGCTAATAGGTAGGTAAAGATCTGTTGTTTTTATCAGTCAATGTCAAATATAATTATTTCATATATATTCATAGAAATTGTCTTGGCTTTGCATGAAACCTTTTCATGAGTGGCTTTGTGCCTTTCTGATGAGCTCCAGAAAAAGGGCGAAAAACGTTTCAAAGGCTAATCATTTCCAAAAAGAGATTTCATGAAAACGGATTACCATTATAATGAAAAATTTTTAAGAAAAGGCAGGTAAATAAATTAATTTTAGGTCATTCTCATTTTTAACTGAATCTCCATGACTGTAAGAGGTTATGTTGATACCAGTTTAATCAGCATGGCTGTGGGGACCGTGTGGATGCTAGTTGTCGAATGAGAATTTTCAATAAGAAATTATACAACTTCATTTTAGGATTTCAATTTGCTAGCATAACCAGAATTCGGGTTATCGAAAGAATGCAAAGATTTCATTAATATTTTTACATACAGTTTTTCTCTTAGTTCTCATAGATAGTTTTTCTTTTCGCTGTTTGCAAAATTCAATAAAGAATACATTTCAATACTCTAAAAATTGTCCCATCTTCTTGAAATTTGCGATATATATTTTTTACATTACTCGGGACATTAGTAAAGTCTCCAAAAATTTCATATCTTAATTTTTATCCTACAAAATGAAACCCTAATACAGTCAGTGTTTTTTATTTTTATTATCAAATTATAGGTATTTGCAGCTTGCTACATCCCATTCCAACTTCCATTGTTTCGCAATAATCTTATTAAAAATAACTTTTAACATAATTTTAATGTAAAATATATGAAATAATCTGCTTAAAGTTCTTTCGATTTTGAGACACACAGCGAATATTGCAGTTTCGATACCCTTGTACGTCGTGTTCACGCTGTACGTTTTTGTTTTCACTAAAACTATGTAGATTTTCTTCCTTGACAATATTGCCAACTATATTTTAAATATAATTTTCCTTCGTTATTTTCTGAATTAACAACTTCTTAAGGGTGATCACTCTGTATATTTTCACTAAAAGTATGGCAATCTTCCTAGGCAATTGTGTTAGCTACATGCCAAAAATTAATCTCGTCCATTATACTTTTTCCTTACTTCTACCCTGTACATTTTTCACTAAGTATATCCCATTTCTTTGTTCCCAATAGCGTTAACAATCTACCAAATATGATTTTTCCTTATTACATAGTTCTGTAGACATACCGTCTATCGGGTCCCGGGTACAGATCGCTTTTTCTTGTGCAGTCATACAAAAAAAGTGATCTGAAGCCGGGACCCGAAAGTAATCCCTATGTGCTGAACACGAATCCGATATCGGTATAGCTCCATCACTCATCAATTTTTTGTAAATCGCGAAAATAGCCTAAGAAACCAGGTTTTTAGGCTATTTTCGCGATTTACAAAAAAATGGTGGGTGATGGAACTAAGCGAACGTCGGACTCTTGTTCAGCACGTCGAAATACATAGAGATTCCTATGTCGGGTCCCGGGTACAGATCACTAATTTTTGTGGGCCTCTGTAATCCATCATTTACAAGACGAAAGATAAATAATAAATATTATATACAACTTATAGGAAACCAATTGTGATACATTGTACTATTCACTAACACTGATAGGCACTTTCAAACAATTTTAGACATGACTGCTGTTTTTGAAAAGTTCCGAAAACATAAATATGAGCCTTAAAACGAATGTAGTAAAAGAAATATTGGCAATTGGAGAGAGAAATGATTCTGAGGATTAGAAACGCATTAGGAAGATAGTGAAAGCGTAGACCTGTGGAACACATACATTGTATTTAAGTATCTAAGGTTGAAATTAACTTGACAGCTGATGCTAAACAATCCTGTTCCTGTATAAATAATTAAAAGGGTGAAACAAAACCACGGGTAAAACGCTTCGTGAAAACAGAACCTATGAAACTCATTATTTTAAAAGCGTATATTTAACCCCAAAAAACAAATTTGAAACTTTAATATTGTACAGCAATCAGGCCAAGGTATATCGAAAAATATAAAAAATTAAAAATAAAATAACAGATGGTCCAAGTTTTTAACTTCTTGATGAAGAACTGTCTGAACGTGGCTATTACTCTATTATTAATTTATTTTATTAATAATCAAGTACGGCCATATTCCCTGTATGTTGGAAACTGATAATATTTTGCTTCATACATAAAAATGACGGCAGAAGATATATTTAATTACAGGGTTATTGCAATTTTACTTTATTTTACATAGCTTTTCGAGGCGTCAGCGTGTAATATAACCTACCCTGCTATAAAAAAATTCCATTTGTGAGCACAGCTGTATAGTGAGGTGTCGCATATTGGGTTTTTATCGAGACAGTCTGGATGTTGTATGTTTAAGGTGTGGGCGTTTTAAAATGCTGAAGGTTTTTTAAGATATGAGATGATTTGCTGCAATTTAACTATTTCATTCTACTTTCATCTTACTTAAAGAAACAAATTTGATTTTGAAATTAAAAGCCTAAGACCGTTATAGGGTTTTATTCCATATTTTCGGCGATATTGAAATAACTAAAATTTTTAACATAAATACAACATTAAATAAATTGTAACACATATTTGCAGACATTTTATAAAAAGGCAACACCTATCTGTTTGTACTTTAATTCAAAATCATGACGACTATGCCCGTCTCCTCGAAAGATTTAAAAATCGAGAAACTATTACTATAAAAAAGTAAAATCAAATAAATTCTTTATTTACAAATTAAATGGAAACCAGAGAATAACATAACCCACCAGAAATTGTTTTTCAGGTGCTTAATCCATATTTATTCAATTTTAACATAAAACAATATTAAATAATATTTAATGGCTGATTATTGTGGTTCAATACTTGCTTATAGTAATTTTCGTTTATGTAAATTCCTCATCATGATTGACGTCGCATGCATATACTCTTTATTTAAGAAGACCCGAAAGAAAGAACTCTATTTGAGTGAGATGTGGAACGAATGGGCGAGCAAGGTTATTTGTTGACATTACGTCTCCCAATATTTTTCTCATTAAAATGATTATATTCGTCCAGATAGTAATTAAAACTACAGAATATGGTAGACAACCATCTTGCTGAAAGAAAAGGTGTCTAGCAGAGGTAAGCGGTATTCGTCAAACTGATCGATAAAAGAGTTTAATATTTCTAAATGAAAACATTAGCTAACAGAATTTTCAAAGAAATAAGGGCTGGTGAATTAATCATAATATATGGTACACCACACGTCCATTTCCTATACATATTACTATTAATTGACATGTTATAATTTGAATACTTTTTCTTCCCAGATTTACTATTTTGGAAATGGCACAGTTTGTGCAATAAATTCATTCATCGGTACATACTATTGAATTAAAATGCCTAGCAATTTCTCTCCAAACCATGGACAAAAATACAATCTTTTAGCATCGACCAACTTGTGGCTAAATTATAGTTTGTGAGATATGATTTTATTATCTTCATATTTTTTTTGTAAGAAAGACTTGATAAGGCCAAGAGCATTTTCTCTCTTTGTTAGCGACAATTTGGGTTCTACATCTGAAGAGCTACAATTTGTGCTGCACATCCTAATCATCACAAGTCTTTCCTTTCTTATTATTCATATTTTCAACTGTTTAGTTCAGCAACGAGATAACGAGAAGCAGAGTAGGTAGCAATCAGTGAGAGTCTGAAAATGGCAGATGTGGTTGCACCTAAACATGGTTTAAACAACCTCGGCTTCTCTAGGGGCATACCAACCACACGGGACTACACCCGAAAATCCAGCAACAGCTTATATTAATTGATTAGCCAGCGTATGGTATCTGGATACTTTTATATACTGCCGGACCGGCCATACGCCGGAATGGATATGGGGCATGCTTATTGGCAGCAGTGAGAGCCACATGACGCATGATGTAGGCATGTAGGATGGGAAGTGTAGTTGTTTCTGAAATGCTTTTTATAACATTGAAATGTTTATGTTTGTATATGGGGATCGAGTCATCAGTTTTCGTTCAAGGTCAAAAGACAGCCGTGTCGCAGTCGAGTGAGACTGTCGTATATGCAACGGCTGATATATGCAAATGTAATATGGGTTGCATATATCACAGGGGGTCAAATTTCCAGTTTTCATTTAAGGTCGAAATACAGCGGTGTCGCAATCGAGAGTGAATCGTAGCTGTTTCCGGACGAGGTGAAGCCGAGTCCGGAAAAAGACAATGTTTTATGTATGATGTTATCATTTCCAATGTCCCGATGGTTGCAAGAATTGCGAAGTCTGTGAATTTTTTGTTTCTGTCTGTGATCATCTTCTCACCTATTCTTCTTCTAAGTTTTCTGTCTCTTCTGTTTCTGAAACTGACAGTGTGTATATCCTTGATATTTTTTCATTGTATTCCGTCTTTTGCTTTGCCGTTCTTTCCCAGTGTGTATAATCTTTTCCTAGCTTTTTCATAATCCTCTCGATTGCTGTTATCCATGTAATTATTGTTTCCCCTTCTAGTAATCCGCCGTTTTTACGATTTGCCTGTTTTTGCTAGCAGTTGGGCAATGTCCCTTTCAGCTCTTCTTAGACTTCTTCTATTCGCCTTTGTCGTTGCTGCCTTTTTGACTCCGTATGTCATCATAGGCATTATAATGGTAATGTATATCTTTTTAGTTAGACTCCATGGTAGTTTATTTTCCTCAATTCGTTAGATATGTTCCTAGGTATTTCATTCTGTTCCTGTAGTCTCCTGTTTTGTATTCTTCCCCACTGGCTGGACTCGTTTTAGTCAATGGGTCTTGCACAATTATTAGGCTCTTCTTGAAGTTTATTTTAATTCCAGAGAAGTCCAGTTGTGGTGTCATGTTTCCTAGAAATTAACTGATTTCTTGTTCTTCCTCTGTGGTGATGAGTATATCGTCGGCGTATGCAAGCACGATGGGAGGCATTATTGTTTCAGAGTTTTTATTGAAATTGTAGTAAATAGTCGTGGAGATAGCGGACATCCTTGTTTGACTTCTATGTTCTTCATTTTTTATTCCGTCGTTTGTCCAAACCATTGTACTGCGGTGTTTTCGTGTAGACATGCTTTTATTATCCTGTACATTAGGTAGTGTGGCACTCCCATCATGATACAATTCAATTACATCTGATTTAAAGGTTGCTGGTCCTAGAGGAAAATATTAAATAAACGTTATATAAATAGTTTTCTAAAGAAAATTATTTGTATTAAACGTTTAATGTTAAAATACTTCGCAAGATTTTAGCGATTTTGGGCGACATTTCCAATCACGGTTATCAATCAGAGGGCGATATTTATAGACCACGTCCATTTTGACTCTCTATGAAGCATCCATCTAATAATTTCAACGATTCTTTCACAAACTGCAAGATTCAGACTACTAATGCCCCCATTGCGGTTAAATACACAATTTAAGATTTGATCGAGCATTTGTAAGATATATGATATCATGTAAGAGAAAATAAAAAAATCAGTCGTCATTTTGCAAATATTTTATACTAAAGCAAAGACGAGCAACTAATTTTAAAAATTAACATGTCCAGTTTTTCTTTTCACAATTCTGTGTCAATGAGTTTATTTCATGCTTTTGTTATACACTGTAATATGCACCACAATCAATATATAACATGAGTGTTACTTATAAACGTTTGATTATTTTACTTTTAGATTTTATTACTCATTTCCTTGAGACGAACAGAAATTGTATTTAATTTTATTAGAGACCAGTGCTTACGTTTACTAGTAATTTGTTAAATACTGGAACAAACATACAAATTTTAGCTTTTCTGTCTCAGACAAAGCAATTTTCACGTATTTATAGGATAAATCAATATTTGGACTAGCCAAGGACACGAGAAGATTAAAAATCTATGTGTAATTCGTATCTGAAAACTGGTTTGCATATCTTGAAACATTTTATATAACTTATCAAAACAAAATAATAAATTACTCTGAAAGTTAACATTTTAGTGGTTCTGATCTTTACTCATTGCCAAGATCCATTAATCTGACCAATAGATGTTGGTTGAGATGGATCGCATTGCTTTAATATTATATAAATAAAACACTGAATATCTAATTAGTTTTATAAAGTAGAAAGGTGGAAATATTATTACATATAATGCATCGGCAGTAAATTCTTTTCAACCGATTTCTTCCTTCATTTCAGTCTAATGTTAGTATTTATTATGTCAATATCAACCAAAATAATATGTAAGTGTGGTTTTGTGAAATAATAATTTCTATATGGATGGAAATATACTCAAATTTCAAAACATTCCTTCTAAAAGATATATATTCACGTAGGAATTAATTTTAGTAATTTCAATCATGGCGTAGGAATATTTTCTGCCAAAAGATATTTCATTTAATGGTGGGATGACTGATAAATAAATACCAATCGTCAAAGAAGGGTTGTATGTATTCTTCCTACTATTATATTTAATACATTAAATATAGTAGCCACAAGCACACTTGCGGATTCAAAACATAGTATAACAAACAGATGGTTAAGCTTACATTGTCATATTAGATCTCAGATTAGAATGCAGTTGTTTACGTTATGAGCGGAGCACAGTTTACACAGGCACATGGAGATTCCCAAGTACGTGGAATCCACATCGAGGCCGTTTCAAGGCCATTAGTACACAAAATACAAATTAATGATTTAAATTCACTTTCATTTATTTTGGCATTTGGCTATCTTATAAATACATTGAATTTATTTAAATTAAATTTCCGCATAGATGTTCTTAATTTTAGTGCAGTAAGAATAAAATAAGAAATCTGTTCTGATTTACTAATTTCCCCTGCGTAAACTTGGCTTGCAAATGTACTAATCAGGGAGACGGACACGCGTTCCCTATCTTTACGCGCACTGCATTTTAAACTGAAATAAACTATAGTGCGATTCTTTTATTTAATTTAAATAGAAAATTAATAATATATCTATAGGAAAGACACTATACGCCTTTCATATTAAGGTCACCAGTTCTGCCTGCCATCATGAAGCTTCATTCTATTGCATATTGATGCCTGGATGATAGCTGAAATACAGGCATGTTAGGTATAATATATCTTGATCTTGGAACCCTCAAGGATGATACTGGCAAATGGAAATTTATATTCCCAGCGCCGAGCACCATCACCGAATCTTTTGAGAGGGTGATGGAGTAGTTTAAAGGTTCCCTTTTCACGCTTCTCTTGAACAACTTGAACACTGCGCCCTCTAGCGAAAAAGTGAAACTAGATGAAGTTTCCTACGAACAATTTTTTTTTCTATGATCAATGCTTTACGAGACACAGAGGGTGGAAAAATCGCACGGAAAGTAGTATAATCTGGGATTTTTTCGGATTGTAACGTTTCAGATCATGTTGATTACGAAAATATAGGTTCTACAATTCCATCTGCCTGTCTGTTTGTGTGTCTGTCTGTTGGTGCATTAACTAAACAACTACTAAATGGAAAAAAGTCAAATTTGGTAGGTAGCTGACACTACTGTCAGCAAAGAAATGGTTAGACTTTCACTGGGGAATATACAGAGTGGACCGTCTAAAGGAAACAGATAATAAAAAGCATTTTTCCACTTAAATTTAAAATCTTTACGTTTCGTCAAATTCTGAACCTGTCAAAAAAATTGTTTGAATTTTTTTTACCACTTCTAGAATATATCATGGAAAACAATTTTGGAAAAAGCATTGATCCTGAAAGAAAAAAAAATGAATAGGGAACTTGTTTGTAGGAAATTTCATGTAATTTAATATTGTATGTGGATACTTTTTCGCTAGATGGCATAGTGTTCGAGATATTCAAGAAAAACGTGAAAAGGGGAGCTATAAACTACCTCCTACCCCCTCGTTCACCATCCACTGGTTAGGACTTTTAGTGTGTTGCTCAGGGCACTTCCTCCGACAACTATGCAAAAATTAGCTTCTACACGAATTGTTTCCTCTATTCGGCCTTTTTTGGGCTTGATTGACTGGATTAAAATACACAGAGATCAGACTTGCTAACAGCCTAGTATTGTCCACCTTTCTACGACTTTGAGGTATGGGCCATTAGAGAAGCAGATCTGAAGAAGCTTGCCGGTGATATCTATTCCGAAAATTCATTAGACACTTGTTTTCAGTGTAATTAAGTCAAAGGCCACGTTGAGGCAAATCGATCTTGGTATCGGAGTTTAAGACTATAATTTCACCAGTTATTTGATAATTTTACATTCTCAATTTATCGATTCTTAAATCGGAGATATTTCAACAAGTATTTAACGTCCAGATAATCTGGACGGTTTTGGAGAGGATTTATTTTTGGGCAACGAAAGTAGTAGTTCCCAAGATTTTTGGTATGTTTTGATGGCCACGTGGGCAACCCCACATAATTTTAAGTCTGGTACAAGTTTTTCTGAAGCGAAGTATACTGAGCTGTGTTTTCCTGGAGGATGTTCTGGCATAACACTAGACCCCAGATCCCGAGCACCTGATATCTACGATTCTTCACGTGGGTTAAGAAAAAGATAAGTTATTTTTGTACAATTTTAAATTAGTGTGCTCATCCTGTAGTTTTCAGTAATCTTTTTATATTTTATATTTAATCATTTAGTAGTTAACATTTTGCTTATCTTCCTTTATTTTGATATAGTGACTCCTTCAGAGAGATACTGTAGGGTGTAGATTACATTTGTGGCCTAGAGCTATTTTTTTGTTTGTAGGGACTGGTGAATGCACCCGCCCGGGGCATAGTTCACCCCAGTCGTTAAAATCTATTGTACAGTTTAAATTTTTTTTCTCTATTATAAATATTTTTCTTACTAGTGTGCTATTGTACATATTTTTTTTGTTAATACTTAATAGTTCTCAAATTTTGTCCATGTAAAATTAATCGTTGTAATAAATATTTTTACCTTACAGCATTCTTTTCTATTTATTTATCCTCTCACACTCACCAAAATAGGATTTGTAAGACTTAGGACCTTTTAATCTTTAAAGTGTGTGCGATCTTCACTTCTAGATCGTAACATTTTATTTTGGGGTATACAGTTCGTCGCACTAATAGCTCGATTTTTCAAGAAATACGTCCTCAAAATCGACTCTAACAACGTATTCTTCTGAATATTTTTGCTCACATTAAGCGGTGAAGCAATAGTACAGAACGATTGATAGTGCAGGGAACACTAGGTGGTAAGAGCCGAAGAGGGCGTTGTGCCGATATCATCAGAGAGCTGATGGGAAACAGCTTATGTGAGGCTCTACACCCAACAGGCAACCATGACAGATGACGTGGTGCGGGACCATACACCAAACGGAGGCGAATTAGAATATTGTATGAATCACCAATAACAATTAAATTATAAGACACTGCAATAAATGACGCTCTGTAACATCAAATTGGAAGCTCTTTCAGTAACATTATCAATTGCCGTGTTTGAAATAAATATGGGACTAGCAAAAGGGTGTTTCAATGCAAATTCCGCTGATTGTTGACAAACAATTCTTTTGTTCACTTTGTAATAATTTTTCATTGCTGTAGGGCGTAAAATATAATAGGGATCTAGATAGTCAACACAAATGCAGTATCTCCTAATTTCATCAATTTTATACAAAAAATCAGTTCCTCTGTCAATAGAACCACCCCTAAAGTGGGGACGAGAAGATTCCTTTGTATAAAATTGGGAATTGGGAACTACCGCACTTGTGTTGCCTATTTCGTTCCCTGTTATATTTTACGTTCAAGAACCACCCCTAATGTAGGCTACTCAGTGTTACTTTCGACAAAAACGATGAAAATTGGTTAATGATTTACTGTGATTTATATAAATGTATAAATATGTAATTTATTTTTGTATTGTAGACATATTTTTGTTTTTGTTTTAGAAGTTAAATTTTTTAATTTGTTATTTGGACTGAACTATTTAACGGCAAACGGTATATAAGAAACTAATTAGGAGCGGAAATGACAGGAAAATTAATAATTTAATATAAATAATATAATAAAATAACTAACAATATTACTTAAACTATTAAATAGAGTCGTAATAAAGTATTTCCTCAAAATAGTACCAGCTTCCTCTAACGCTTCATAACTTTTTATAGGATCGTGGCGTCGGTGATTTTTGTTATTATTTTTATAGTTTATGAATCGAGATGATGACGTCTCTAGGTAGGTAAATGTTATTCTGTATTTTATGCTTTTCTTGTATGAAAAGAAAAGAGAAACGTTTATTATTAACATATTTGAAATATAAATACTTATTAATTAGAGCAATTTTGAAAACTCAGTTTATCATTCAGATTTAATAATTAAAACAATTAACATCAATAACACCATCATATTTTAACAATGCAGTAAGAAAGTCGAATCTACCTATCTTTTTCTTTTCATCAGTGCTCACGAAACTTACCTAAATTGATCTCTAGCATTGAGGGTTTCTTGTTTAATTGATAATATAACGGGGCCTAAATCTTCATCATTGGTAAAATAGTTCCAGTGCTCGGTACCATAAAAGTATTTTTCGTAAGTTTCTTGTTCTACGCTAGTTAGTTCAAAACCCTGATTTTTCTCCCATTGTTCTTCTATTGCCGTTTTCTTTTTCGGCGATGACGAATCATCCTCATCGTCTTCATATAGATCATTACAGCCTAAAAATAAAAGTGTAATTATGCTGATGGGAGAAACGAATATTTACTATGCATAATTTGCTGTATTGTATCAACGCGTGATACCCTTTTAATGTAATTATTCCATTCCTATTCCATTAGGTGTAGGTGCTGGAATGTGTTTACTGCACTCGATCGATTTGTTGACAGTGTTTACAGTTTTCATATATTCGTAATAATTTTCAGGATATTTTGTTAACTAAGTTGTGCCTATTACGAGTGTTAGTATTTTCAATTTATGGAATGGAATTGAACACAGTAGGTATTTTGTAAATAATTTCGGAGTAAACATATAAATCCTGGTAGTTTTATAGTTTAATCAAATGAGATTTTCAAGTCGATTTGAATTTCTGCTGAATAAATGTACCTTTAAATAGAGTGGAACATAGTAAAAGAATAATAACTGGCTAACTCGCAGACCAACATAGCCTTAATTCTAATTCATAGGCGCCGCACTGTATGCAGTGGCGTAATTTCAGCATTTTTATTGGATATGCAGGAATTTTTCACAGATAACCCAATAGATGGAGGCAAAGTGAACCCTGTAATTCTTAAACTATAACCCGATAAACCCAAATGACCCAGGCAATGCGAGTACTACAAAAACTTAAACCTAGACAGGAAACCCTAAACCCAAATGAGGTAATATTAAACTCAAACGAGGGAAAGCGAATAGTGTGAAAAAAAACAATTTGGTAAGTAAGGCTCGCGCAAAAATCGGAAGACTTGATGATCGTTCACCGAACGGTTGTGCGAGCGTTTCCCAGATGATTGTCGTTTGCATATGTTTGCTGATATCTTGGCGAGCGCTCGATGATGTGTACAATTTGAATTTTTTGCAATAATTTGATTATCGATTAAAAAATATTTCTATCGTAAAGTATGAGTCAAAACAAGAAAAAATTCATGTATATTATGTCGAAAAGGTTTAAGTTTAAAAAGCTGTTAATGTATAAACACTGAACAAATGCGTTTCTTAGCCTTTTTACCTTTAATAACTTTAGAACGGTACGAAATTTTTAGATTCTGAAAAAATATTCTGAAAGTGTAAGGCTTTAACTTCAGATCACCGAAGAAATTATAAGAATTACATTAGTATAAAAGTTACAACGATTTCAAAATTGTGAGTTTTCGGTGCAGCGCGGTGTTTTTTCGATTACAGACCATGTCTCTGACAGCAGGCAACCTAAGTATAGCAATCATAGCATGCTATAACTTTAAAAATTTATTTCCATTCAAAAGTTGTTAAAAGTCAAAAAGACTAAAAATCGCATTTTACTTCCCTCGCATACCGAAGGGAAGTATTGTATTCGAAAACAAATCACCCTCCGAGATTTTTTCGGATTTTGACGTTTCAGATCACGTCAATTCCGAAAATATAGGTTTTTCAATTCCGTCAGTCTCTGTCTGTTTGTCTGTCTCTCTGTCTGTCTGTCTGTCTGTTGGTGCATTCACTAAAACACTACTTGACGGAGAGCAGTCAAATTTGGTAGGTAGTTGACGCTACTGTTAGCGAAGAAATGGTTAAACTTTCACTGGAAAATATACAGGGTGGACCGTCTAACGGGAATAAACAATGAAAAAAATTTTTTTTGCTCAAATTTAAAATTTCCACGTTTCATGACACTCTAACCTATTTCAGAAAAAAAAAATTTGAATTTTTTTTTTACCAACATTGAAAAATTTACTAAATTTATACTTAAATAGATGTAAAAAATTTTTTTCTTTGTTTAAATTTAAAATTTCCACGTTTCATGGCATTCTAAACCTATTGCAAAAAAACATTTTTAAAATTTTTTTTACCACTGAAATAAATGGAAAAAATTTGTTTCTTTGTTCAAATTAAAAATTTACACGTCTCGTAGAGTTCTGAACCTATTTAAAAAAAAAGAAATTATTTTTACCATTTTTGAAAAAATGTTACCACTAAAATAGATGGAAAATGTTTTTTCTTTGTTAAAATTTCAAATTCCCACGTTTCCATGGCATTCTAAACCTATTTCAACAAAAACAAATTTAATTTTTTTTTTTATTTAAAAAAAATGTTTGAATTTTTTAAAAATCTATATCACTACTATAGAATAGTAGAACATTTTTTGCTCAAATTTAAAATTTCCACGTTTCATGACATTCCAAACCTATTTCGGAAAAAAAAAATTGCAGCATTTTTTAAATCATTTTTGAAAAATATTTTACCATTAGAATGGAAAAAATTTTTTTTTTGCTCAAATTTAAAATTTTTACGTTTCATGGCATTCTAAACCTATTAAAAAAAAAAAATTCAAATTGTAATCTTTTTTACCTGTACTATAGAATAGAAGGAAACTTTCATTTTTGCTCAAATTTAAACTTTCCACGTTTCATGACATTCTAAACCTATTCCAGAAGAAAAAAAAATCTTAACCACCACTATACTTCCACTCTGTACATTTTGACCAAAACTTATCAGGTTTTCTTTGTAATGATAGTGATAACTATATTCCGATTATTATTTTCAATGTCATTTCGTAGTTATTAATTTTTTAGAGTGACCGCTATGCGCAAATAAAGAGGGAAGTTCTGTGTAAATACCTTTACCGATTTTTTTCAATGTATAAACGTCAACAACTGTTAAACAATAAAATTTTCCAACATAACGTATACAGTGTGTCTCAATTAAGAGTGTAACAGCGTAATAATTCTTTTGTTTGTCTGATTTGAAACAAACTGATCATAAAAGATAGAGGTCATCAAGGACCACAAAATCACTTTCCATCTATAAATGCTGCGATACTAAATTGTATGAAAAAAGTCAAAGAATCATAGTAGGCATTTCTTAATCAAAAGATTTTATTAACAAAATTTGTTCGAAATCATTCAAAAACCCTGAATCCGAAGTTCTGCAACCCTCCGAGAAGTTAAGAACAATAACAGAAAGCGAATTGAGGCATATATATTAGGGCTGATGGAAGTTTGATACAACATAATATTTAATTCTTTTAGTTGTATTTATTATTCATTCGTGTAAATTGTTTCAAAAATATGAATTTAGAAATAATTTTTATTTAAATGCCTTAAAAGGGTTTTTTTTCATCAAGACCTCATTTTCTTAGAATTTAACTAAACTTCGGATTCAGGGCTTTTGAATTTAGTATCAAAGATGGCCTTGCATTTAAAGATGGAAAGTGATGTGGTGGTCTTAAATAGACCTTGGTGACCTCTATTTTTTAAGATCAGTTTGATTCAAATTGGAAAAAGCAAAGCAATTATTATGCTGTTGCACTCTTAAGTAAGACATACTGCACATATAAGACCTTTTTTTCTTGTATTAACCCATACTTACGATACAAGTGTTTTGGAATCGAGAATCGCGTTATTTATGATTTGTTTATAAAATTGTTATTAAAAAATGGGTTCCTATATGACGCTAAAAATTTAAGTTTAAATCAGGTTTTAGAAACTAGTATAAAAATTAGTGAAACACCTAAGCAAACCATTCGCCTAGGAAAGAAACCCTAAACCCATTAGACCTTAGAGTATACTATACGATCATAGATGTGCCACGTAAAATTAATGTATAATTATAATTAGTAACCTATGATTTACTCGCTTGTCTGCGGTTTACGTGTGTTGAACTCGTTTTCCCCGGGGCATCGGGGGTTTAACTAGCCTGTCTGTGGTTTTACGAGAATTGCAAAAAGGCCCCGCTCAAAATTTAGCCAGACGTCCCAAGTCTTAATTCGCCCTTGCCTAATGGTATTGAAAACCATTGACTTGATTGGCGTAATTGTCATGCTAATTTTGAATTTCGTCAGATTTGCCGTTGACAATTTAATGCTGAAACATATTCTTTATAGGATTTTGCAAATATCGGAAAGAAAAACACTTAAAGAAAAACTGTATGTAAAATTTTGATAAAATCTCTCATTCAGTTCCTTAGCCTTTGAAACGTTTTTCGTCCTTATTTTGAGCTCATCAGAAAAGCACAAAGCCACTCATAACGATGTTCCATGCAAAACCAAGGCAATATCCATGAATAAGTATGAAATATTTATATTTGACAATGACTTATAAAAACAACAGATCTTCACCTATTTATTAGCTAACTAGAAAAACGTTTCAAAGGCTTCCAAGACTTCCAAGCTTTCCAAGAAACTGAATGAGAGATTTTATGAAAATGTAATCCATTAGAATGAAATTTTTTTTTAAGACAAGGTAGGTAAATAAATTAATTTCAGGCATTTGTTCTCATTTTTAACTGAATTTACATACCGTAAGGGGTTATGTAGATAGTAATTTAATCTGCTTAGCCGTAGGGGACTATGTTAGATGCTAGTGTTATAATGATAATGTCAAATAAGAAATTGGACAAATTTATTTTAGAATTTAACTTGCTTAGCGTAACCAGAAGTCAGGTTATCGAAAGAATGCAAAGATTTCATTAATATTTTTACATATGGGTTTTCTTTTTGTTCTCATAGATAGTTTTTTTTCCGCTGTTTGCAAAATCCTATAAAGAAAATGTTTCATTATTATAAGCAAGCAAATAATAAATAATTTACTTTTAAATTTAATGCTTGTGGCGTGTGACGTTTCCCTTATATCTCACCGCCACATCATTTTGCCCACTAAGTATATATACGAGCGGCCATGTTGAGTTCGTTGGAAAAGCGTATAAGGCAGTGGTTACTCCAGCGTTACTGACGAGTTTACGGAGTAGCTACTGAACGAAACGCTAATATTTTCTAACTCCACATTGGTGACCCCGACGTGATATGAACACGCAACGTGATTTACGACGTACTCTACACCTACTCTACACCCTACGGAGACAGGCACACAAGCATGTTCGAGTGTATGTATTATTTGCTCCTCGAGCATTGCGTTGTTTAGCCCCTCTCCTAGGATTGTGCTGATACGGGTAGAGTGCGTCAAGTAAAGAGTGGGGTACTCGCTTCCTTCCTGTCCAGTTTATCCATCGTTCTTATTCTACCATCAGGTTTCTCGTGACTTTGTCACTGGTGGGGGAATGGTGTGGCGTGTGACGTTTCCCTTATATCTTACCGCCACATCATTTGGCTCACTAAGTATATATAAGAGCGGCCATGTTGAGTTCGTTGGAAAACCGTATAAGGCAGTGGTAACTCCAGACTTACTGACGAGTTTACGGAGTAGCCACGGAACGAAACGCTAATATTTTCTAATTCTAAGTCCACAATGCGCCTTCAAAATATTGGGGGGGGGGGGCAGTTGCCTACCCTTGCCCCCACCCCGAATTACGCCTACAACTGTATGGGAAATTATGAACTTTTTCTGAAAAAAATTCGACAGACAATTGCATTCGCAACGAAAGCTAACCTATTTTTTAAATTACATAGAAAGGTTGTCGCTACAACATGGTACTGCTCTAAAGCTCTAAAGTGACTAAAATTAAATCTGACTTACAAAATCTTAAAACAATTCCTATTAGACTTTCAGTCTAGTCGATTTTGGGTAATTTTTGACGTTTTCATCAAACTGTTTCAAATAAAATATCTTTATTACAAAATCCAATGAAATTACATATTTTTTGAGTGGCTAATACAAATACAAAGACATTTTGATCAAAATTGGACATATGTCGAGATATGTTCTAATCGAAATAATTTGATAAAAACGTTAAGAAATGACCAATACCTAGAAATGTGTCCAATTTTGATGAAAATATCCATTGTATTCGTAATCAACGACCCCAAAAATATATAGTTTCATTGTACTTTGTAAAAAAGATATGTTCTATTTGAAATAATTTGATAAAAATGTCAAAAAGTACCCAAAATTTACTAGACAAAGCTCGCGGGTTAGAAACCCAAACAAATTGAATGTATTCCTTACTTCATTTTATATTGACGAGTGTTTCACCTACAAAATTTAAAATATCTCAAAATTGACATTATTTACAAAAATCTGACAAGAATATTATAGGTACTGTCGTGGGCAAAAAAGTAAGACGTCTTACAACGTATTCTCTCTAAAACCTAGTTGTGTACATCTAACTTTAATTTTTGTGACATTGTCAGATAGTTGTCAAAATTCATTGCAAGTGTGCCAAAACTGATATGCCCCATATAAGCGATTTAGTTAAAGCTGGAGTTATTGCCAAAGCAGAAGATGGATGGTCAATGAGACAAATTGCACTGCGTTATACACACTAAATTTATTTCTAATTAATGTTAACTAGATATTTCTAATTGTAGCGATTTTATCTAGTTTTCTGGTTAATATGACTGAATTATAATAATTAAAGCTAAGGGAGTTGATCGAAAGCAGAGCTAGACCTAACCATATTGTTCTAGTTAAAATATAAACTACTGGATATCGAGTCAAATCTAACCGATCTTCGAATGAGTCACGAAACCGCTATGGCTGCATCTAAAGAACTGGTATATTTTTCTATATCACATTAAATACGTAATATAACTCAAACATTGTTTTTTTAAGAATGTTGAAGTTCCTGATTTGTTACCAACAGAGAAAAACTTTGAAGAAATACGAACTTTCCTGCATAGAACGACGTCTATTCGTAGATCCCTTGTAATGTCATGTTCAGCGATTTCCGATATAGTCGGCCGTTATCCTCGATTGCTAGATTTTGACGGAAAGATGATGTGTTGCCCCAATTATGTTACTGCAAAACATTAATTATTTTGGTGTTATAGATTGAGGTAGATTTTGAAAACCTAAACATTTGTAGAGCTAGTATTAAAAGTTTTTAGGTACGTTCCAAAGTTATTAAAAATGGAAGAAACTTTCATGGGTAATATATAAAACGGTATGTTTTTCATATCTGTATCTATACAGTTATTGCACGTATATAATAGTAAAAGCCATTTGCAATCAATTAAGGCACTTTTGGATATTGTTAATTAAATTATTGGTGTAACTCACTTAAATTTACTACAAATATTGTGCCTTCAAATATAAAAGTGGCAGAAAAGTTTTCAAACAGATAAATTTTCTCGAACATTTTGCCTTCATAATTGATATGCTATTATCTCTTTTTTTAAATCTCAAATATCGTTGTACCTTTACTATTTTTTAGAAAATTTACGAGCTCTTGGAATTTTAATTAAACTATTGCCAAATCGGCAGTTGAAAAAAACTGTAATATTTTTAAAATCATTGAAAGATGACACTGGTGTAGACAATAATAGGTTAAGGCAATTTTTTGCTCCACTTATTCAATGGATTTCGGTAAGTTCATATTTCTTATTTTACTATTATAGACGCATTTGTTTCAAAATTAATTTGGCTTTTAGCATGATGATGATTTACATGAGCTTATTGAAAAGCAGAAGAAGAAGAAAGTGACTTATCCATTTATCGTTTGTAAGAAGATAGATGCTGTGGAAATAGCTTATTGGATTTTGTTGGAATTAAATGCTATTCATGTTTTTAATTTAAAATATGATAGTTACCTCTTTAAGTTTTTAAACTTTATTGAAGTATACGTGTATCAGTTGTGGGGAAAAAATCCCATAGGAGCTGTTTTAATATTACAACGAAAACTGTAGTTTTTCGTTGTTTACTTTTATATTTATTTTTACTAAAAATATATGTATTTTAAAAGAAATGCTTCAATTTTTTCCTCTTCGAATTTCTTAAAGTTCAACTAGAAATTCCAGTTCCAATTATTAGATAACCTGACTGAAATTTTACCAGATTTCATTTAAATTAACTAGAAATGCTGAAGATTATTAAGATATCTAGTTGTATTGACTAGAAAACAGTTAATGTAACCACAAATTCTGTTCATATAAGAAGCGAGAGTTTCTAGCGAAAGTCTACTTATATCCATTTAAATTAACTAGAAATATATTTTAGGTGAACAACTACTCACTAGTTGTTCTGACTTGAAAACAGTTAAAAGAACTACTCACTCTTTTGTATATAAACAAACAAGATTTCCTAGCCAAACTCGACTAACATCCAGTTAGAATAATTAAAGTTAAATCTTTCCACTAGATACTCAGTTTATGAAAATGAACTAGAATTGTAACTGTAAATTCCAGGAGATCCACTCTAGTTTATTTTTAAACGAAATTCAGTTGAAAAAGTTTTACTGTGTAATATTAACAAAAATTCTGTGTCTAACATTTAAAAAAAGTATAGAATAAACGGTACGATTAGTAGAAATTCTGAATCAGGGCGACGGAGGATATCAACTCAACAGCAAGATTTGCAATTGCTACATACATTAGTAGAAAATCCATTTCACTCAGTAATTAAGGCTGCTGAAGAAAGGAATTTTCCTGGATCGAGTAGTACTGGTGGCCGACGAGTAATATAATAGGAGCTATGCTGTCATCCTGTAGTATAGAACTACCTACTTAAAGCTGAACATTAAGAAGCTCGACTGGGATTTGCACGCTTGAATTTTTAGTGCATGATGTAAATTTTTGGAACAATGTATAGTTTACAGATGAAAAACTTTTCAGTCTACACACAGCAGTCGTATTCGTATTAACCGACCTCCAAATACTCGATTCGATGTGAAGTATATACCTATCTAATAATTACAAAAGTGGTAGATTTTCCGTTAATATGTGGCCTCGGATATCGGCACGTGGTCCTGGTGTTTTGTGGCAAATAGAGGAACGATTTAATAGTGAAACGTACATTAGGATTTTAGACAATATTATGCTCCCTTCTGTGTCACAATTATTATTTTCTAATAATGAATTCATATTCCGACAAGATAATTGTTCAATTCATACTGCTCATACCGTGACTAACTGGTTTCAAGATAACAACATTAATGTTCTTAATTGGCCCAATCATCGTCCAGATCTTAACCCCGTGGAAGACGTAAGAAGTATATAAAAACGAAATGTGAGACCACGAAATACCCAAGAATTACTGGAAGTAGTAAACAATGCATGGAAAATATTATTTCTAATGATTATTGTATAAGATTATTTATTTCTATGCCAAGCAGACGTATAGAAGTTATACATAGAAATGGTGCGATAACAAAACATCAATAGTTAGTTTCTTGTTAAGTTGAATATCCTTTGTTACCCTGATCCAGGATTTCTACTAATCGTACCATTTATTTATTTATATGTTGAACACAGAATTTTTGTTAATGTTATAACGCAGTGCAGTATGTCTCATTGACAATCCATCTTCTGTTTTAGCAATAACTACAGCATTACAAAAAAAAATATAATAAAAGTGCTAACTGTTTTATTTCGGCTACTCATTACATATTCAAATAGAGATAGATTTACATTAGAAAAAAAAATGGTTGTTCTATTTTTTTGCCCACGGCAGTACAACATTTATATTAAAAGTTCAATAGACGTTTATGAAGAGTACAATATTTACTCGAGTCTTTATTATTTGTAATGATTAGTATGTTTTCGAATATACTTACTCCGATCTCTTCTTCTACTAAATCCATTTTCTTGTTCCATTCCATCTGTATTTACTTCTTCTTCTTCCCCTTCTTGAATTTCGTTATCGTGCTCAGATTCGCTTTCATCCCAAATTGTATCTGACGCTATTTTCTGCCTGGAGCATTCTATCCAGTATCCAGGTGTTGGAATAAAGTTATGGGGAAATTCTTCACAAAATTCATCTGAAATATAGAAATTATATTATTATTTGAAGATAGGATTCTTGTTACACAGCACACATTGTATTTCATCTCCTAATTATATACATATGCTTTGATAAAATGCTGCTTAGCTATTGGAATTCCATATGGCAGATTTATTTAAAAATAACTTTAAAAGGTAAAAGTTAATATGAACGCTCCAGTTTAAGTAATTCAATGAAAATTACTTGTGACTCTATAGGTCAATCATTTATAAGTCGTCCACAGGATGTTACACAAACTTATGATGAAACGTTTATTCCAGTGTTTGCCGATTTGACTTTTTCATCTCATTGGAATAAACAATGTTAATTTACTCTTAAACAACGTCTAATTTAACATGTAACTCAACAAAAGAAAATGACAAATATCTCAGAAATACAGAAAATACTCAACAAATACCTTTAGAAATCATACTATGTCAACTATCAACAGTCGCAAAGCGTTATGCAATTACGTCATCGCTTCAAAACCTCAAAATATGCTGCCACCGTTATAATTTATTTCACAGAACTTTCTTCTATACCTTAATTTTGCTGCAAAATGTCAATAAATGAATATTAAGTAGACTCATGAATATCGTATTGAACTGGTAGATAGTAGTGTTCAAAATATTAGCCTCCGATATATTCACATGTATATTAATGGAATTAGGTAAAACGAACGAGATGTTAAAATAGGTGTGCCACAAGAATCAATTCCAGGACCCCTGTTATCTTTAATATTCATTAATGATTGGTCCGAAATTGTTGAAGATAAAACCTAATAACATTTGCAGATGATAATAATTACCTATGCATAGACTATAATACCAAGGGCGCTCTAATAAAATTGCAGACTATGATTAACATTTTACCAATTGGTTCACATCTAAGAAGCAACATTAAATATATCGAAGACACAGTTTAGTAATCTTACTCCAAGGACAAGCATAATCAGTGAGTCACATATAATTAAAATTGAGTCAAGATCCATTGAACAAGTAACCTCAACAAAACGTCTTGGAATACATATAGACAATAAATTAACTTGGCAGAACCACATTATTATCTATGTAGTAAACTTTCTCAATTGTGTTACGCATTGTTTCGGCTCAGAGATATCACAAATAATAATAATAATAATAATAATAATAATAATAATAATAATAATAATAACCCCGCAAGGGGAGGTCACTTTGATCTACGTGCGTAGCGAGCACGCGGACCCCTAGCTACCACCGATCAGGGACCCCAATTTTCGGGTACGGGCGTTGGCACTCCCGGTTTACCCTAGCCAACCGACCAATGGGGTTTGCATCCCCTTTGGACGTGATAAAATAGCACCAATTACACGGAATCAAGCCTCGGTGGAGCGCCGTAACGATCGGGAACGGCGCTCTAACACTCAGCCCGATCATGATGACGACCCGGCTATGGAATATAGGAATCCAGCTGAACGACGTGCTTCCCCAGGAAGACTAGGGACCACTATAGCTGGAAAACCCCGGCAACGCATGAAATGGACAATGGAAATGAATGAAAGCATCATGCGTAGCTACTATCAGATTACGAGGAATGAAGCAGACACAGTAGCATATAGACCATTACTACACCAAGCTTTTCTCCAAAGATATCCTGACCGTCAGGTCACAGAACAACGTGTTGCAGATCAAAGACGCACCATAGTACAAAGAAATCTCATACCCGAAGCTAGATTAGCCCAAATGAGGCAAGAGGTGGCCAGAGAGCTACATTCTGGTGAGGCTGAAGATCTTGTACTCCAACCGGAGCACGAAGCCGTAGAGCCAGCATCTCCAACGGAGCCAACAGCCCATGACCCAGGTGTGGATTTGGCACTCGGCGCCCACCTTGAGGAGAATACGGAAAACCCAGATACCCGAAAGCTTACGCTGGAGTTTAGAAGCGCCCTGATGGAATTCGAAGGCACTGACCCTTTACTTAGACCATCTATCCCAAGGCAAAACTCATCGAGAAAGCTGGCAAATGCCACAACAATAATGAACTCCATAATACTACCAGCACACCTAGGGGAGAATGTGCAGGAGTTTGAAAATCTACACACCGCCGTATATGCGGCAGCTGTCGCTATCGTCAGATTTGTTGGGGGGAAAATAGCAAGGCCCCGACCAGGCCCCCCACCCCGAAAAAAGAAGCCGGCCTGGGACCATCGATTGTCTCATGAAGTAGAGGAATTGCGAACTAAAATAGGCAGACTAATGCAATATATAGCTGGAAACAAAAGTTTCAAAATAACAAACTTCTACCGAAAGTTACAGAGAACAATGGCAGTGCACACGAAACAAGATCCCCCAAATAATACTCCTGAGCTCCTTTTGGATACTTTACGGCAGAAACTTTCAGTGAAAGCCAACAGGCTGCGAAGATATAGACAGTCGGCCAAAAGGAGGGACCAAAACTCCCTATTCTTACGCAGCGAGAGAGATTTTTACCGTGGATTGAGAGAAGGCATACAAGTAAATGTGAATCATCCACCCACTAATGAGGGTATTGAGAACTTCTGGGGGGGAATTTGGACTAACAGGGTAGAGCATGTGAAAGACGCCTCATGGATAACATTTGAGGAGGAGAGAGTCTCTAGCATACCTGTCATGGAGATAGTGGATTTTTCGATTGGAGATGTCACAACTGCAGTGAACAAAACTCCAAATTGGAAAGCTACGGGCCCTGACAGCATCCATAACTTTTGGCTTAAGAGGCTACCTTGCGTGCATCCATACCTCGCCAGATTCTTCTCCGCGTTCCTTCGGGACCCACACCTAATCCCGCAGTATATAACAAAAGGAAGGACGTTCCTGCTCCCTAAAGACGGCAATAACACCGAGGATCCATCCAAATACCGACCAATCACCTGCCTCTGTACCCTGTATAAAATTCTTACTTCGTGTATAGCTGACAAAATCTACGACCACCTGAAACAACACTCTGTATTAGCTATGGAGCAAAAGGGCTGTATCAAGATGGCACAAGGATGTAAAGAGCAACTTATTATCGATTCAGTGGTGATGGAACAGGCCTACAATAAAGTTCGGAACATATTTACTGCCTTCATTGACTACAAGAAAGCCTTTGACAGTGTACCTCATTCATGGCTCATCCGCGTGCTGGAGTTGTATAAGGTAGCTCCCAGTATAGTAGAAATGCTTAAGTATGCAATGTCATCGTGGGAGAGTGTCCTGCATCTGCACCACAGGGAAGGCTCCATTCGCTCCCGACCTATTCCAATCAAGAGAGGCATTTTTCAAGGAGACAGCCTCAGCCCACTATGGTTTTGCCTTGCATTAAATCCGCTATCGGCACTCCTAAATAGTACTGGATATGGATTTCTTATCAAGGGAGCTGATAGAACGCAGTACAGGCTATCCCACTTGATGTATATGGATGACATCAAATTATACGCGGCCACTGAGACACAGATCACTAGCCTGTTGCAGCTCACGGAACGATTTTCTAACGATATCCAGATGTCGTTCGGAATGGACAAGTGCCGCAGACTTAGTATCGAGAGGGGCCAAGTAACCCAACGGGGGTTTGAACTACTGGATGGGAACTCTATCGATGCCATGGACAAGAGCGAGGCATATAAGTACCTAGGCCTTCAGCAAACTCGTCGCGTTCAGCACAAGGACATTCGCCGCCGGGTCACGGATACGTACCTCCAAAGAATCAACGATATTCTCAAGTCAAGTCTAAATGGGAAAAACCTGTTTAAGGCAATCAATACTTTTGCTATCCCAGTCTTGACGTACACGTTTGGAGTCATTAAATGGTCGGAGACTGAGCTTGGGGATATCGAGAGAGCCACGCGGAGGTTGCTGACTAAGTTCCGGTTGCACCACCCTAGGTCAGCGCTGGAACGAATAACCTTACCTCGCCATGAAGGAGGACGCGGCCTAATAGATATTAGTAGGCTTTGCAAGAAGCAAACGCGTAGGCTACAGAAGTACTTTGCAAGACAAACCAATGACTTACACCGAACTATAATGAAATCGGACAACAGGTACACTCCACTAGATTTACTTCATGATGATGGCACTGAAATTGCAACTGACGCAGCCTACCTACAACAAAAGAGACAAGGCTGGATAACAAAGCCACTCCACGGCAGATATGCGAACGTCCTTAGTCAGCCACATGTTGATTTTAAAGCTTCATGTGGTTGGCTGGGGCGTGCTGATCTCTTCGCGGAAACGGAGGGCTTCATGGTTGCCATCCAAGATCAGGTTGTTGCCACCAAAAATTATGTGAAGTACATCGTTAGGGCCCATGTTGAAGATGACCTGTGCAGGAGATGTCGTCAGCAGCCAGAAACCATACAACATATCACGGCTGCCTGCCAAATGCTAGCTGCCACCGAATACCTCACGCGGCATAATCAAGTTGCCAAAATTATCCATCAAGGCTTGGCACGGCGACACGGTTTACTGAATGAAGAGGTGCCTTACTACCAGTACACTCCAAGTCCAGTGTTGGAGAATGACACCCACAAGCTGTACTGGGACCGTTCCGTGTTGACGGACCGAACAGTTGTCCACAACAGACCGGATATCATCTTGTTAGAGAAACTCAAAAAGGAAGCTTGCCTGATAGATGTAGGAATCCCTAATGACCACAACATCCAAAACTACTTTGCTGAAAAGGAAGGCAAATACCAGCGACTCGGACAAGAAATTCAACAAATGTGGCATCAAGAGAGTGTGGCGATAATCCCCTTAATAATCTCGACGACCGGAGTAGTTCCCAAAACACTTGTCGCCAATCTAACAAAGCTTGGAATCGCCGATAAGATTGCAGCCATCCAAAAAGCCGTAATCCTGTCGACTACCTCAATCGTCCGCTCATTCCTTAATTCAACGCCATAATCACAAGTATCTTGCTGCGGCCGATACTTGTCTGTGTACCCACCATTACTTAGTGGAGATTAAATTTGAATAATAATAGTAATAATAATAATAATAAGATGACAGGTGCAGAAGATGTGGTGAAAAGGCGGAAACTATACAACACATTACTGGTGCATGTAGTCATCTAACACAAACTGATTATCTTCACCGACACAATCAGGCTGCAAATATAATACACCAGAACCTAGCCATCAAGCATAACCTGATTGAAAACAGCTTGCCATATTACAAATACAAACCTGAGCCTGTGCTAGAGTCTGATAGGTTCAAACTTTACTACGACAGATCTATCATTACGGACCGAACCATCCATAATAACAGACCTGACATAGTCCTTCAAGACAAAAGAGAAAAGACCGCCTACTTAATAGATATTGCTATCCCAAACACTAACAACGTCCAAAAAACAATAACAGCAAAACATCAGAAGTACACGGAATTGATGGAAGAGATAAAACGGATGTGGGGTATGGACAATGTATATATAGTACCCATTGTACTGTCAACCACCAGCGTCATCCCTATGAGTTTACACGAAAACATCAAAAAATTAAATTTACACAAGGGTACTTATATAAACTTACAAAAAGTTGTGATTCTAGGAACAACAAGAATAGTCCGCAAGTTCTTGAATCAAACATGAGGGTGCTTGGCACCTCATGAAAAATTGCCAGCATAGAAAGAGCTGAGAACAACAGAGATAATAATAATATCACAAATAGATCCGTTTATTTAATTTTTTACCATTCTCATGTTCTATCTAAGTTGAAGTATGGCATAATATTTTGGGGTGTCAGGTCATTTTAATAGACTGTTTAAACTTCAGAAAAGAATAGTTAGAAAAAACGTGGACGCTTCACTTTTTTAAAAACTTTATTAAATTTACTCTATCTATATACGAAATTCTCCCTTATGTCAAGAGTAATTACAAAAACTTTTTATCAAACAACTGTTTTCACAAGTACGATACCAGGTTTAATATGGATTTAACCACCCCTTCACATAATTTAAAGTTATTTGAAAATAGCCCAACTTACATGACAATTAAATGTTTTAATAAACTGCCTCTTGAAATAAAAAATATTTCTATTATAAGAATATATAAAACGCTAGTTTTTAATTTTCTATTGGAATGTAATTTTTATCTGAAGAATTTATAAACTAATGTGTATATGTTAAATTAATGTTTTAAATTAATTTGTTTGTTAAAATTATATAATAATATAATATAGAATAAGGGCGAAAAACGTTTCAAAGTCTAAGCATTTCCAGGAAACAGAATGATAGATTTCATGAAAATGTAATCCATTGGAATGAAAAATTTTTTTTAAGACAAGTTAGATAAATAAATTCATTTTAGGTCTTTGTTCTCATTTTTAACTGAATCTTCATAATCGTAGGGGGTTATGTGGATACTAGTTTAATCTGCATGGCCGTAGGGGACTGTGTGGATGCTAGTGTTAGAATGAGAATTGTCAAATAAGAAATTAGACAAATTCATTTTAGGATTTTAACTTGCTAGCATAACCAGAATTCAGGTTATCGAAAGAAAGCAATGATTTCATTAATATTTCTACACAAAGTTTTTCTTTTATAGATAGTTAATTTTTCTGCTGTTTGCAAAATCCTATAAAGAATGTTTCAATACAATTATAAGCAAACAAATAATAATTCATTTTTAAACATGCATAGAGTATATAGGCTCCAATACTAGTTAGCTAATAGATAGGTGAGGTTGTTTTTATCAGTCAATGTCAAATATAATCATTTCACACTTATTCATAGAAATTGTCTTGGTTTTGCATGAAACATCTTTATGAATGGCTTTATGTCTTTCTGATGAGCTCCAGAATAAGGGCGAAAAACGTTTCAAAGGCTAAGCATTTCCAGGAAACAGAATGATAGATTTCATGAAAATGTAATCCATTGGAATGAAAAATTTTTTTTAAGACAAGTTAGATAAATAAATTCATTTTAGGTCTTTGTTCTCATTTTTAACTGAATCTTCATAATCGTAGGGGGTTATGTGGATACTAGTTTAATCTGCATGGCCGTAGGGGACTGTGTGGATGCTAGTGTTAGAATGAGAATTGTCAAATAAGAAATTAGACAAATTCATTTTAGGATTTTAACTTGCTAGCATAACCAGAATTCAGGTTATCGAAAGAAAGCAATGATTTCATTAATATTTCTACACAAAGTTTTTCTTTTATAGATAGTTAATTTTTCTGCTGTTTGCAAAATCCTATAAAGAATGTTTCAATACAATTATAAGCAAACAAATAATAATTCATTTTTAAACATGCATAGAGTATATAGGCTCCAATACTAGTTAGCTAATAGATAGGTGAGGTTGTTTTTATCAGTCAATGTCAAATATAATCATTTCACACTTATTCATAGAAATTGTCTTGGTTTTGCATGAAACATCTTTATGAATGGCTTTATGTCTTTCTGATGAGCTCCAGAATAAGGGCGAAAAACGTTTCAAAGGCTAAGCATTTCCAGGAAACAGAATGATAGATTTCATGAAAATGTAATCCATTGGAATGAAAAATTTTTTTTAAGACAAGTTAGATAAATAAATTCATTTTAGGTCTTTGTTCTCATTTTTAACTGAATCTTCATAATCGTAGGGGGTTATGTGGATACTAGTTTAATCTGCATGGCCGTAGGGGACTGTGTGTATGCTAGTGTTAGAATGAGAATTGTCAAATAAGAAATTAGACAAATTTATTTTAGGATTTTAACTTGCTAGCATAACCAGAATTCAGGTTATCGAAAGAAAGCAATGATTTCATTAATATTTCTACACAAAGTTTTTCTTTTATAGATAGTTAATTTTTCTGCTGTTTGCAAAATCCTATAAAGAATGTTTCAATACAATTATAAGCAAACAAATAATAATTCATTTTTAAACATGCATAGAGTATATAGGCTCCAATACTAGTTAGCTAATAGATAGGTGAGGTTGTTTTTATCAGTCAATGTCAAATATAATCATTTCACACTTATTCATAGAAATTGTCTTGGTTTTGCATGAAACATCTTTATGAATGGCTTTATGTCTTTCTGATGAGCTCCAGAATAAGGGCGAAAAACGTTTCAAAGGCTAAGCATTTCCAGGAAACAGAATGATAGATTTCATGAAAATGTAATCCATTGGAATGAAAAATTTTTTTTAAGACAAGTTAGATAAATAAATTCATTTTAGGTCTTTGTTCTCATTTTTAACTGAATCTTCATAATCGTAGGGGGTTATGTGGATACTAGTTTAATCTGCATGGCCGTAGGGGACTGTGTGGATGCTAGTGTTAGAATGAGAATTGTCAAATAAGAAATTAGACAAATTCATTTTAGGATTTTAACTTGCTAGCATAACCAGAATTCAGGTTATCGAAAGAAAGCAATGATTTCATTAATATTTCTACACAAAGTTTTTCTTTTATAGATAGTTAATTTTTCTGCTGTTTGCAAAATCCTATAAAGAATGTTTCAATATATAATAATATGTTTGTGTAAGATTGTATTTTACATAGGATTTTAATATTTTATATTTATTATTAGCAAAGTGGTGTCCTAGGAGCCACACACTATTTGACTTTTCCTATACCAATGTAAATGGTCTCTTGGAACAAATAAATTAGGATTATTATGATAAGAAGGCTTTCGAGAACCTAGCTGGTTTGAATTCGTAAAAGTTCGTATGTGAAACCAGAATAAATTATATTGACATGACTACATGAAACCAAATTGCTGTTCATATTGAGAATAATATACTACGTTGTTTCATATGCTTTAATGTTTTGTTTATTTATATTGTAGTTATTTACTCAGTATTTTTGGTGTGGGGGTTATTTAAGTTTGTAATTAAACTTCAAAAGAAGAGAAATTGTAACATTTGCCTTCGACTTAAATAAATTTATCAGAAGAGGAACAATATATCATATTGTACTAATAAGAAATAAGTTATTTGTGACAATTATTAAGAATTTAGAGTTTCTAACTAAGATTCAAACTCGTATTCATATCATCTGGTGTTCTATATTTAACTTATTGGATTTTAAATGTCCCAGATTAACTAAAAACACCTGAAATTGCCAAATTTTCTATCTTTAACAACAACCAAATGATAATATCCTTTTTAACTTTTGGACACAAAAGTGTCATTAATTCATCAATAGCATAAAATAACGATGCGTTGCGCCAGGACAATATTATAAGAGGATATTGATCAAATATAACTGTGTCCCCAATGTTTAGTTTGTCAACACTTAAGTTTGAATTATGGATGAACTTAACGCTTCTGGCTATTGTTATAGGTAGGTAATATATGAAAATCAATCTGCTTTCAGGGTAGGAAGATCCAAATTTTCTGTTCAATTTTATAAGTAATACTCAGTCACGCACGTTAGCATAAAGAATAGATAATAGAAATGATATTTTTGATTTCGAACTTTTGATGGTGATCCAATTTGAGATTAAACTCATTCAGTGGATAAAAACATCCCGTTCTTCACTAAAAATCACAACCGCCAGGAACCTGTAGGAACAATGATAGACAGATGATTAAGTACAGGGGTGTGATCATTGGTGGAATATTTATTACTTAGTGTAAGGAGGGTCTCACAAATGCTGCAAAGTCTTAAAAATTTTCCATTTTTGCGAACCTGTTGATTGCCCCTATGAATGATCGTATTCTCCGTCTAACCTTTCGATTGATATATGTTTCGTAAGTGACTGGCCTTAGTACAGTAGTACAGTAAGTACAGTACTCTGAGATGATTTAAAAATTATCTTTATTTTGTCCCTAGTACTATTCGTCTTTGATA
Organism: Stenurella melanura; assembly: GCA_963583905.1. Classification (NCBI taxonomy): domain Eukaryota; kingdom Metazoa; phylum Arthropoda; class Insecta; order Coleoptera; family Cerambycidae; genus Stenurella; species Stenurella melanura. Next base: position 102,143,194 of record OY757314.1, on the reverse strand, counting down.
TATAGCATAGTTTTTCACGAAATTTCTATCGGCTATATTACTCCCACATCCACGGAGTGGATTGGAAGTATAGTAATCGCAAAAAAATATTTTTTTTTTTCTAGAAATAGGTTTAGAATGTCACGAAACGTCGAGATTTTAAATTTGAGCGAAAAAATAGTTTTCTGTCTGTCTGTCTGCATGTAACTTTTTTGTCCGCACGTTTTCTCCGGAACGATTTAAGATATTGACTTCAAATTTTGTACACGTATATATCATAACGAGATCTGGAACTGTATTGTTATTTGAAGATATCGGATGAAGGATTCGGGGGTAAATAGGGGGAAATATGTAAAGCAAGCTGCATGGTACGACTACAGAAACTAGAAGTTTGATGTATGTACTACAAGCCAAGTCCTCAAAATTGTTTATAATATTTTTCATCCCCCCACCACCACCATCCCACTCCGTTATTAAAGGGGTTGATAAAATAAAATTGAGATATTCACTTGAAATTTGGTACACGTATATATTATAACGACATCTGGAACTAGATTATATTTTGAGATGATTCGGTTGAAGGGTTAGGGGTTGAGAAAGGGTAAATAGGGAAAAATAAGTAAAACAAACTGGTAAGAGTACAGAAACTTGAAATTCGGTGTATGTACTAGAAGCCAAGGTCTCAGATAATTTAAAATATTTTTCAACAACCCACCACCCCTACTCCATTATTAAAGGGGTTGATAAAATTAAACTGAGATATTTACTTGGTATTTGGTACACGTATGTATTATAACGACATCTGAAACTAGAGTATATTTTGAGATGATTCCGTTGAAGAGTTGGGGATTAAATAGGGGAAAATAAGTAAAGCAAGCTGATGGTATGAGTACAGAAACTTGAAATTCGGTGTATCTACTAGAAGCTAAGGTATCAGATTTTTTATAATACTTTTCAAACCCCACCACCTCCGCTCCATTATTAATGGGATTGATAACATAAAATTGAGATATTCACTTGAAAGTTAGTACATATATGTATTGTAAGGAGATCTGATAGACATGATTCCATTGAACGGTAGGAGGTGGTAGGTTGAAAATAGGAGAAGATAAGTAGGATAAACTACAAGCTTTATTTTTAACGTATATGGTAGAAACCAACGCCTCAAACTTTTCTGACACCTGCCCCAAATAATGTTAAAATTCTTTGACCAATAATTTCTACATACTAGAGTGTAAATCTAGTCAAGTTGTTTTCTTTAAACTGACTTGGATGAAAAATCTGGATGTGGAAGTAGTGGTTCCTTAGGCAGCAGTTTTTTTTTATTGGCTTCACCAAATCGAATCAAATTCAGTAGGCATATTTCACTTGCGGGGTTTTGGCAGCTGTCAATTGGCATATAATACCTTTATTGTGAAACCAGCAGTTACCTCAAAAAGTACCAGCTTTCTAGAACATTTTGCGCCCAATTTCATCCAATTTGATCAAAAATTGAGAGTGGACTAGAATTTTGAAAATGACAACTAATTGATTTTATACTGTGTCTCGGCGTAATTTGTCTGAAAAGCTAAAAACTGAAAAACTGAAAACTGAAAAACTGAAAATTGAAAAACAGAAAAATTGAGAACTGAAAACTGAAAATTTGAAAAATTGATAAACTAAACATTGAAAAACTGAGAACTCAAAAACTGATAATATGAAAAATGAACATTTTATACTTAACTGCAAAGAATAAAGGAAAATTTCACGTAACAAGAGTCATTTGTTGCGTTGGATTTTCACTCAGCTTTTCACGAAAGTGAAAGTCATATCGGGAGTTGTATTTTCAGAGAGTTGAGATGACGGAGGGTTGAAATGGCGGGAGTTGAGTTTGGAGGTTTAAATTTCGCAAGTTGATAAAACATGATGATGAAAAGATGTGACACTAGGTAAATAATTTAAGTTATTATTTTCAACGTTCAAATTGGCGTCCCCTCCGCCGACTCTGACTACGGATAATCGTATTTCGATGTACGAAACTCAAGTCAGATGAATTTGCTATTTAATTTGATTTGAGTGCATTCTCAGCTCATCCTTAATGAACTATTTTAGGATTATGGATTATAGTAGCTTTAAAATAAACCGCTTTGGTAAAATGATATTATCATTAGCTATTGAAAATTTATAATAATATTTAGAGAATATCTTGAGATAATAAACACCTTAAATTTAGTAAAATTAATAAATATAGCCACTTCTTCATAATTTTATAGAGTGATCATGATGTAAATGAAATATTTTTAATTAAAAAAGTATTTTTTACATATTTTATAAAACACGATTGTATTAATATTTGTGAAATATACACATACAGGAAAGTAAGTTTCGTTCGGTTGGGAGGTTAGATTTGATTACAAACGTAGTAAATAGTTTCATAAAAATGCCTGTTTAAAAATACTTCCTAAAAGAACTACGGCCTACTTCCTTCTGAGATTAGTGACTTGTATTGATTATTGTGAAAAAATCGTATAGTTCATTTACTAAAAAAAGAAATAATTCTAGCTCCGTTGACTTAAAACTGACTTTGATATTTTGTTTTCTGAAATTTCTGTAAAAGTTTATGGCAAAGTTCTCCATAGGTGTACCTTTTATTTTTTTAATTGTAACTAACAAATAGGTGTTTTTTTAATACACTCTTTTATTTATTTAAACAATTGCCTGAAATTCTAAAATATGAGGTTCTCGGGGTCGTAGATTACGAATCAATCCAAATTGGTATAAAACAAAAGAAAGTCTACAAAACGGCGTCGAAAGTCTAATTCATTATTTTCTTTTTTTTCTATTTCTATTAGATGTCTGGAGGTTTTTGGGGTCGCTGACTACGAATGTGACATTGAAACTCAACTGAAGTAAAAAATGGTGGATCCAAAATGGCGGAAAAGGGTCAGGTTTGTTTTCGGATTTTATTTCTTACATAGGGTGTTTTTGGGTTCCTGGCCTCAAATTTTATGTTAATAGTAGTTATGAACACGGAGATGCAAAAGATTATTGCATAAATAGAGACAAAAGAGATGGTCAAAAATTGATAGATATTTTAAATTACGACACAATCCATTTGATATAGAGGTAAGTGTTCTTATGTCAGTAGCAACAGGTGTAGTTGAAAATTAACAGATGACAGACTAGTAGTTATGCTTTGGTTAGTGTACAATGTATAAAAAACTAAATGGAATTTTTTTAAAAGATGTCAGCTTGAGCAGCAGAAGTATACGGTGCTACCTTTATCAAGTGTCAATAATAAAATAAAAATTAATAATGCAGTAATACCAATAGATCCATTGCTACTTTTCTCTTTGGAAAATGTAAATGTAATGGAAAATCCTTTGATTAGTGTTCTTAAAAAAACGATGGTGAGTTATCGTTGAAGAAATTTTTGAAACAATAATTTGGACCCCTCTCCCATATAGTGAAAAGTGAACCTAAAACAAAAATGTACACTTATTCCATCGAGTGGGATGTCGTTGAATAGGTATTCCAAAATGCAGCAAAAAGTATTTTGGGACTTGGGTTTATAATTTTAATCTTTCAGTCAGTTTTAACCTTTCAAGTCAAGGTGAAGTAACTCTTAATACGTAGATATGGGGCACATCAAGTGGAAGAGAATGTTAGTGAGTATGGCTACGGAACCTCATCACGTGCGTACCCAACCTGCATTTCGCCGATTTATTGTGACTATTGCAGTTCTCTGATGATGGTTGATAAACCTAAACGTGAGAAATTACAATAATTTTCATTTAAACTGACCGAGAAACACAGAAATACTCAAACTAATTTATTAGTTGCAAAACTAAAAATTATTCGTTATTAAAACTATTCAGTTTTCCAGGAAATCTCCAGATATTAATTTCAGTTTGCTCATAAGTAGCCGCATGCGATTTAATATTGATATTAAAATAATGTAATATAAACGGTAAAATGTTAATGAATAATTAACGGTTATTAATTAAAATTGTCAGACCAAATATTAAATATAAGTTATTAAATGCACTAGCACAAATTCAGTTTCAGAAGTTTAAATATTGTGCACGCTCTCAGTTATGATTATATTGACATTCCATTAGAATGAATTACAATAATGGCTCACATTATCAGTTAATATTGTGTGCATATTTGTTTGTAAATGAAATACTATGTCTATAGATAAAATAAAATTTTCCAATTTTAAACAATTACAGACTTCATGTAATAGTTTACATAATATTTCTATAAGTATACATAACATAAAATCGATTTTGGAAGCTTATGTTTATCTTTACTTGTGATTTAATATAATAATATAGGGGCCAGCATACAATTACCTGACACATTTGTAACAGCTAGAGACATGATTAATATTTTGCCATAGAGCATGGCAAATAGGAAAAGTGACTTTAGAATTTCTCTTAATGGTGCAAACTTAATTCCTTATTGGAATTAATTTCTTTAACAAATCAGCTTGACATTTAGTTATCATGGCTTAAAAGTAAACAGTAAACAGATTCAAAATATCTGCTGCTGTATCTCCAATAACCGGGATATATGCCGTTCATAGTTTTGTAATTAATTTGGATTTAGGAAGGAGCAGCTGGCTGAATGGCCTTGATAGGCCAGGTGTCAGTTATAGATTAACATCGTTTTAAATTGGGAAAAAGATTTTACTGTTGAAACCATTTCACTATAGGCCTCTTTTAGATATACTAATATTTCCCACTCGCCACCCACCGGAATAGCCCTAATTTTGGGGCAATGACGCTCAAAAATCATATTTTTGACAGTATCCCGTGTCTAAACGAAAAAGAAGATGGTTATCAAAGTTAAATATAAATAAATTCTCTATCGAAATAGTTCAGTCACATTTTTACGTAGTATTAATATTTTTGGAGTTATAGGCAGTAATGTCTACAATTATCGGTGGTTACTACCATTATGCCGTCGTTTCCACACCATCATACGGTAGAGTGTTTGGTGCTTTTTTTTAAATGGTTTCCCCAATCGGCTTAATCCACTTTTTGTTTATTTGGTTAACTCACTTCTAATTCCTTTTTCTCTGCTGCCAATGCAATACATTAGTTTGGATTTTTTCGAAGTTGAAGGTTCAATAAAACTGCGAGTGTCAGTTTCATTATCATCTACATCGTCTTTATCAGATTCAGCCTCCTCGTGTTGATGGTGTTCCAAAAGAGCTAATACCTTATCTTCGTGTTCTTCGGATTGATCTAAATCGTTTACATATATTTCGACATTTATACACTATTGTCCTTGACACCCAGAACGACACAACGTTCGATAGTGTAGAAATTTATCAACACAGCAACCATACTCCCTTCTTATGCTCTGCGATTCGGAAAAAATACTACTCAGATATGCTGCGCAGATGCGATAAAACCGGTATCCGGGAAGAGAGACTCGCGAATTCCGAACGGCTTTACTTTCATTTTTGATCTGAGTCATTGATATCAATATAGATTTTGATTTTGAAAGAATTACTGCGTGGATTTCAAATTTTAGGATACTGTGAACGGTAAATCGGTTTAATTTCTTTTTGGACACATCGTACAGAAGCACTAAAGGAAAAATCTAGAGTTCCTTTCTATTTTTTGAAGATATAAGCGATCTCTTCTCTCTGCTTAAAACCCGCTGATGTTCGAAAACTAAAGTCAAATTTTGTCACATTTTCATAGTATAATAGACCAGGAGACTAGGGACAAAATTATGATTTTTTTGAATTAACTAAAATATTTCAATTAATATCGAAATATATAATTTTTGTTCATTTCTTTTCATTTTTTTTTTGTGTTTGACTACAAATTTAATAGTCTTATTAAGTCAAAGAATAATCATGATATTTTCTCTCTAATTTTTTGTTCAATTTTTTTTTGTACTCATACCTTTTTTTTCTGGTCTTCAATCATTTTAGATAATTTTTTTTGAGGTTTTGTGCCCGAGTTCTTAACTTTTAAGTTCAGTAAAGTTTTTTCTTACCGTTTGCTATTTTAAACAGGTTAGTTTGATTGCATTCAATACGTACATTTTCACAAGTTCCAAAATTTTTCTTAGTTTGAGTGTAATTTTTTTTATCTTAATCAGTAAATTTTAGGAAACTTTATCATAAATTTGTTATCTTTTAATTGATCAAGTTAGCAGTCACCAACTTATAAGGTGCAGAATTTTTTCTTTAAACCTTAGAGATTAGACAAATGATTGTAACTCGTCACCATAATATTTCATTTTACTCGTTATCAACTGGTACCTTACTTTTCATGTAAAACACCGGACCGACCAAACACCGAAGCACTGCACAAGATAAAGATGACGATATTTGGAAAGTAATTCCAGTGGTTTAACATCTTCCGACTGGATATCCATCGTTATCAGGACACGAACATAAAGTCCTTATCCCTGGGTACCTTGGGCCATCTACAGGACAAAACCTCATCCAAACCAACTTCTTCTGCCAAATTGATAAGTTAAACTTCAGTGCAAATCGTCCATTGATCAGAAACGATTATAATGTGAACCAGTTGATTTTTTTTTTTTGTATTAATATTCTCCATCAATATTCAATTTTTCTCAACTTCTCTAAGTTTTAATTAATCTAATAGTCAACATGTGTTTTTAACATTCAAGATATCCTTTTTCTAATAAAGTTATTTAAAATAAATGCCTGTAAAATTATTGTATGTAAAGATTTTGTAATAATTTAATACTGTTAATATATTGTTGTTTTAAAGTTTTTACTTCCCTCGCATACCGAAGGGAAGTATTGTATTCGAGAAAAAATCACCCTCCGAGATTTTTTCGGATTCTGACGATTACGAAAATATAGGTTTTTCAATTCCGTCAATCAGTCTGTCTGTCTGTTGGTGCATTTACTAAAAAACTACTTGACGGAGAGCAGTCAAATTTGGTAGGTAGTTGACCCTACTGTCAGCGAAGAAATGGTAGAACTTTCACTGGAAAATATACAGGGTGGATCGTCTAAAGGGAACAAATAATGAAACCATTTTTTTTTGCTCAAATTTAAAATTTTCACGTTTCATGACACGCTAAACCTATTTCAGAAAAAGAAATTTTTGAAAAATTTTTTGCTACGAAAAATATTTTTTGTGTTTGTTCAAATTTGAAATTTCCACGTTTCATGGCATTCTAAACCTATTTAAAAAAAAAAAAATTGATTTTTTTTTTACCATTTTTGAAAATTTTTTTTGGCAAAACATTTTTTTGCAAAAAATTTTAATCTATTTACCACTAGATGAAAAAAATATTTTTTTGCTCAAATTTAAAATTTCCACTTTTCATGACACTCCAAACCCATTTCGGAAAAGAAAACTTGCAACATTTTTTTTACCATTTTGGAAAAAATGTTACCACTAGAAAAGATGGAATTTGTTTTTCCCTCAAATTTAAAATTTTCACGTTTGACATGACTGACATTCTAAACCTATTTGGGACAAAAAAATTTTGAAAATTTTTTTCACCAACATTTTTGAAAACATTTTTGCCACTAAAATAGATGGAAAATTTTTTTTTCTTTGCTCAAATTTAAAATTTTCACGTTTCATGGCATTCCAAACCAATTTTAAAAAAAATACCACTGTAGAATAGAAGGAAACTTTCCTTTTTGCTCAAATTTAAAATTTCCACGTGTCATGGCATTCTAAACCTATTTCAGAAGAAAAAAATTTTGAACATTTTTTTAAAAACATTTTTGAAAAATTGGAAAAAAAATGAATTTTTTTAACTACCACTATACTTCCACTCCACTACGTGTATGTGGAATTGAAACTGTGACAGATGGCAATAATATTAGGCATGTGCACCTATTATACTATTATTGAAAAATGTACAGGGTGTTCATCCCAAGAAATAATTCAGTCATGGTGGACATTTATAAAGGTATTTGCTCAAGCCTTCCATATTTGGCACCTGTTATTTAGTATTGAACTTTTGCTGTTGGATGAGCACTCTGTATATTTTTTTGACCAAAACTTATCAGCTGTTCTTTGTAATAATAGTGATAACTATATTCCGATTATTATTTTCAATGTCACTTCGTAATTATTAATTTTTTAGAGTGACCTCCATGCACAAATAAAGAGGGAAGTTCTGTGTAAATACCTTTACCGATTTTTTCTTAATGGTTTTCTCCCAAAAATAATTGCAAGAATATCAGGTAACGCTGGTATCCAAATTCTTTTGTTCAGTAAGTATTTTTTGTTATCTGACAATCAAATAATTTAATTTTTCTACTTCCATCTTTAAAATGGCGTTTATCGTATACGTTTCCATGACGCTAAATAATCCTTTAAACACGCTTTCGACAAACCGTGACTTCGTGCATTTTAGTCACAGGCTGAACTTAGCAACGAGATATTAGTCACGGCTGAGGTTAATTCTAGATATTTTAATGGCAAAAACCAAGTTAGTTTTCCGTAATTCTTGTCATCAATCTGTCAAAATAAATCGACGCGTTGTGACAAGAGACAAGTAATTTAGATATTTGCTGTCGTAGAAAAAGTATAGTATGCAATACGTTTTATAAACTTGTTAGTCACTCATTTTATTAAACACTCGGTCCGCTACGCGTCGCTCGCGATTAATAAAACTCGTGACTAAAATGACGTTTATAAAACTTGTTACATAAACACAAGGTGACGGTAGCTCAGTGGTTTAGCGCGTCTAGCTTGTATACGGGCATACCTAGCGAAGCAGGTTTAATCCCTGCTCACCGCGAAATAATTTTAATTATAAAATTATCCCCAAGATGTGGTTCGGACTCCACTATAAACTGTAGGGCCTCGTTTCTCTTTACCTAACATATAATCATTCTGGATTTTCAAGAAGTTACCTCGGTGACTTGAGAAGGGGTTAAGAAAACATGTTTTAAGAAAAACAAGAAAAAAAATAATTTTCTGTTTATAAAAAATATATAATAAACTCTTCTCGCCACAGAGTAACTCACGATCTGAGCTAACCGGTAGCTACTCGTCCTTAACTTTTTCAGCTATAGTTGACTTCGTATTTCTAAGGCACATAAAAGATGCGGCACCTAAAAAGCGAGCAGGCGGCATCTTTACCGATTCGATGATACCGTATAATAAATATAATATAATATAATATAATATAATATAATATAATATAATATAATATAATATAATATAATATAATATAATATAATATAATATAATATAATATAATATAATATAATATAATATAATATAATATAATATAATATAATATAATATAATATAATATAATATAATATAATATAATATAATATAATATAATATAATATAATATAATATAATATAATATAATATAATATAATATAATAATATCGTAGAATAAATTCGTTCGTTCGTTTTCCCCTTGCTTGGTTTCATAAAATACATATTTGAATATGTGAGTAATCCTGTCATAAGGATTAAAAGGTCAACGTCTTCACCAACTATAATTACCGAATCGTAATGAGGTGATATATCTATACTGTAAAATGGTGAACGAAATTATGATGCTTGTAAGTAAATACCAATTGTTTTAAATATTTATAGAAAGCGTGGAAGTGTAAGAAAATTACACAATGTTTAATTTCCCCCGCTTATAACTCCAAGAATATTAATATTACATAAAAATATGCTAGAACCATTTCGGTAGAGAATTTATTTATCTTTAACTTTGATATCCTTCCTTTTTTTTCGTAGGATCGTTCAGAACAGAAAAATGATTCTTGTGCGATATTGCCCTAAAATTGGGGGTGTTCCGGGTGGCCGGCGCGGTGAGGCGAAAGAATTAGTATGTCTAAAAGAGGTCTATATGGAACTGGTTCCAACAGTAAAATCTTTTTCCCGATTTAAAATGATATTTACACATCCTGAATTTCCTTTCGACTGGTCTATGACCACCGCGACCCGCGAGTTTTCTAATAACTAAGTGGTAATTAGTTGATAACATAAAAATGAGCTTGATACTCCTTTGTCATATCCTGTGACATAGATTGCAGGTTTAGAATGTCTGTCTTTGGACCTCCTGTAATCGGTACGTATGCCAATTATTTTATTCAAGAAGCAGGTAATCGATAAAAAATAAATCGCTCGATCTAAATACCTGTAATAATAGTAAGAGACATTTTCAGTTATTTACTGAAGTTTCCACCGTTAAGAAAACTTCTCATATCACTTTACTTGTCTGCCATGCTCTACGGAACAGGGTTAATAATGTTTCTAGCTGTTACAAATGTGTCAGGTAATTTCATGCTGGCTGCTCTACCAATATTTATATAATATCATCAATTTGTAAATAATAGGTTGAAATACAAACAGCTGTGGAAAACATATAATATTATTGGATTGGATTTAACCAACCTGGATTCTTCTATCGTGGCTAATAAGGCTGAAGGAGAGTACATATTAAGTCTATTTAAGTTTAAGAAATTCAATATTCACTTTAGCTTTAAGGTGGCCATTCCCTAGAAAGAGACATCCGATAGGGAAATATTTATTATTTTTAGCCATAACTTTTTCTTCTTAGTACGTATATTTAAAAAAACTATAACAGTACCTAAGTAGAGCCATAATAAGACTATTACTATGAATTTTCACTCAATAATTTTAGTGGTTTGCAAAATAGCTCGATTTAAATTTAATAATTATGTTAACCTTCCTATTTCGTAGTTTTAAATCGAGCTATCGAGCTACAAACCACTGAAATTATTGAATGAAAATTCGTAGTAATAGTCTTGCTATGGTTCTACTTAGGTACTCTTATAGTGTTTTTAAATATACGTACTAAGAAAAAAAAGCTATGGGCAAAAATAATAAATATTTCTCTATCGGATGTTTCTTTCTAGGGAATGGCCACCTTAAGAATTGTTATTCTCGCTGCACTTTCAGCCATTTCGACTGAAGATTCTGAAAAAAGTTAATTTAATAACGAATATAAATCTAAAACATAATTTTTTATCAATTCGGTTTATAGTTTTGTACAGAAGAATATTTTAACATGCATGCAAAATTTTGAATGTACCGAATAGGTAACGTTTTTCAGTATTTCATAACTTGAATAATTTAAATTAATTTTAATACTTCAATCAAATAATTTGGTTCTACGCTGTAAATATGGCAGCAGCATCTATTACCAAAGTGACAGTTCGCCATGGTCGGTGAAATAACCTCACAATTAATAAGAAATACCATATGTTTGACGTTGGCGTTTTTACTGGTTATTAAAATCTGGATCTATCTTAGAACACATTTACGTCACCGGAAAAAAAATTCGTTGGCTTAAACGTTAATTTCTCAAATTTGCCTGAATTGGTTATTTACTCGTTGCAAAAAGGATAAGACTACAATAGGCTCATTTAATCAAACTTCAGATTTTAATTTTTTTTACATCTTCATGAAGTACTATATGTCTGTTATAAAAAAATTTCAGCTCAATCTAACTGAAATTAACAAAAATATTCGCATTAGAACAACAAAATATTGGACGCGACGGAAATTGACTATGTGACGTCACGGCATCTTTCGAGTCGAGCTAGTCGAAACGGCGCGCGTTTTCTGCAGTGTTATTCAGTAGTTTAACCGGTCTGGTACGATTAGGTCAACAGTTTGATCAGGCATAATAATAATTATTATTCTAATCTGTAAGATTTGCTGTTAAACAATGTGTGATGATAATTATATTAAAGCCGATTCTTCAAATTTGCCGGAGGTGGATGTTATAATGGTAATGGATTATTTCAACTCAAACAGAGATTTTATAAGTGCAGAAATGAGGGGTGCGAAAATGCAGCAGTAAGTATTTCGTATTTTTTTTACGAACAGCTTTTGAAATTACTTTTTCATTATTCTTTAAGATCTGCTCGTCAAAACTATGGAGATAATGCAGTAGGCTACATCCAACTAAAGCGAGAAAATAACGTGTGCTATTTGAAAGCAAAAATTACTCCCGAACATAAAATTAAATCTAAAAATTATCGACTATCCTGTGTAATTAACGAACTTGAAAAAAAAGTGATTGAGGTGCAATGTCATGACTGTCCTGCTTCGGAAGGCGGTTGCAAACACGCTGTAGCGTTTTTAATGTGGATACATCGTAGAAGCGAAGAGCCATCTCCTACGGAAAAAGTTTGCTATTGGAAAAGGTCCGTTTTAGTTAGCGCGTCAACCACAAAAAAATTTATAACCACAGAAGATTTTGGTACGAAACCTGTAGTTTCACCAGACGAAAATCTTTTAAATGATTATGTTAACGAGGCAAAAAGACGGAAAATCAAAAACAGTACCACGAGGTACCATATGACTGAAAAATATGATTCTGTATCCCTTCATATACTGAAAATTAATTTTATGTCAACAAATTTGAGTAAGAATGATCCAGAAATTTTTATTAACTTTTCCAAACAATATATGGATGAAGAGTTGCTTGGGTATATTGAAAGAAATACCAGAAATCAATCTAAAAGTAGCTTATGGTCAGAAATGAGGTATGGTCGTATAACGGCGTCGAAAGCATATGAAGCTGCGAAATGCACTACTTTCGATGGGATGTTGGTGGAAAATATTTTAGGTGCAAAAGTTTTTCAAACAGAAGCCATGAAACGAGGACTAGATTTAGAGGAAACTGTTTTAAATGTACTTTCAGAGAAAACTTCAAAAGTATTCCACAAGGCTGGACTTTTTCTTTCAAATGAGTGTCCTATAGTAGGTGCCAGTCCAGATGCTTTAAATGAAGAGGTTGTTGTCGAAATAAAATGCCCATATTCAGATAAAACATTTCATAACTTTACTGATTCTAATGGAAATATTAAAATAAAATATTTTTACCAGATTCAGATGCAAATGCATCTTACAAAGAAACAAAAATGTATTTTTGTAGTGGCAAGCCCTAACTTTGAGAATAACAAAGAAATAACATATAAGTATTACGATTACGACAAGGATTTTGTTAATACGATGTTAAATGAAGTAACGGAATTTTGGTTCAAAGCAATTTATAATAAAATTTAATTATTTACATATTTTTGCAGTTTTATTTTAATAAATAATCTTGCACATTTATTAAAGCACACGCTATTATTACAATATGATCCAAATATTTTATCAAGCTGGTGTGAACACAGGCATGAGGTTCTAAAATGGAATATTCTCTTATTCTTGATATAACTCTTTCAACATGAATTCGTAGGCTGGCTATTCTTTTAGATTGTTTCACTTCTTCCTTAGAGTTTTTCACTGTTGCCAATACAGATGGCGGTCTAATTAAAACATTAATTCTAGCGATCAGAAGTTCATCAATATGCTTAAAACCACGGTCAGCCATAATATGTGCTCCATTTTCTAGCATATTTAAAAATCCGGATTCTTCAACTATCATTTTATCGGTAGTTCTTCCTCCAAAACCACTGGATATGTAAGAAATTAAACCATCAGGAGTGCAAGCCACTAAATATTTTATAGTATTAGTTTTTTTATATTCCGACCAAGAAAAAGATTGCAGTATAGGATTTTTTGACTTTTGAATGGAAATTTCAAAGCAGTCTATTATACACTGAACGTTTTTGAATCTCTTTCTAAAGGGTATTGGTAGACACTTTTGAGAGTCAGAGCGCGATTTCCACTGAATAAATGATTTTAAATGGGCTACTAATTTTGGCAATGATTTTTTAATTATCGAGCACACTGTTGAAGCTGACGTACCAAAATCATCTGCTAATATGCTATATGGAAGATTAAGTTTAATTTTTTTTAAAGTTATAAAAATTTCAATTTTCTTTAGCTGGCACCTTGTAGAGAGCAAGTCTACTATAAAAAGTGAGTGACTCGGTACACCAATATAAAGTTTAGGATTTTTTTCAATAACATAAATTGTTCGCATTTCTATATTTTTCTTTAAATTCCAAATTTGGTCAAGCTCTTCGGTTGAACTAAACTCACTAAACATCGGCTTGAATGTAGAAGTATTCGAAGTATCGCTCGTGTCAGAGGGATAGTAGGTTTTCAGTGTTTTCTTCGATGGTTTTTGAATTTGTTTTCCTCTCTTTGGTGGTCTTAGTATATTACACTCAGTAGATTTTGATCTCATTTTAGCTTTTATGTTGACTTGAACATACTTATGCGACTTATTAATATCTATAGACGCAGCTGCACTTTCCTGGGTATTTTCAAAAATTTCTTGTGTAGCTTGTAACTCCTGAATATTTATGTCATTATCTGGTGACAGACGGCTTCTCTTAGTGCTTGTCGAAGGTTCACTTAAATCACGCTGTCGTTGTCTTTTTAGAAAAGCATTTCGAGGACTTACGGTGTGCATAGGTTTTCGCATTTTCTGGCAATCAAAAATATGTGGAACCACGCCAGGCTTCATTTTAATTGGTACGTTTTTCATTAATTTAAAATATATGTAGTTTTCCATATCCTCTCTCAACTAAAAGGAAATACGCAGATAAGTAGATATATTAATAAATTGAAGACCTGAGTGGATTAAGAAGTTACATCGAAAACTTAAAAATTTCAAATTTTGTTATTGGTTTAGAAATATAATATAAAAATATGCAAAGTCTACATATAATTTGTATTAGTGCTCTAGTGTACTGTAGAAATAAAAATCATAAAAATGCATACCAGAAGGCAGGTAAGGACAAAAAAAGTTACGGAGAAAATTAGTCTCAAAAATTAAAAATATCGCATCATTTCCGTTTTTTAAATTTTAAACGGTATTTATCCAAAAACTAAACCTTATACAAAATGTTTAAAATAAATTTTTCCATCATTTTTGTACACTACTTCTGCAGTCCTAACATTTTTAAATTTAAAAAAATATCAATATTGCCGTTACATTTATATAATTTTTTCTCTCCCTGTATATTCAGTCTGAATTTTGATAACGTCATCTTTCTTTACGCAAACATTTCTATAAAGAATAGAATTTTCTAAGAAATCATAAAGCAATAATTAAAAAGTGCTCATATAGAGCGCACTTTCTGCCTGTATATCACTATTAAATTTATTAAGGCAATTAATTGAAAAAATAACTTACATTAAAATGATCCTCACAGCAATATTTTGTGGATTTATTACTTAACAAATCTGTTCTTCGCATAGCTTTCTGCCACAGGTTCCTTACTTTTATATTTTTAGGCAAACTAATAAATACTTTATCGGGTGTAGTCACAGTAGTGTTTTTACATTCGGGAACTATACAGTATTTATAATTTTTCTTTTTGTCATCCATTATGTTAAAATATACTTTACGAAACCTAACTGAACCGACGACGGCAATGATTAAAAGTATACTCTAACTAGCCTTCGCTTCACCGCGTTACAACTGCTGTCTGCCTGCAGTCGTGAGATCTGATGACGTCACACCAGTCTGTCGAGAGCGCCGGCTGTTTCACAGAGCACCGACTTTGGTAATTTTTTTACCTATGAAACTGACATCAGAAAATGTAAAAAATTTGCATGGGTATTATTTTAAGTAAACACTTTCAGAATATGTAATTTAAAAAAAACGCAAAATGAGCCTATTCCAGAAACTGTTCTTTAAACTAACCTCACATATGAAACCCGCCACTCTATTTTTATAGACTTTTCAAGTCAGTTTGATAATTTTTCACAAATCCAAGACCTAGTCATACATGCTATGATGCGTTGCTAAATAATACTAATGATGTCATAAATATTCGTTGAGTAACGGAACAGATTTCCAAAAGCATAAAACTAAAAATGAAATGATTATGTCTTTTGTTCAATCTTGCATTAACTACCTACTTTGAAATATCCCGATAGATATACGGAAAGAAAAAATAGAAAGATAGAAATAGATAATTTTTATTACCAAAATGGCTCAAGGTCATTAGCTTTTTAAAAATATTGTTATATATCTATACATTGTTTATGATTATGTATTCATATTTATAATGTACGTTAATTTTCGAAATTTGTAGATGTGGAATAATAATAATAATTTATTTATTCCAAGAGACCATTTATATTGGAATAGGAAAAGTGTGCGGCTCTTGGGATACCACTCTGCTAATTATAAAGGTAAAATATAAAATAGTGCGGAAAATACAAACTTACACAAACAGATTATGTAATTTTTCAAATAACATTAAATTATGTGAAAAACTTAGTTAAATAATGAACCTGCCCAACTAACAAAGTTGCTCTATAAATTTAAAATGAGAGTACAATTTTATTTAATTACTGTTTTGCATTACTAATAATTTAGTCTTCACAACTAAATCGTCATATAAATAAGTGCTAAGAAAGTTCTTACAACTAAATTATAACACATTTTGTAGAAATTATTTTTCGCTGTTTTATGAACGTCTATACAGCAATTATTAAAATATGTTTTAGTTCACGAAGCAAAATGGATTTATAACATATTTATGTTATAGTGATGACCTCCGGTACTTTTTGGTCAATTTGCAAACATCTATAAAACTATTCTTTAAGAGTTTAGCTAAGCATTAATAAAAAACATTATTATGACTCTTCTTAATACAATATAATTGCTGGGAGAATATTGCATTTGGCCGTAGCTGCTAAATAATTGTTATATAAACGAAGCACACATTGCACAGCTATAATATGTTCTCTACCATTTTTATAAAACATGGGTGTTTAAAACACATTCTTTATATTTTTTTATATGATTTTGCAAACAACGGAAAGAAAAACTATCTATGAGAACTAAAGGAAAAACTGTATATAAAAATATTAATGAAGTCTTTGCTAGTGTTAAAATGAGAATGGCAAATTAGAATTCTTACTTGTTAGCATAACCTGAAGTCACGTTATCGAAAGAATGCAAAGATTTCATTAATATTTGTATGTATAATTTTTCTTTTAGTTCTCATAGATAGTTTTTCTCTCCGTTTTTTGCAAAATCCTGTAAAGAATATGTTTCATTACTATGAGCAAACAAATAATAAATAATTCACTTTTAAACATTCTTTATAGGATTTTGCAAACGGCGGAAAGAAAAACTATCTATGAGAACTAAAAGAAAAACTGTATGTAAAAATGTTAATGAAATCTTTACATTCTTTCGATAACCTGAATTCTGGTTATGCTAACAAGTAAAAATTCTTATTTGCCATTCTCATTATAACACTAGCATCCAACATAGTCCCCTACGACTAGGCAGATTAAACTAGTATCTACATGATCCCCTACGATATGTAAATTCAGTTCAAAATGAGAACAAAGGCCTGAAATTTATTTATTTACCTACCTTGTCTTTAAAATTTTTTGCTAATCAGTTAACATTTATCTCATATTACACTAATTATGTTGTTAGTTACGCCGCCATGTCACATAGAATCATATACCTTTGTAATATTTTAAAACAATTTTAAGAATTATTATTGTCTGCAAAAATATTTAAAAAATAAATAACTTATGTCATTGTTGCTGTACAAAGCAAAAAAGTATCAATGAAAATAATAACACAATGCTTATAAAAATGTTTTGTCATATCTCAAATAATTTTATAATTATCGTTACTAATTTTTTAAATTCTATGTAAACGTTTATATATTTATAACACCCGAGAGAGCCATAATAAAATACTTTGTTTTATAAACGTTGCCCATTTTGCATCTATAAGTGTTGTATAAACGTTTTGAAAATGTTTATATCAACAATCTTGTTTTATAAAAAATGTTCTGTAAACATTCTTTCAGCTTCTACAAAACATCAAATTGTTAGTTTTGTGGTATCGTACTCGTGAAGACAGTTGTTTGATCAAAAGTTTTGGTAATTAGTCTTGACATTAAGAAGAATTTCGTATGTAAATAGACAGGGTAAATTTAATAAGCACAAGTTTGTAAAAATGGTCCTACGTGATTGCAGTTTTGAAGCATCCACGATGGTTTTAATTATTCTTTTCAGAAGTTTAAAGAGTCTATTAAAATGATCTGACGCACCCCAAAATATGACACCATACCTTAATGTAGATTACACACGAGAATGATAAAAAGTTATACATATGAATCTATTTATGATGTCTCTGAGTCGAAATAAGGCATAACACAATGGTTAGCACTGATAATTCGCATATTTTTTCACTACATCCAAAAAAATTTGTTTGGATGTGCAGTTTCCCGCAAGAGAATAATTGGACCCGGCTGATTTTACACGTACAGGCTGAATTTTCTCCATGTTTGGCAATTATCGACTATTTTGTTATCCCATACTTAAAAAATATGATTTTCAGGACTCCTGTACCAAATTCACAACAAATGGAACAAAAAATTGTTGAAGAATATGCAACTTTAACGCCGTTAGTTGAATTTATAGTATTTGCAGTTAGTCTATCTGACCGCTGAAGTAATGTGTCTCTTGGTGAATATTATAATATTACAGTTGTATGCAGGCCTGTAGCTAAAAAGAAGTTTAAGGGCGGGCAAACAAATTTTCAGAGGGGGCCCGTGAGCCTAAATATTTTATTGGTATTTTCAATTATAAACAACCCCTGTAAAAAATAAACATCTAAATTTCTTAACAGAAACAGTTTTCAATATAAAAAATTTATAATAATAATAATAATAATAACACTTTATAAGAAAGAAAAATTTTAAACAGTACAGGATAATATGAAATTCTTCCCCGGAATGTATGACACTTTCTTGTGATCATAATAAAAGAAGCCGTACACCTTCTTTATGACTCTTTTTGTACATAAATTGAATTATGTACAGATCCTACTATATAGTAGGTTCTGAATATAATTCAGAGATAGAAAAAATTTGCAAAAACGTTTAAAGGAGATCGGCCGCAATCGGTTTTTCAGTTTAAGTACAAATAAGGTCATAAAGAAGGTATTCTTCTTTTATTATCATCACAAACATTGTCATACATATTTCCCAATGAGTTAGGAACGTGGGCCAATCCTACTGAATGCAATTGGTTGAAATTTGTCCTACCCAATTGATGATTAGTTGAAGTGAGCTATCTAGTCAACCTGGAGTTCCAGGGGTGGAGTAACTGTTTATTTATCATAAAAGTTTAATGAATAAATTTATTAATTTTTCCACACTGTTGTTGAAATAAATAGTTTATCTTGAAATTAAACAGTAAAATTAAACTTTACAAAATTTTTTTTTAAAAGGAACACCATGATACGATGAAATGAGAAACAAATGCACAAGTATTCATATCCCTTAATTTATTCTTTGAATTTGAAAATACATTTCAAGTCCAGTCCTGTGTGCTGCACGACCTAACGCCGGAGGTATACTAATCAGGAGCGGTCGGTCTCCTTTAGGCTTTTTTGCGAGTTGACAGACCAATTTTTATGAATAAAAGAGATCTCAAACTATAAGTAAAAAGAGAGGTGTTATGAAACGCACTTTTAAATAAAATCATTAATTAATAAAACAAAATATTACAGGAATTAATTAACAACAATTGTCAGGCAGAGAAGTTGTAATAGACAGAAAAGATCTTAAACTTTATTTTAAAACATAAATCAAGGAGGTATTATGAAGTGCACTTTCATGAAAAAAATTATGTATAACAAATTAAGTCTGACAAACTTATTAACAAAAATTGTCAATCAGACAAATTTGTTCAAATATGTTTCATTATTTACCACGAATTGTGTAAATTTCAAGTAAGTGTTTTAAAAAGTAAAATCTCTTTTTTTATCCAAATTGAAAAATTCATAAAAAATATTAATTAACAAATTTTTATCTGTATGCCGGGCGTAAACGGATTTCTACATGTTTTGCAACCATTTTCAGTAGGAGCTTAGTCTACGCTCTCTCAACAATTATTTTCATTCACCAGCTGTAGTTGGGGTGTACTGTAATTTTAATTATTTTCTGCAGTCGCCGCAGGACGGGCAAAAATTATTACAGGACTCTTGGCCCACCCTTACCTACAGGCCTGATTGTATGAAGTAATAATTGTTATTTTACAGAAAACTCCTTTCAAATGGTACGCCAATGCATGCTATTCTGTCTAACCTTGAATCAATTTGATGATTTGATTTTGAAAATTCTAATATGATGACGTTAACGACAAGATTCGTGATTTTAACTGTACATATATTTGTGTTCATGTAATTATCTTGAGTTACATAGCTCCCAGACTATAAATATTTGTATTACTGCAATTATGATATGGAAGATTTTGTTGCCTTTAGAATTTCAATCAAAATATAGGTGTATATGAACTAGAAAACTTTCCATTCATGATAAAATCAGGTGTATTTACAAACATTGTCTTACAAATCAATAGTTCAATTCATCGAATCGTTGGTCGACCGATCTGTGAGCCGCGGTGAGTTTAACTGCTGTTATAAAATAAAGTGAGTTTTAAGAGAAGAAAGCAAGGCCGCAAACCATATGGGGGAGTTAGCATTTACACTACCTAGTATTTACTCTGAAACATATATATTTTTTTACGTTCTGGGTTATTCGAACTCGTTTTTCTTTTTACTCATAAACCAATTTCAAAAACACTAATAATTATTTTTTATAGTAATCCAGTCAATAGAGATTTTTGACATACAAAACGTGGGCAGAAATGATTTTGATGTACAGGGTGTAATTAGTTTCATGTCATTAAAAGGAATTGGTAATGGGGATCGACTAGACAAACAAAAAACCTATATATATTTTTTTCTAGAAGTACTTTGAAAAATACAGACCCAGGTCAAAAATTTTAATGTTAAAGTAGAGGACTACTGCTTTTCTGGGCCAAGGGACGTATAGTTTCGAATCATAATAGAAGACATAAAAAAGTATAACTACTGACTTGTGTCCTCGCTGCCACGTGGTCTCAAAACAAGAAGCGCTTCAACCGAACTTTTGTACCTACCAATTATGAAAATGTTAAAATTCGCTATCTCTTTCTGCACAACGGAAGCACAGGATGGCCAGTCGCAGGGGTTTAAACAAAGGATTTGTTTATATGTGTGTTTTTTTTTTAAACAAAATTATAGTAGCTTCTAATTTATAAAATTTAAATCTGATTTATTAACATTTGTAATGCAAAATGCGTGTTCTGTGTTCAAAGCTTAAAAAATTAGTAACTATATCATGAAATTGGAAAACGAACAGTTACGCCTATCGCCACCCCCACTCCCTTATTGAAGGAAGTGTGTGTACGAAAAAGAATGTTCTCAAAAAATGTTTGGTATCAGTCACCCTGGGGTAGACAATTTTAAATAATATATTATTTAAATTCTATGCAATGCAATTAATTCCGCATACCAGAGTGCAATATAGTATCAAGATGTTTTCGATTAAAGAGACTTGGATGGAAGTAGTGATTCCTTAGGCACTGGTATTTCCAGTTGTTTAAATAACATAGGCCCACAAAAAAAGTTATATGAACTGGACATCTGAATATACTTTTCTTTATCATTTTTTCCCGCTGATTACGAATCTGAAGTCAGAATGGGGGATTAATCTGCATATTACAGAGAAAAATCCGAAAAACTATCCAGAAATGCGTTTCTTATGTTTTTTTGGGCGGTAAAATATACATCTGACGTGTTCGGTTAGGCTGCATGTATTTTTCTTACGTTTTTTTACCCTACTCGAATTTATTGTTAGAACACAGGGCTAATTGTAAAAATGTCGAGGAAAATAAAGAAAACCGTCAAAAATCGCATTTTTCACGAATACTATGGTTTTTTATGGATATCACGTTTTTTTCATGAATACATAGCGTGTTACGGTGGCCTGGGTACACCTCTTTTGAATAATTTTCCCCCTGCTCACGAGTTTTGAGTCAAATTTGAAGGTCAGTGATGAAAATACTGAGAAAAATTTTAAAAACGGTCAAAAATCGGATTTTTTCATGGATGTCGCGTTTTTTCATGAACGCATAGTGTGTTCCAATGGTCTGAATATACCTCTATCGAGTAATTTTTTCCTCTGATTTCGAATCTGGAGTAAAATTTTGCGGTCAGTGATGAAAACACAGAAAAATAAAAAAAACTGCCAAAAATTCTTTCTTTTTAGGATACCCAATCATTTTGCGTGATATGGTATTTTAATTTTATATTGGTTTTCGTTTTCGAACGCACTTATCTTCAAACGCTTTGTATAATGGGTTTCTTCGTCGTTTCGTTCCTTTTGGTTTCACTTCTCTTTGTAGCATCCAACAGTAATCTGCTAACATGTTGATATCCCATTTATCCTGAAATCGACGTTCAAAGTATTTTAAATCTTGGTGGAATCTTTCTCCTTGCTCCTCGCTGAACTCGACGTTATTTTCTGGAAACTCATTCAGGTGTGAATCGAGAAAGTGCAATTTCAACTCATCATACAGCCTAACTTTTTGTAATTTTTTATCATTTTTGATACAATGTTTCTCTAGTACGGATCTTTGGTATTACAGAGAAATTTCGTGGAAAGGTCTTTAAAACTTAACCATGCCGCCTTTTCTACTTCATTCAGAGAATTAACGAATCCTTGGTTCGAATCTTAGGCCCAACGAAGATACCTTTCTTCAATTTAGCATCAGATTTATGGCTCATCAAGTGACTCAAATATTTAAAGCATTGACCATCTTTGTTAAGAACTTTATTTAGGGACCAGGAATTCGTTGATTCTATGATTGAAGTACAAAATGATAAAGAATTACAAAAAGTTGGGTTGTATGATGAGTTTGAAATTACACTCTCGATTCACACCTGAATGAGTTTCCAGAAAATAACGGCGACTTCAGCGAAGAACAAGGAGAAAGATTCCACCAAGATTTAAAAAACTTCGAACGTCGATTGCAGGGTAAATCGGATGTCAACATGTTAGCAGATTATTGTTGGATGCTACAAAAAGAAGTGAAACCAAAGGGAACGAAACGGCGAAGAAACCCTTTATACAGATCGTTTGAAGATAACCGATAACCTATATATCACGCAAAATGATTGGGTGTCCTGACAAAATAATAATTTTTGACAGTTTTTTTGATTTCTCTCAATGTTTTCATCACTGACCCCAAAATTTGACTCCAGATTCGTAATCAGCGGAAAAAATTACTCGATAATAGTACATGTAGACCATTAAAACATGCTCTGCGTTAATAAAAAAAACCCCGAAAAACCCTATTTTTGACAGCATTTTTGATTTTTCTCAGTATTTTCATCACTGACATTCAAATTTGACTCAACACTTGTGATGAGCGGGAAAATTTACTCAAAAAAGGTGTACCCAGGCCATCGTAACACGCTATGCATTCATGAAAAAAATGTGATATCCATAGCCCTAGGTTCTAACAATAGATCCAAGATAATGGGCTAAAAGAACATAAGAAAGATACATGCAGCCTAGCCGAAGACGCCACATGCATCTTTTACCTCCCAAAAAACCATAAAAAACGCATTTCTTGACAGTTCTTCGAGTTTTTCTCTATAATATGCGCATTAACCACCAATTCCGACTACAGATTCGTAATCAGCGGGAAAAAGTATTAAAGAAAAGTATATTCAGATATCCAGTTCAAATAACTATTTTTTTGTGGGCCTGTGTAATTAAACACCAACTCATTATTGGGCAATTCATAGACCTGATTAAATAATAGACGAAATACTGAGTTTTGGAATAGGATAATATTTTATTCAAGTTGTTTTTAGCTCTGACTCCATACAGATAACAACAATAGGCCCAATGTGTGTCTATGTGTTGTCTAGGGATTGAACGGTGTACGTTCGAAAAGATATAGCGTAAAAGGATGGGTAAGAGGTTTTGTGTTTCATATCATCTGCCTCTGAACACTCGCAGCATAAAATCTCGCTTAAGTGCACAAGGGGTAAACATCGTACACAAATATTGAGATTTATTTTTGAATGGAAACGTGGTATGTATAGGTGCAGATAAATGATATGCCTTTCCTAAATTTCCTCAACTTGTGTCGCAAAAAGGGCTGTAATAAAACTATCGGCTGTAAGGGAATGTAAATGACAGGTGATTTTTGACCAATTAACATCCCTACATTATGAGAATTTCTAAATTAAAATCGTTTCTGCGGTAAAAAAGTTGTTGCAAAAATACCTGAATTGTGTATAAATTAAATTTTATAATAATAATAATAACAATAATTTTTATTAACCACTCTAGGTACATAGTTTGTACATGTGGCAAGTCAACAGAAATGGTAAATAATAGTATATAAATGTAAATATGAAAACAACACACTAAACATTTAAGTCCTAAATACATAAATAATTTATAACAAATAAATATACAAGAATAAATACAATAAGCAATACATGCAAATGGACAGTACAGTGCAAACAGATAATAAACAAAAGGAGCATAAAATCGTACCCTATATTCACTTAACTAGAGCAAGAATGTATGAATTCTTGAATATTATAAAATGCACCAGTCAATAACCATGCCATCAGCTTTTTTTTAAAAACCTCACAAGACTTCGACATTTGTATTTCCAATGGCAGCATATTGTACAGAGTTATGCCAGCATAGTTAGGAGATTTTTTTAAATATTCATGATCGTGCCTGATCGTGTACATTCTGTTCCGCCCTCTAGTGCTGTAGGCGTGAAAGTCACCGTTGACTCGAAGTTTGCTTTTATTATTATGAACAATGGTCAACAAGTTCATGAGCTAAATCGATGTCACAGTGAATAATTGTGCGTTTTTAAATGTCTCCCTGCACGATTCACGGTAGGGTAAGTCAAACATAAGTCTAATTACCCTTTTTTGAATAACCAAGACCCTATTGATATGGCTTGATTGCCCCCATACATTAATGCTGTAACCCATATGAGAGTAAATGACGGCATAGTATACATTTATTAGTGCATCTCTGTTAAGCACACTTTTTAGCGAGTTAATGACATAAAAACCTTTATTTAATTTGCAGCATACTACATCAACTTGATTATAAAACTTAAAATTTCGATCAAGAGTGATACCTAAGAATTTTACTTGTTCACTACAAGCAAGTGTAAAGCTATTAAAATTAAAATTAAACTAAGGGTTATATCGATTTCTGAATCTGCTAAAATCTACTAGAACAGTTTTGTTATGATTAATTATCAAGCGATTATTATAGCACCATATATTAAATTCATTTAATGCAATTGACATCCTACGATGTAATTCAAAAGAATCCGGATCAGAAATCATTATTGTGGTGTCATCAGCGTATATAAAAATTTTACCTTGAGTAATATGAGCTGGAAGATCGTTCACATATAATAAAAATATTAATGGCCCTAACACACTACCTTGTGGAGTTCCAATATCAATATCATTTTTAATAGACATAGTGGAACCGATTTTCACAACAATTTTTCTATTAGTTAAATAAGGAACGATCCAGCTATTTAGTGGATCAAATATTGTGAGGTATCAAAATTAAATAGTACTGTCTTACCGTCATACTATCAACTTCCTTACTTATTTTTAATATGTTTTCATTGGTCTGATTTGCAAGAACGCAGCTTAAAAAATAAACACGTTACTCTTTTTGTTTGTTAGCGAAAATCAAGCCTTTTTAAAAATTGCAAAAAGGTTAGTTAGATCTTGAATATTACAAAAAAGCTTTGTGAATTAATTTTGAAAAATGCGGGCTCCCCCGTAGGGCAAAGCTGGCCAATTTTTCCTGGAATAAACAAATAGGATTGTGCAAATACTGCTGCACCGACAGCACCCATATTTTGCACATTTATAAACAGTGATCGGAATATGGGTTTAATTTTCAGGTGCGTCACTACAAGGATTTATTCAAATAGCACATATATTTAGTTCATTAAAAATAAATAAATTTTAATTTATTTTTTATGGAATATAAATTATATAATCTATTTATACAAAAAACGCTATTTAAGTTAAAAGAAACAGAGCGCATAAACAAGGCACACCTGCAACAAGAGGCCGACAAGCCGAACATTATTTACTGCTTACTCGCCTTTAAATTAAATGGACGTGGCACAGGATCTAGTTTTTACTGAAATGACGGCTTATTGTTAATATGCCGCGTTTTAGTCCGAGGAAAGTACTGTCGAAAAATGTGTTAAGCCTTATGAAGAACTACATTTTGATGGCGAAAAAATAATTTGTAATATTTGTGATGTCAGAATAAGGTGTACATAGAAAAATGTTGATTTAAGACATTAGCTACACACACGAGTGTAATACAAAAACGAAAAAAGAGTTTGAAAGGACGAGGTTTATTTAGATTTGGCTATTTTGTTAATATTTTTAAATCTTCAATGGAGTTTATTACATAACGCTCACTTTACATATTTTATAAACAAATATTGCGATGGGCAATATGTTCCAAGTGAAAGCCAGCTTCGTAAAAAAATCTCAGGGAACTATATGAAGAAAAACTGGAAGGTATTCGGAGTGATCTTCAAAATGACTGGTTTTGGGTTACAACAGACGAAACGGCAGACTTTTTAGGAAATATTGTTGCCAATTTATTAGTTACAAAATTACATGTTCATGGTCCCGGCAAATACCATTTAGTAGCTTCCAATTTAGAAACAGACTTAGATTTAGAAACAGTTAATGGCGAGTTAGTGTTTAATATCTTTGAAAACACTTTAAAATGGCTTTGGTGAGACTTCGCTCAACAAGATTTGAAAAAGTTATTATTTTTACTAGTGATTTAGTGTCATATATGTTAAGTGCTGAAAAAAAAAATAAGAAAGAATTACCCTCAAGTGTTAGAGATTGTTTCACAAAAGTTGATAAACTTATTACTAATATAAAGAAAATATTTCTAAAAGCTCTTAGTAGGATAAAACATTTCCAAGAAAAATGTGCCATTTTGCAGCTTCCTCCAAAACCAATGATCACACGTTGAAGATCATGGATGAACACGGTATGTTACTACCATGTTAACTTCAACTCACTAAAGGAAGTTGTAGACACCTTAAATGAAGATGCCACTGCGATTAAGCATGCAAAGAATTTAACGAATATTCAAAATGATTTTAAATTTATATTCGAACGTTTTAAAATAATGACAAGAATTATAGAAAACCTTCAATGTCCAAATTTGCCTTTAGAAGAAACATTTAACATAGTAGTTACTGTTCAACAAACAATTAATGAATTCTGGATGCAACTGGAAGGTTATATAAAAAAGTGGGTTGCTGTTATACAAAGGAATCTGGACTTGGCGGTCGTATTTGCCATTAGCAAAAAAACTGTAACGGAATTAGATACCTTTCTTGATCATGTGCCTATGAATATCTTTAGATATGCTTCCCTCACTTCAGTGGAATGCAAAAGATTATTTTCGATCTTACAGTGGATATTTACTGTCAAAAGAAATTGTCTCTTACATGAAAATTTATAAAAAATACTTACTGTGTACTTTCAAACTATGAACACTCAGTAAAAGCACAAAATTAGAAACTTGAAAGTGCTGTGCGGATTTATAATAATTTATGTGTGGAATATGTGTACATACATTTATTATGCCAAAATACATAATAAATTCATAAGGTAGCTTCGTATTACATTTAATTTTGTAAGAGAGAACAAACTTACATGTAATATTTTGATGTAAAATTTCATATACGTGAGCCACTGGGATTAAACCCAAACTCCGATCACTGCTTATAAAGCACTACAAAACACACTTATATAAGAAAGTTTTATAAAATTTTCGAATAATTAAAAGGTTGTATTAATATTTAAATAATGACTATATTGCAGGTTTCTTTGCAATAAATGTTTTACCGCTGAAGCGATTTTAATTTGAAAAGTCTCATAATGTAGGGATTTTAACTGCGCACAAATGACCTATCTTCACTTTTCTTTACAACCGACAGTTTTCCCAGTATTTTAAGAAAACTGATTCTCCGCTCTAAGTGATGGCGGTGGAAATACTAATAAGTTTTTAATTATCTTGTTTTCATTACCTTGTTAATGAATTTTTAATTAATTTGGGAATACCCAGCGGATCGGGAAAAACCCCGCAGCTTTTGGAAATACCCAATGGACATGGGAAAGGTCCAATGACCCGTGGTATAACCCTTGGCTTGTGAAAGTGTAATGACGTAACAATCTGATGGAATCTTTAGGTAATTGAAAATTAAATTAAGGCCCCCATTTTCTTAAGGTAAAAACAGACATTCGCGAGCGAATAGAATTTAACGTTCAACAAAGTTTTCATGAAACGTAACAAAAGTATTCGGTGTTCAATAAGTTTTCAAGAAGTGTGGTACAATATGAATTCAAACGATGCCTGTTATAAATTCTGGGATAAAGACGATTAGGCCTGGCTAGATAAGTCTCAAAATAAAAAAAAAAGTCGTTATAGCAAACTGATAGTGGAATAATGTAGAACATATCATAATTAAGGAAGGAAAAATAGTCCGAACCACAGCCGACTTTCTGTGGTGAAATGGGGTGGATTTTTAGGAGTCAAGAACGGTTTTCTTGCTATTTCAGGCTAAACTACGCATCCTATGGAAAAAAGCTGACTGTAGAAGTTGCAGCTAATAAAGCGATCTACAACTTATGTAGAAAGTAATTTTGTCCTAACCTAAAATTTTTTGAGAAATACGCAAGAAACCGCCTTTTCGGTTATTTGTTTATTTCTTGTACAAAAATAATTCGATTTAGTTCAAACTTAGTGAAAGTATACCTTTTGGTGTCCCACATAACCTCTATTTTTTGTGGACCAAAATATTCAATGGTTGTTGTTTTGTGACGTGCTTTCTTCCAGTTGCCTAGCGCATAGGCAAGTGGAAGCGTCACTTTGGCGCTGAGCTATATTTCGGTTAAATTCGGTAATCTCGAGCGCCACCTTTGCAATTTTTACGTGGGGCAAAGGTCCCACATTAGCCTCCTAAACGCAGCCTGTTGCAGTAGGGCTGGGATAGCTACAGTGGAGACACGGTATGTCCAGGGGTCTGAACGGCAGATTAGACTTTCACTCACATTCAACAGTAAAAGGCAGAGGTCGGTAAATAACAAAGTTTATTAACACACAATGAAATGTTTACAAAGCAATAAAAAACGGTTAAGTACCAAAATACGGAGTTTCGCATAAATACAATAACAAAACTTAAGATATATCATTTTAGTCTAATTTGAATTAGGTAGGGCGCCATTTTGTGACGTACGGGTAACCAGGCGGTGAGAAGCTAGTTAGCTACTCATTAATGCGGAAGCAAGCGGTGGTAAGCAAGCAAACGGTGAAAGCGGTAAAGAAAAAAAATTAGGTCGGTAGAAAAACAGTAAGCGGAAAAAAACTACACAAGTAATTTAAAAAAAAACGGACAGCGTGTAAGTACCAGGCAAAAGCAAGCGGTTATCTACAGCAATAATCATGCCTACATGGACGGTCAGAGTGTAAGTGTGAAGAACTTGGCAAAATGAAATAAAACTGATACCAAATAAATAAAACGGTTTTCGGATTCGGTGCGGTATGTAACTTAAGTCACACTCGGATCGGAAAGTAAAACGGTTATCGGATTCGGAGCGGTGTGTAATCTTGGTTACACTCGGTTCGGAAAATAAAACGGTTATCGGATTTGGTATCAGCTTACGGCGGAGATTATTCTGCCTAGACGGACAGACAGCAATAATCAGAACGGTGGTATTTCGGTTCGGTTCGGAAATGTTGAAATTACATCAACACTTGATGCGGTGTTTGCCAAGCGCCTCAAACCCTACAGCTGGGTGCCTTCATTAAATGCATTTCGGTTCGGCCACGTGGTATCTTGTCGGATTTGATGCGGAGAATTTATATGTATCAGAATATAATGTTAGTTAATTTATTGACAGTAGCCTAGATTTTATTCTCAGTTCCCGGACTATAATAAATTTCTATAAATTATTTCAAAGTAAGGAATTTTGTTCCATTTCGTATTAATACGAAATATTGGAAACAAAATGAACGGTAAATTAACACTAACACTACAAAAAAATTTCACAAAAATAATTTTTGCAAATACAGATTTTATTTTGCTACGACCTAGCTAAAATAAAATTACGGTAATTAAAACTTCTACCCATTTGGTAGAACAACATATTATTTTATCGCAGTACCATCACAAATGGTCTGGATCAAAATAATATAAACGGTAAACGGTACACATTTTCTCTCGAAATATCATCCATGTTCTTTTTCCCATTTGGAAATTCTTGCGAACATGGCTATTTGGATAAAATCGGAGAAGTTGACATGTCCTAACTTGGACTCGCTTACTATATTGTAATAATTTAATAAATTTATTTAATTTCGGCTAAGTCGGGAAATAATAATTATACTCTGATACATTTAAACGGAATCGGTTTCAAATTATTGCTTTAAAACACACATTTTAGTGAATTATTCTTATCGGTGTTAATATAAAAAGATCGACAAGAAACCAGCGGCGGTGATAAAACGGTGTACTTACATGTGCTGGATATACGGAATAATACCCGACTGGGCTGTTTGACGGATCGGACAGAAGTGATTTCAAAATGTGGTCTAATGAAACTAATTTACGTAGCTGACTTACCAACGCCCCCAATATCAAATCTTGTAATTAATGTTAATATTATGGACAGCCCTCTCACTGCCAGGTTTATCAAATTACCTATTTAAAGTAGGAATCTGTTTCGCGGTTTCAGCTAGCTAAATTAGGAGAAATCTATAATAATAATTTACAATACCTATGATTCGAATGTAAGCGGAGCAAATAACGAAGTATATTGTTAATTTAAACTGCATTTTTGGCTACGGAAAATTCACCTCGTTACACCCCCCTCTTACTTCGAAGAAAAAAATAATAAACGCAGTTATTATTTTTTTCCTATTCCTACTCCTAGCGGTACGGATCCCTATATCGTACAAATAATATAAAAAAATATATATATAAAAATAACAAAACGGTAAGTGACGGCGGTCCTTCTCCCCTAACAAAAGAAATGAATTACATGGACAGCTTCCGGGGCGACTCTGTCACCGGAGTATCATCAACAGCAAAAAACAAAAGAGAACGGCCTCCATCCGAAAATCTGAAACATAATTTGTTAACGACCCTAATAAAAATCTTACTCTTCCAGCGTATGCCGGTACTGGAGTTCGCTCCATCGTCAACCTATCAGGTTATACTGAGTCATTCTGGAAGTAGTGTCTACTCGTTGACGGGCAGATGAATGGGCACTTCGGGTGGCGGAGTGATCCCTGGGTCGGTCGTGTCGGTGAGGACGGACGGTACGGACGGTCGGTGGGCAGACTTTCCCTGTCTGTCGAAACGGTGGGTAACGGTGCGGGCAGACTGGATGGACGGTCGGTGGGCAGACTTTAATTGTCTGTCGGAACGGTGGAGAAGAATACGGATAATGAAAGAGTAAAATAGAGAAAATAAAAATAGAAAATTGTTAACGGTCGGTAGCATAGCGACATGCCTTGTAGCAGGGCATCGCTAGACGGAGGATCGGTCGGTGTGGTAAATGTCAATCGTGCTGACTTAGACGGACGGTCGGGACAAACGTAGTCTCGGGCTTCGGCGGTATTGCACAACGGGGCTCGCCACTGGACGAATGTTCGGTGAATTCCTGCCAGTTGTTGGCGGAGCAGTACGTCGTTGCTAGTACGGTAGATCGGTAGAACGGCGGCTTTCCTGGGCGGTATCCCGGGAAGTCAGGCGGTTGCGGACGGTAGTTTTCGGAGCATCATCAGAGATATACGGTTAGCTTAGCTACGGTAATTACTCCCAATAGACTAGTAGGAGACGGTCCTGAGATCGGACGGTGATTTAAATCGACGGTGCCAGTGATCAGGTTTATAGCAAAATCTAGACCTGGTTGACGGTTATAAGGTTCCCATCAGCTAGTTGAGCAGACGGAGCGGATATACTAACTGAAGGTATCCTTTGTTCGGAACAGAAACCTCATACTTGGTTTCTCAGGCAAGAACGGACGGATTCGGTGTCGGGCGGAAAACGGTAATTATCTCTACATGTATATGCAGACGGTTGTCCCTAGGGACATTATGACGGATGATTCTGATGTGTCTGTGGACGGTCATGACATCGGAACGGCGGTAACGGAGTGGTCGTGGCTGCGGTTTGGTTGGTAGCGGTTCGGTATATCTGCTGAACTTCCTGACGAAGTATTTCGACTTCCTTGATTTGGGCAATCAAAGTTGCTATGTCGGTAAGTTCGGATCGGTGAATGTACTGCCTGTAGTCATGGAGTAAATTTCGGTACAACCAGCGAAGTTGTTGTTGATCATGGGTATTGTCCACTTATTTCAGGTCTTCCTGTTCGTTGTCCAGCATTGTTGGTGTTGACCTTAAACTTTGTTAAGGTTTACGGTGTATCATTTGAAAAGATGCTGGCGGACGGTAAAATATGTTGTTCGGTAAAACGGTGATGTACGATGACGGTCGGAAATGGAACGGTGTACAGTATATCTGTTGAAGAGATACTGACAAACGGTAAGCAAAATGTTTGCAAAACGGTTTCTATTCGGTGGCGGCTAGTAATGTAACGGTATACGGTAGCGGTCGGAAATTTAACGGTATATGGCAGATCAGTTGGTATTAAACCTTGACAGTTGGTTAAATGTAACTGTATTAAATGATGTTGATGCTGGATAATCGGTACAAGTGCGGATCGGTATTCGGCAATTATTAAAAATAATATATGTAACGGTGTATCAGTTAAAAGATACTGGTAGATTTTAAGCAAAATATTTGCAAAAGTAAACTTTGACAGTTGATAAATGTAACGGTATCAATATAACTTAAAATATTATTATAAATATATAAATATAAATTAAATAAATACAACGGTTTCTACTGTACGTGTGTATTGGAAAGGAATCCAAAGAACACACAAGTTCGGTGTGGGTTTCTTTTTGTATAAAAAGAAATTAAATAAAAACGGTAAACGATGAGAAAGAAAAAGAAAAAAAAACGAATTCGTATCAGATAAATTCTTTAGCTTCTCAACTGTAGTAGTTAAAATCCAAATATTCTTATTTCGGATCAACTGGGAAATATATTGATACTAATAGAATTGATATCTATTAGTCAGTATTCAATAACGGTTTGAAATACAACGGTATACTGCAATGATTGTTATTGATCGGTACTGTTAGTATTCGGAGAGTTCTTTACAGCTTGCGGTCTCAAGCTCGAGTCGTTTCCTCAGGTTCGGATCGGTTTTGTATATACGGATCAGCTAAGAACAGCTCTGTTTGCGCACAGTGGGACTCCTGTCACGCCTGCGCTATTCGGTAAAAAACAACAACAAAGAAAATGTTGCAAACGGTAAAATCGGTAAATGCAACCTATCAGGTTGCTACGGTACACGTGCTCGCCGTATGGATGTTCGGATCGGACTCCAACATAAGGCAATCGCTTCTGTGTCCCCCAGTTACTATTAAACGAGTGGTCACACTCCTAGTAACTCCATATTCCGGAATCGTCGGTCAGTAAAACTGCAATGTGAACGGTCCTTATTGATGCTATCAACCAAATATTCTGGGAACGGACTCCTAACTTGGTTACATCTTAGTTCTATTCCTCGAGAAAAAAAAATGACAAAGTCCCTTAATCCCAAACTATCTAAAATTATTCGACGCGGTCTCGCCGAAAAATTTCCAAGTTTATTTTTAATCAAGAAAATGCCAAAGTATCAACATCTCTCGGAACAGCCGGTCGGATCGCGTTCGCAGCAATACTATTCGTTTCCTCAGGTTTGGTTACCCTGAAAACGATACCCCACACGCCTATTTGTGACGTCGGGTCTCTTCGTACGACTTCGGAAGTATTCGGACGGAATTCGGTAGCTCACCAGTGCAGCTTCTCGCTACGCTGGCAGCACAGGAACTGATTAAAATTGACAGGCGGTCAGGAAACGGTTAATAACGTACTCGGAAGTACTCGGATCGGTTCGGTAGTAATCGGAAACGGCTCGGTCGGGTGACACATGGCGGTGAATGGTCTGAGCGGTATCTCAGAGTAGCCCATTCTCAAGATATACTGTCATAGCTGGTCAGCAATGCTGTTGAACGGTACTGAGCGGTATCTCAGCGGTAATCGGTAAAATTCGGTCTGGACGGCGTCCAGTGATGCGGACTACGGAATCCCATCGGTTTTAACGGATTTGAACCTGCCCCCTCACCAGGGTACAAGTTTTTTCGGAACGGATGGTCGGATCGTGATGAAACCTACGGCAATCGATTCAGGGTCCTTGAGTTACTATTAAACGAGGGGTCACTTGCCTAGTAACTCCGGACACCGGAGTCGGTAAGTATTCCGGGCAAAATTCGGGCGGTCGGTAAAAGGCGGTGCAGATGGTGTATCGGGGTGCTATTTATCACCTAGTATGGGTCTTACTCAATTCGGACCCATAACTTGGCTGTAGCACGGTTTTTTCCGGAACGGTTAGTCGGATCGGTTTTCCAGTATTACCAAACGCTTCCTTGGGTTCGGTTACCCTGAAAACGGTTCCCAACTCGGTATTTTGTGTATTCTGGTAACTTCGGGAGACTTCGGAAATATTCGGTCGGAATTCGGATTTTCGGTTAAAAGTGCAGCCTCTTCAGATGGTAACACCACGGAAACAGCCATTCGGTAAAAAAAATTCTTATGGGGTTATTAAATGATTAATAACGCCTTCGGGTGCGGTCGGATCGGATCGGCAGTAATTGGAATCGGTTCCCCGCGCTCGGTTTAGTCAAAAATGACACCCCACATGACTCTGTGAGTCTATTGGTACTTCTCTGGTTGTACTCGGTGCCTGCCGAATGTGATGAAAATCTAATCAAGTCTAATTTAATTTAATTAAGTCTACTTCGGTAAATTAGGTCTGCTTTCATTTAATTAAGTCCCTGCTCGGGCGCCATTTTGTGACGTGCTTTCTTCCAGTTGCCTAGCGCATAGGCAAGTGGAAGCGTCACTTTGGCGCTGAGCTATATTTCGGTTAAATTCGGTAATCTCGAGCGCCACCTTTGCAATTTTTACGTGGGGCAAAGGTCCCACATTAGCCTCCTAAACGCAGCCTGTTGCAGTAGGGCTGGGATAGCTACAGTGGAGACACGGTATGTCCAGGGGTCTGAACGGCAGATTAGACTTTCACTCACATTCAACAGTAAAAGGCAGAGGTCGGTAAATAACAAAGTTTATTAACACACAATGAAATGTTTACAAAGCAATAAAAAACGGTTAAGTACCAAAATACGGAGTTTCGCATAAATACAATAACAAAACTTAAGATATATCATTTTAGTCTAATTTGAATTAGGTAGGGCGCCATTTTGTGACGTACGGGTAACCAGGCGGTGAGAAGCTAGTTAGCTACTCATTAATGCGGAAGCAAGCGGTGGTAAGCAAGCAAACGGTGAAAGCGGTAAAGAAA
This sequence comes from Stenurella melanura, assembly GCA_963583905.1. NCBI lineage: Eukaryota > Metazoa > Arthropoda > Insecta > Coleoptera > Cerambycidae > Stenurella > Stenurella melanura. The sequence continues at coordinate 102,107,878 of OY757314.1, read as the reverse complement.
AAAAATTAGGTCGGTAGAAAAACAGTAAGCGGAAAAAAACTACACAAGTAATTTAAAAAAAAACGGACAGCGTGTAAGTACCAGGCAAAAGCAAGCGGTTATCTACAGCAATAATCATGCCTACATGGACGGTCAGAGTGTAAGTGTGAAGAACTTGGCAAAATGAAATAAAACTGATACCAAATAAATAAAACGGTTTTCGGATTCGGTGCGGTATGTAACTTAAGTCACACTCGGATCGGAAAGTAAAACGGTTATCGGATTCGGAGCGGTGTGTAATCTTGGTTACACTCGGTTCGGAAAATAAAACGGTTATCGGATTTGGTATCAGCTTACGGCGGAGATTATTCTGCCTAGACGGACAGACAGCAATAATCAGAACGGTGGTATTTCGGTTCGGTTCGGAAATGTTGAAATTACATCAACACTTGATGCGGTGTTTGCCAAGCGCCTCAAACCCTACAGCTGGGTGCCTTCATTAAATGCATTTCGGTTCGGCCACGTGGTATCTTGTCGGATTTGATGCGGAGAATTTATATGTATCAGAATATAATGTTAGTTAATTTATTGACAGTAGCCTAGATTTTATTCTCAGTTCCCGGACTATAATAAATTTCTATAAATTATTTCAAAGTAAGGAATTTTGTTCCATTTCGTATTAATACGAAATATTGGAAACAAAATGAACGGTAAATTAACACTAACACTACAAAAAAATTTCACAAAAATAATTTTTGCAAATACAGATTTTATTTTGCTACGACCTAGCTAAAATAAAATTACGGTAATTAAAACTTCTACCCATTTGGTAGAACAACATATTATTTTATCGCAGTACCATCACAAATGGTCTGGATCAAAATAATATAAACGGTAAACGGTACACATTTTCTCTCGAAATATCATCCATGTTCTTTTTCCCATTTGGAAATTCTTGCGAACATGGCTATTTGGATAAAATCGGAGAAGTTGACATGTCCTAACTTGGACTCGCTTACTATATTGTAATAATTTAATAAATTTATTTAATTTCGGCTAAGTCGGGAAATAATAATTATACTCTGATACATTTAAACGGAATCGGTTTCAAATTATTGCTTTAAAACACACATTTTAGTGAATTATTCTTATCGGTGTTAATATAAAAAGATCGACAAGAAACCAGCGGCGGTGATAAAACGGTGTACTTACATGTGCTGGATATACGGAATAATACCCGACTGGGCTGTTTGACGGATCGGACAGAAGTGATTTCAAAATGTGGTCTAATGAAACTAATTTACGTAGCTGACTTACCAACGCCCCCAATATCAAATCTTGTAATTAATGTTAATATTATGGACAGCCCTCTCACTGCCAGGTTTATCAAATTACCTATTTAAAGTAGGAATCTGTTTCGCGGTTTCAGCTAGCTAAATTAGGAGAAATCTATAATAATAATTTACAATACCTATGATTCGAATGTAAGCGGAGCAAATAACGAAGTATATTGTTAATTTAAACTGCATTTTTGGCTACGGAAAATTCACCTCGTTACAGTTTAATTCAATTTATAAAAAAAAGTGAAGTGTTCAACTACAATTCCTCATAAAAGTACTTGTTCAACGGAATTCAGACAGGGCTTATTTTTTTTTATTTTACTTTTAATAGATGAAAAATATATGTATAGTGCAATGGAGAAAATTGCCGGAAAATCGAGAAATCCGAAAAAATGTCTATTTTCGCTGTGTGTTTTATAATACCGGCACACAAAAAAGAAAAAGTACCCTGTTACAGAACACCCACCTATGTGCCCCTCATGTATTTTTGGCCTCTGAATCCAAATCCGAGGTCAGCATTGGCCACTCACCACAGGACTTTTCGTGAGAGCCAAGAAATCACATGAAAATCGGCCAAAAACCGTTTCCCAGGATCATAACTCGAAAACGCATCGAGATACAGAGCTGCGGTTTGCGCCATTCGATTTGACTTGTCCCCCTATGAATTTTTTCAGATTTTCCCGGGCACTTTCATTTTTTTGCAAGATTTCATAGGAAAAGTATCTCAAAAATTTATACAATTTCGACATGTCTTTACATAAATCGCTGACACTTTTTCTAGACAAAATTGACCTCCCTCCCTTTGTGTTTGATTGTAAATTAAATTTTCCATCCGACGATGTGGGGCACGATTTTTTCCGGTGATTTTTAAGTGAGATATTGGCCGCCAAAGTGAAGTCCGAGGATTTTTCTCTTCGAGCGAGACTGGCCAGCTTCGAGGGCCATTTCTCCTGAACCAAAGCTATAAAAAAATTGACAAAATTCAGGACTATCGAAAATCGAACGAGAAATCCGATGGTGTAAACCGGAGGTCAATGAGGTCCTCCGTTTCCGTTGACTGTCAGCTGGATGATTGGACTAGGACTAGGCGTAATGTTTTTGCTTAGCATGCTTGTAGTCCCGGGTTCAACACCTAGATTTACTGAACTTTTTTAAAATTCTTTTGCAACGATTAATGTATTTTTTCACAAATTCAGGTTTGATTTGACGCGACGATAGAAATAAGGTTTTTTTGTTTTTTCCAATAATAATTTCATATCTTTCATGTAATTTCTTTAAGGTTAGGTGGTTGGTTTTTATTCTGCTATCTAAAATAATTTTCTGCGCCGCAGGTAGTATTAGTGTCTCTGATAAAGAAAGGGGGGTGCGAGGAGTGTCCCCTGACTTTTTTACAAAATAACACAACATATTTCAATTTTTCGACTTGCGTCCTGACGTTTTCATAATGATGACGTTTCGAGTGTATATAATATTTAGATTTACGTACAAGTTAGCGTGTACATAGACACAGAAAGATGAAAGAAAGGTTCTACAATTTTTTCGTATGTGCCATGATTTTCTAGCAAATAATTAAAAAGCATAATAATTTCATGAAGGAGTAATAGAAGATGGACTGAACAGTATATTATTTAGTCGTTGGTTTGCCAAAGTATTCGCTCTTATAAATAGAATACAATAATTTCCTTAATAATCATGGAATTAAAATAAAAAGGAGGACAGTTTCTGTTTTATTCAGTTTCATTATTACTTAATTTGTTATCCATTATTGATATTTATATTATGATTTGATTCATAGGATTGAAAATACCTATAATGTGAAAAACTCATTGTACTCATTAGATAATGAGCAAAATGCTACGACAAAAATATCTCGTAGAATTCATTTATTTGAGAAATAACATAAAGTAAACATCTTTTACATTTAACGGCATAAAATAAGAGGATGCCACACATTTTTCTTTCGAAATTTCGCAATTTTTTAGTAATTATAAATAAAAAATGCTGTAAAATATTCAAAAACTAAGGGAGGAAAAAATGAAATTACAAATTAAAGGATAATATGTAAACCTTGCATTTTTTACTAATATATTATCAAGTGTTCCCACCCCTTAGGAAATCACCCTTTATAGTCCGTGGGTTTAAAAATTATAACAGGATATAAACGCTAACACAGTTTATTGCATAACTTACTGAAAACACCACAATACTTGCATTAACTAAAACACAGTTTTACTGACTAACATAACTTTTAACCATGTTTATTACTTGATAGTTATATTCTAGTGTTCACTTTGTATCACTTCGGATTTTCCAACCTTAACTCATTTAAAACTTCCTTTCCGCGTGTTTGCATCGGCTTATATACTCTAAAAAAAGCATTTGAAAGTAATCCATGTATTTATAGTAAAGTCTTGACCCATCTTCGTGTGGTAATCTAGAATAATTGAGAAATATCGCTCCACTCCACTCTAGCTTCTAGAAAACGTACTACCAGTGTCTCAGAGATGGTGCACACTACAGGCTTTGATGAATCCAGTAACCGTTGCTTATCACCATTGCTACTTAATTCCGTCTTCTACTCATGAACTACCAGCCCCTAGGGGGTGTAACTCGTAAAAATATTTTATTAAACATTTCTTATTTCATCAGAAAATATTTCTCACGCGTAATTCAGGAAACGGTGTATGTTTTCTATTTCATGTATATCGTCTGATTCATATGAAGAATTTAAAGCCTCATAATTCTAGAAAAATAACGATAAATGTACAAACTTTCAATATACAGTGTGTCTCACTTTTCACCACTACACCCCAAGCGTCTCACGCTTACCTGCTAAAATCTTATTATTTGTGGCGCTATGTTTGAAAATTATGCATGGCGTATTTCGTACATAATAAGTAGCTTAAGTATTTAAAGAATTCTACCGGTAATGTCATTTAGGTTCAATTATTTAGAATAATTTAAATTTCGAACACACTTTATACATTTTAAGTTGCGTTGAGAATACCTTTCTGAAGACTGCTGTCATCTATCTTTCGTCGATTCATTTAGAAATGAGAACAATAAGTTCAAAATAAGATATTTAAAGCGAATTATGGGTGTCATAAAAATTATTTAATAATTCAATCATAATAATAAAATCCATTCGTTCCTTTTATTACTCATTAGTGAACCGTAATTCCCATTTTTATCGCCAAGAAGTATGTCTAAAAATTGAGTCTTAGTTTCATCATCCGATAGGAATATTTATATTTTCCTTACACGAATCATGTTTAGACGCAATAGACAATTTTCATTCAAATGTCAAAGCCGAATACGTAGCTTTTCACTTTGTATTTTAAATATTTAAATTAAACATCATCGTTAGTTATAAAATTCCTAAATATTCGTAAATATGCACATGCTCACTGAAGTAATATTCATGTAATGACTTGAAATCTGCTTTATATAGTTTATCTAGTGCCAATTTGAAAATCATAAAAAAAGACCGACAGAGGAATAATTCATAATATCAGCGATGTTATGAGCGTCGACCTACAATTTTTAGAATCACTAATTATTGTAATACGTTTAATATTGCTTTACTATTTAATATTAATTGATAGGTATGATGTACATTATTTATTTATACTAAATAATATTGGTTTAATGAATAACTCCATAAATTATTCAGTAAAAGTAAATAAATATCATTTAACCAGGGGCAGGTAATAGACTTGTAATGGTGAGCCAGGTAAACAATCGACTACATTCGTTTGAGTTAAGCACATAACATATCTGGTTAACTATATTCGTATACCGGTATCGTTTGTAATATTCAAGCACGGGCTCGGTGTTATTCTATCACAAGCAGGCTGTGTAATGATTTATCCTGGTAGCAACCCTTTGGGCTGAATTACTCAATTGAGAATGGAAATACTATACATAATATACCTACTTATACTTGCACCATAGCAAGAATGGCCTCCTTTATTTTCGTATTAGAAACAACTAAGGTCAGTTGGGGTATCAGTGCCCAGGGGGGTAACTGGGCGATGGTTTTTTTCCGTAGAACTTGTGGGGGTAATTTCACTTCAAGCAGTTAGCAGCACTGAATGACAATGTCATCTCACTACAACAATTATTCTCATGTTTCTGAGTGTTGTTGCTTTCATGTAGCAATTTTTTTAATTTTGCAGCGCAAAATTTTCATAGCAACGTGATGTAATCTTGATTTTTATGAAATATCTACAGGTTTACTGTATATATTATCAACGTCATAGTTAATTTAGCATACATTAGAAGCATGATATATCCCTAAAATGTTATTGCAAGCATGTATTCTGCGTTAGGTCATAAGCTCGAGTGGGTGGCCCAGTTACCCCCACAATTATTCAAAAATGGGGTAAGTGGGCCAGTTAATTGGGGCATCTGGGCACGGCTGGGACCAAGTTACCCCAAGCACATTAAGTATGTTGTTTTTGTTTTTATTTATTAGGTACATGTAGATCACTGCGCACAGTCACACAAAAAATAGCGATCTGAACCCGGGACCCGACATATTAATCCCTATGTATTTTGATGTGTTTAACACGAATCTGATGTCTGTTTAGCTCCATCACACACCATTTTTTTGTAAATCGCGAAAATAGCCTAAGCAACCTCATTTCTTTACATTATTTTCGCGATTTACAAAAAGTTGGTGGGTAACGGAGCTAAATGGACATTGGATTCGTGTTCAGCACGTCGAAATACATATAATTACTATGTCAGGTCCCTGGTGCAGATAACTTTTTTGTGGGCCTGTGTTATTTACGCTTACTTGAAATTCGATGTTTTTTACATTTACTTTTGCCCTTTTTACTTTAACAGAAGTTGTGTTATTCCTAAATTTGAATAAATTTCACACGTAATTGTTATGTAGTAGTTCTCTTACATCGTCGACAACTCGACTATGGTGTGGTTTAAATGACTTGTGGTAATTTTTGTACGAAGTTTACATGTTTACCAACACGCCCACTTACCCCAGTTCAAATAACAATCGTTTGCGTGAAACCAAGACCCGTATGGTCCAGTTGCCCCAATTTCTAGGGGTAACTGGGCCCATCAGACTTTTTATTATTTAATTATAATTATAAAGAAAATTAAATTTGACTCGGGATTTGAATATTATATATTTAAAGACTGTATATTGTATTATATATAAAAACATATTTTAGATATTAATATAACTTATTAGTGGTTCTCAGGCAAGTTCAAAGTATAATCTTCTCGCTCAGGTTGTAAAATCATGGCCCAAATACCCCAAGTGACCTTACTCGTTTTGGCATAATCCTTGGACAAAAATGGAATCCCGTTTTGCGTAAAAATCTGATGGCTATTTGAAACACTTCTATGGGGCAGTCTACCATTGCGACTTCGGTATCGTCATTCAGCAACTGTACGACTGATACTTCCATCGGAGTAACCATACAAGAAAGTGATATGAGCAAATGTATGCAAAAAAGTAACATGTGACATTACCAGATAAATGTTCAAAGTAAAAAGTTTAATACCTTTTTTTAAAATAAAGTTTAATTTCCATTACTAATCTTCTCAACGCTTAATCAAATCTGCATCAGTGTGTCTCCGGATGAAGAAGAAAAGAAGAGTCTTTTTGGTTGGCTCAGTTTGAAACTATCAGTCGCAGTCAAATACGCTTTGCGGGATGCTTGAAAACTTATAAAACGTGTAAATGGATAAAGAGAAAATTACCAGTTTTTTGTGTTAAGATAAAAACGTCCTTGAGAAATATTGTTCGTAATCGCAAAACCAGTCTGTGTAACTTCGTTTTGGATATCGTAATGGTTTTGATAATGTGGAATGTGATAAACTGTGAACTGTATTATTGGAGATGAGAATACCCAAATGGTTTTTATTGTTCGTCGACTTTCTGAAGGGAATTCTGCGTTGATGAAAGTCGACTACACCAACTATGACAAATATAAAGTAGGGAATGGCGTCAAACAGAGCTGTGTTTTGCCACCAGTCCCCTTGAACATCAATAGTGAACACATTAATTACCTACGTGTGCTAAAGTACTGACAGGGTAAAGAGGCAAAGCTAATATTTCTTATTTAAGGTACGCAGATGATGTCTCAGTTGCAACAAGTGGGGAATGAGTTTTTGGGCAACTTTCGAGGAAAGAAAGCTTTGGCCAGTACGTGCGCTTAACAAGAAATTGCGGAAGATGGGGTTATGCTGTTAAACGTGCCGCACGGCAAAAGAAGGTAAACTAGAATAATTCACGTATATCAAGACGGTGTGAACGAACAGAATGTTCTAAAACTTTTGTTACTAATATAATGGGAATTGATGAAAAGTCATCGTCACTAGTTTCAAGCAGCATTTTAATTAACTCATCCTGCGGAAGGAGACTGCCTTTTGTTTTTCATTTTCTTTTAATCTGACCGGGCCTCGTTTCGGTCAGCTCTTCAATTGCCACGGCGTTTCGTACCATCGATGTCAAGATGGCTTCGACGAGTGCTCGGGAAGGATTGATATCTCATATTGAATTTAAAATAAATGAATTTTGATTTGATTTGAGTTTAAAGAAGCAGCAAACCCCAGATAAATTAATAGCGTTTGTGTTTTGTTCGCTTGCTTATTTTGGTTATATGCATGGTACACTCATAAAATATTGACGATACGCGGTTTCTAATCAAAAATGAAATCTATCATTTCTTTTATTTCGATGTTTTCAAATGACAACTAGGCAGGAGCAAGTGAGTATTAAATAGTGTATTTTTGAGTCGAGACCAATGTTTTGATTGAGTCTTATGTATTTCTTAAATTAACAATTAAAAAAACGACCGCGTCTTGCTTTATCTCCTCTCCTGCGCATATGCCATATACCTTATTAGTTTTTTTTCCTCATTAAATTATCTAAAAAGAGGGACTGGTTTAAAGTAGCTCTTTCATTTGCAGATACTGTTCAAAGCTGTAAAAGTGTCTTTTTTCGACATTAAATAACTCGGAAACAGACACACTTAGAAGCCTGGAACTGTTGTTTACAATTGTTGCTTACAATGATATAAAAAAGTGTTACAGAAAGATCGGTTTTTAACTTTTTGAGTAATAATCAATCGATTTTTTTTCAAGCCGTAATTGCAAATCGCACCATTTCTTTGTGTAAATAATTTAACCTATTCAAAGGCTAGAAAATTCAAACAACTATTCATATTTAATATTCTGTTGGAATTTGCAGAAAATATTGACCGATTTTATAACGATTTCTTTAGTGACCTTTTTTACTCGACGTATAAAACAATGTCTGTTTTTTATTTTTCAATGTAGATTAGCGGCTTTTTTTGGAAAACCTTTATCTTAAAAAGCGCTTTCAAGTCATGAAAAATCGGATAATCTACATTGAAAAATAAAAAAATTGTTTTATACGTCGCATAAAAAAAGGCCACTTTAAAGAAATCGTTATAAAATAGGTCAAAATTCATATTTTCTGAAAATTCCAATGGCATATTAAATTTAAATATTATTTGAATTTTCTAGCCCAGTCTAAATTATTTACGATTTGCAATTAAGGCTTGAAAGTCTATCGTCTAGTACTTAAAGAGTTACAAACCGATTTTGCTGAAATTTGGAACACTTCGTTATATCATTGTAAGCAACATTTCTGAAAGTTTGAGGCTTCTAGGTTTTTCTGTTTCCCAGTTATTTAATGTCAAAAAAATACAATTTCTTAAGTTTGAGCACTATTTGCAAGTAAAAAAAAAACACTTAGCGACTTCAGTCTCATTTTTTAGACAATTCAATGAGGAACAAAAAACTAATAACTTACACATGGCGAAAAATGCGCAGGAGAGGAGATATAAAGCAAAACGCGAAAGTCTTTTTTTTTAAATTCAGTTTTAAGTTCATTTAAAAAATAAGCGCACGGCTTACGAAGTACGCATAGTGATAATTGTGTTTAGTGGAAAAAATACATAGGAATCAATCAAAACATTGCTCCCGGCTCAAAAATGCACTTAAAAATCTCTGCCTACTCGTCTAGATAAAATCTTGTGTGTAATTCGAGCCCAAAGTGTTATTGTCGTTTTCAAGTATTTGACGCGCTTGGCGCCAACTTACTCTCTCGAGCGACAATAAGGCACTTTTCAGCCTTAATACACAACTGCCTATTAAGTTTTGCTGTCGTTAGACTTAATATGCTTTTATTTACGTTAACAACGTATATAATGTGTTTCCACAAGAATAATGTTATCCAGTACTCTCTGTGGTGAATACGGGTTTTATTATTCACTGGTTCAAAGACAAATACTGCCATTAACATAAATAAATGACTCCTAAAAATTGTGCAAAATTCAATATTGTTAACAGACATAGGGTAATTAAATAGAACCTGAAGTATTCTTTTATTAAACAACTGAACCAAAAGTTATTATTTAATAGTGATTAAAGTAAGTATTCTACTCGTGGCAAAACTTTACATTCTCTTTGAATGATATACTATTATTGATTATTCATATATTTAATTATTGTGTATTATTGTGGTAATAATTTGAGTTGAGAATTATTGTGAAACAGATTTGGATGAAAAGTATTTTCTGTTGTAGTGGAGTAAAAAATGGACATTGATATCCATAGTTTTGTAACAGCAAAATTACGATTTCATACATTCTGGGGTACCACCATGAGTATATATCTGAATTTTAGACTTCCAAAGCCTATTGTGGTTTTTACAAACAATTTAGTTTTCTTTATGTTAAAAGGTGAATATCTCAGATCTACATGTCCGATCGGAACAAACAAGAAACCAAAATCTTCGTTATTAAAATTCCAACAAATCTTCGGTTTTGGGTCATTTGAATACGTAAATAACATACAAAATTCAAGAAACCTGCTAAAAAGCGTTTTCTTTTTCATTTTAGCGCCCAGCGACGTTAAGAGTTGCGATCAGCTTCAAACGTTCAGAATATAAGTTTTATTGACAAAAAATGCACCCTGGAATTTTGGTGCCCAAATATTGAACCCTGTGGACACAAATGAATCTAACATTTGAATTACTAGCTATTTTATGACATTCCAAAATGGATCATTCTTTTTCAAAATGTAGATCTCGATGTCAGCTTTCCGTTGACATTAAAAAAAGATTTTTTTAAAGTAATTTTGGCCGCTTCTTGGCATTTATTTATAAACCAAATAACAACAAATGTTTTTTTTCGGCCATTTCAGACAGATGAAAATTAACTTTTTTTTTTAAATTAAAGTTCTCGTCATTCTCTTTCTTTTTTGATAACAATTTTTTCAAAATTGCCGAAAAAATCCAATTGTTGTTATTTGGTTTATAAATAGATACCAAATGAGTGGCCAAAGCAACTTTAAAACAAATTTATTTTTAATGTCAATGGAAAGCTGGCATTGAGATCTAAATTTGGAAAAAGAAAAAAAGATACGTTTTGAATTTCATTGCATAAAATGGCCAGCAATTCAAATTTCAGATGACAAATTCGTTTGTATCAACATGCTTCAATATCTTGGCATCAAAATTTCGGGTGCTTTGTTTTCAACAAAAGGTATATTTCCTGAAAGTTTGAATCCAATCGGAACTCTTAACGTCCCTGGGCTTTAAAATGAAAAAAACCTCTTCCTAGCCAGATTATTAAATTTTGTATGTTATGTACTTACTCAAATAATAATAAAAATAATAATAATAATAATAATAATAATAATTTATTGGCGCCAATAATACAAAGGTATTTTACACAGGTCAGGTACAGAACAACAACAAGGAAACACCTTGCATAATACAACACGAAAAATAAAATAAAAAATGGTATATACCTATACATATATATAAAATATACATAAACATATAGACCTACATACACATTTATACATATTTGATCAGATAATAATATTAACATTTGAGGATAAATATTCTTCAAAGGAAAAAAAAGCATTGGCTATTAAAAATGATTTAATTGTCTTCTTGAAGACAACGTGGTCATGTTTTCTTATTCTCAGAGGTAGATGGTTAAAAAATTTGATGGCGTAATAATTTATTCCAGTACGTGACTTCGACAGACGTAAAGAATCTGAATATATATTGTTTTTGTTTCTCGTTAAATACCCATGAATTTCACTATGGGAATTGTAGTTCGATTTTATGTTCTTTGGTATACAGTAGACATTGTAGTATGTACACACTAGACAAAGTTAATATATTTAATTTTGTAAATGCATGTTTGCAGTCATTTCGATATTTTAAGCCGTATACAATTCGTACAGCTTTTCTTTGTAACGCAAAGACCTACTGTGACTTGAATGTCCCCAAACCAAGATAGCATAAGATAAACATGAATGTATGAGACCATGATAAGCTGTGATAAGAGTATTCTGGGAGACATTACGTACAAGATTTCTTAATAAATATATATGAGTGGATATTGTTTTACAAACAAAATTTATATGCTGAGTCCAAGCTATATTGCTGTCAAGATACACCCCAAGAAATTTTACGCAGTTATTGCCAATATTGGCGCCTGAATTTCTTAAAGTAAAAACCATTGATTCCGTTTTAGATTTATTTAGGCTAAGTTGGTTAGCTGTAAACCAATCCTGAGCTTTCGACTGCGTATTATTCATTATACCCCTAAGGGTCTCTAAATCTCTATGGGACTGAATGATTGTGGTGTCATCTGCGAACAGAACAAATGTTGATGAAGGGATGTTAGTTAAGTCGTTAATATAAATCAAAAACAAGATCGGTCCCAATATAGAGCCCTGCGGTACTCCATATTCCATATGTAGTACACTTGAATTTTGATTTTCATGAAAGACGTACTGATATCTATTACTAAGATATGACTCTATTAACTTGCTACTGTTCACATCAAAGTTATAAAAGCGTAATTTATCAAGTAATACGTTATGTGATACACAGTCAAAAGCTTTGGACAAATCTAGGAATTAGGTAAATACATATTCACCGTCCTCAAAACTTCTACTTATCAAGTTTGTTAATTTATTTATGGCTAAAGTAGTGGATAAATTAGCTCTAAAACCAAACTGACTAGAGCTAAACAGATTTTTGGATTCAAAATAACAAGTGATTTGAATTTTTAAAATGCTTTCTAAGATTTTTGAAAGGAACGGTAGGATAGAAATAGGCCTGTAGTTTCCTACATCGTTTATGTTATCTTTTTTATGTAATGCTATGACTTTAGCAAGCTTAAGAATATTAGGAAACGTGCTTGTACGGATACAAATGTTTATTAAGTTAGTCAGTGGGATTAAAATAATGTATCTAATTGCGTTTAAGATTTTTATATTCATGAAGTAAGCATCCTTCGACTTAGTCTTTTTCAAGTTAGTAATGATATCATTTACCTCAACATAAGTTACTTCTCTAAAAGAAAAGAAATGGTTTTGGATATTTCTCGCCTTTGTGCCTATGAAATCGTTGTAAGTGTTATTTGTAACACTTATTATATGCTTAGCTATATTAGCAAAATGTGTATTAAATTCGTTGGCGGATATATTATCTGACTTATTTACCGGATGATTTCTATTGTGATTTATGATTCGCCACATGGTTTTTTGGGAGTTACTTGAGTTTGCAATAAGATTGTCGTGCCGAAATAACCGAAAACCACAAACGGTACGCATATTTGTTGGACATTTAGTTACAAAGACTTTGGTTTTTAGTTTGTCCCGATCGGACCCCTAGAACCGGAAATAGTCACCACTTTTCTTAAAAAAACGCTGTCCAAAAAACTAAATTGTTTAAAAAAAATTGACTCATTTTTTTATGACGTATGTGTTGTTACCCATCTTGTAAATGGTCTTGTACTGTTAGATGGTGTATGAATAAAAAAAATGCACCTTGTCAATATGCGAGTTTCTGACATTGAAAATAAGTGCAAAGTGCAATATCTATTATAGTGTGACATCATTTTCTGTTAGGCTTGGAATAACAACATCAAAAATTCATTTCAATCCGATGAATAGTGCTTTAACATACATTTTGAATAAATGGGTGGAAAACAACTACAGCTTCTGTGGAATATTTACAAATCAGTTCACAAAAAGATGCCAAAAATGTAGTGACGGGGAAGGAGTAACAACTATTTTAAAAGATGTCCCTGGAAACTAATAAAAATAATTCGGAGCAATGGAGAAAACTAAATTTAATTTGTAATATAATAATTGGATTGTACATAATCTGACTTGTATAATATATTGTATGATATCACCAAGCATGTTCCTTATCTACTTAATTATAAAAGCCCTCTCTGTCAAGCCGAAGGCATTTCTCATGCAATGAAGTTGTCGTTCTTTTGAGAATTTTTCCGGCAATCTGAAGGTCTTATAGTGCATCATTGATAATTTAGTACATCGGCAATATTCATTGCCTTTTAATACCTATAGTTTGAGTAACACAAAACTCATTGCATGATCTAACACCAAAATAACTTCAAATAAACAAATATCATACCACCGACATCCAAATTAGATGACAGGTTGCCCAAAAGTGAGGTTATACTTTCATCCTCTCACACGTGAAAGGTCCCGTTCCCTACAATTTACCAAGAGAAGCAAGTTCCCCGACTATTGGCGTGATATGACCGCTCCCACAGTTACAAAATACGCTATTTTGGTTTTCAAGAGAACTCCGGCACTTTCTCATAAAAACATGTGCTCACATCACATCACACCGATACAGAATAGCTACCCTTGTGATACCTCAGAAAGTATGAAATCATAATGTTGCTGTTACAAAAATATGCATATCTCATCGTTCTTTTGGTCTTTTTTTACTGAACTATTGTGGTGAACGCTAAAAATGTTTATCCGACTGTCATTGCCACTGACATATTTGTTTAAATCAGATTGGTAGTTACCATGTTTTTGTTCACATGTACCTAAACATTAAAACAATAATGTATTTCATCTGTGTACCTACAAATGCCATTCTATTTTAATGCCCTGCAGACAAGCACAGGTGCTTTTTATTTTTTATCCCTCTATCCATTTCTGTCAATATGAAATGTAACGAATATTGCAACAAATCACACTAGAATGTAAAACACATGGGGCGGCAGTTGAAATATTAATACATGTAAGTAAACAAAGCGTTAGTAGTATTACCTAAAGCTGCAGCCCTTTCTAATATTTTTATGCGACAGGTGACGCATCGTAATAGACCAGGAATTGTAGGTGTAAAACAGTCACAATCAGGACAGAACTTTAATGATAAAGCTGGTACAGCTGTTGTATTTGGTGTGCTTAACGTTATATTCAAAGTCACCTAAACTTCCTTGTCGGCTTTCTCGAATTCCGCGTTTGAACTCCTAGATCAGTGGCTGGATAAGTACGGGATAGTATTAAAATTGACATTATGAGCATGCAGTTGCACCCATAGCTCAGTCCTCAAATAGGGCTCAAATAAATAGGAGAATTTAGAATAGTTTCTATCGATGCTCCCTGGTACTCGGTATTGCAGATAGTGCCAAAGTTCGCGAAATAAAAGAAACGTCTCGCATTATCTTTAATTTCTCCACCGTGAACCTTTTTTTATAGCAGATTACACAGATATACTAGAAATAAAGCTATCTCGGCGATATACAAATTTTTCGTAGATATCTTTAGAATATTTCAATGATGGCAAATTTCACGTGATTTAATTAACATTAGGTAGCATAAACTTGATTTCTTTATTGTTTTAAAATGGCCACCATAAAAGGCGTTCACAATATATTATTTAACTTAAAGTTTTTTGGATATCAGTGCAGTCATTGAAGCATGTTACCTCGGTTTCCGTTAGGAAAGATCAATTTTCATGAAATAAACGTGATTGAAAAATTATTAGCAGCAAAAATGAAGCGTATAAAACAACAAATCGATTGTTTTTTTAGTAGATGCAATAAGAACCGAGTTATGACTCATTGAAGGTGTTTGTTCGCCGAGAAAGTGAATTAGAACCTTTCAACTTTAAATAACGAAATAACGACGAATTTTTCGACGAAGACTTGTTAGACCTATTTCAAAGTACTTGAAAAGACCTTTAAACTGATTTTTAAAAGTAAGAGTCGTTAGCATAAAAACTTACGGAGTTGTGATGAAAATGAACTGGTTGTCTTGTTTCTTCGGAGAAAAAATCAGCAATGACACCAATTGATTAACTTCCTTAATTCTTAAGATATCTGATCGCTCAAAAAACATTTTGCTACAAAGAGCTACAAGGCCTGTACAGTTGAACTTCCTTTCTTTACATATTTTCTATATTTACTCCAGACATCTACCTACCCTTTTAACATCACAGCCGAGAGACGTTTCTGTAATTGTCATGCGCATAAGAATCTCAACATTACTGTTCTGTTCTCCTGTCAAAGAACATTTTAATTGGTGGAAAGCCTATGTAGGGACGTTTGAACTCCGTTTAGTTAAGTTATGTGAGCAATGTGTCCACTTGTGACCCAGAGGTCGATGGTCTAGGCTGTACATGGTAGATATGTTTTTTGTATCGAAGCTATAAACATGCTGCTGGTAATAAACTTTACTTCGATCTACCAGATTGCGCTAAATCACAACATGAAGACGTATCAAAGAAATCAAAGTCCCCGACTTGGATACATACGTGGAGATCTCGACTTAAGCCTGATACTTGGACAAGACGGCAATGTCGTACGGCCTTGTCGCGTAAGCGTTAGTTATGTTGGGACTCCATCCTAATGATTCCCATCTACTATGTAATCGCTTTAAGTCTCACGCAGTTTATGACCTTGTTATTGAACCCAGTAAAACGATCCCTTTTGAAAATATTCAATTTACTGAGAAATTAAATTCATACCAAAAATCCCATGAAAAAAATCAGCTTTGAAACATTAACCGCTCCGCCCGAGAAAATGTTCGAAAGTACAACGAATCTAAATTTTCGAAAGTACCACGAGTTCGGTTTTGACAGTACAATAAAGAGAATTGCACAGGGCGGAAAACCGCTCCTCTCGACAAATTTTTCGAAACTGCAACGAATTTGGTGGTGCACGGGGCGGAATCCTCAGTCAGGATGTAGCGAGTAGCTATTTTAAACGTCAATATTTAAGGAAAAATCAATTTTTGTTGTTGTTCCAATAAAAACCAAAATCCTCATTTAATTATCCTCAAACTGGAAGAGCATAATCCTTGTCCAAACCACAAGAACGTACATAAAATTAGTCAAAAATTCAAAGTCGGAGAGTTGATTCCGACGAACCCAAAATATCTTTAATTCAGGCTCAGGCGGACATCGCCATAGTAGCCGCTCGAAGGTGAGTCGACGGAAAAAAGTGTATTTGGGTTCGATGCCGTTAGTACGTTTATGCAAGCAGGAGTTTTTCTTGCTTGCATAAACGAACTCATATATATATCATATATCATGCTCTCTCAAAAATACCAAAAAGTCTAAAAGAAATAATAAAAATGACAATGGTTGGATAAGTAATGAAATAATTCAAGAAGGGCTAGCACTTAAAAACCTATACAATAACCTTAAAGGTACCCAAAATCACAACAGCCTTGTAATATATAGTGATAGGAAAAGGCGGCATAAAATAAACATTAGAAATGCTAAACAAATTTATTATAATAACAAAATAAATAATGCCGAAAATAGATCGAGAATAACTTGGGATATTGTGAATCAAAGACTAGGCAAAACGAAAGGTTTAAGAAAACTCATTGAATTAAATATAGACAACGAGGTAGTATCTGATGGTAATAGAATTGCAAACTGCTTTGCATCACACTTTGTAACCATAGCCCCAATGAATGCAAAACGATATTTTGGTTATAATTTATCATTACCTCCTACAGTATCTGAAAATACCGTAAACTCTATGCTTTTTCATGATGTTACCAAATCTGAATTGACTGAAGCCATTAATGAACTAAAAAACAAAAAGTCATCGGGCCTAGACGGTTTAACTGTACAAATAATTAAAAGTATATCATCAAACATAATTGACCCGTTGTTACAGCTAATTAATAAATCTATTTCAAATGGCCACTTCCCTGATGCACTAAAAATCTCGTCCGTTATTCCGATAGTAAAAAAAGGCTGTGAGCATGATCTGGAAAATTACCGTCAAATATCATTACTAAGTGTAATATCAAAAATTTTCGAGCGCATCATCAGCGATAGGGTAATAACATTTTTAGAAAAATATAATATATTATCAAATTCCCAACATGGTTTTAGAAAGGGTAGATCAGTTGAGAGTGCGTCATCTAAATTGTTTGATTTTATTTATAAGGAATTGGACAGTGGTAAGTATATTGTGACAATTCTATTTGACCTCTCAAAAGCTTTCGACTCTGTTGATAAAGATATATTAGCCGATAAGTTACTGAGTGTTGGTATTAGAGGTAAGTTACAAGAGTGCTTCATTTTATTCATGCAAAACAGAACTCTGCATGTAAACTGCAATGAAGTGCAATCGAACATTTTTGATATTCTCTTGGGAGTTCCTCAGGGATCTATATTAGGCCCATTGTTGTTTTTGATTTATGTAAACGATCTTCCAAATTTTATCAGAAATGGCTTCACCATTATGTATGCGGATGACACCACCATAACTATAACTGCTACAAACCCGGAAGAACTATCCAATAAAATTCATATTGTATTGAGTGAGATGAGTACCTGGTGTGATCGAAACAGACTAATGCTGAACGAGAATAAAACAATATTTCTAAATTTTAACTTACGGCGTATGGTTACTTTACCTGGTATAATTTTAAGTGATTACTCGAAATTTCTTGGCACCTTGGTAAATAGCAACTTATCTTGGGAACAGCATATTAATCACGTATGTAAAAAGCTCAATCAAGCCTACTTTGCATTATTGCAACTTAAAGATATGCTAAACGAAGTTGGACTCACTAGTGTTTACTATGCGTTAGCATATTCACACATGTCGCTAAATATTTGTATCTGGGGTCGATCATCCCATGCTAGGCGAGTTTTTATTATACAAAAGAAAATATTGAGATTCCTGTTTAACTTAGACTACAGAGAAAGCTGCAACGTTACATTTATAAACAAACACAAATCCTGACGATGCCATGTATCTATATTTATAAATGTCTAATAAACGTCAAAAATAATATTAACGCTTTTGTGAGTCTGTCTGAGCATCATTTATATAATACCCGAAATAATAATATTCTAACAATTCCCTTACATAGGACATCGACTTTCAAAGAGTCACCTCAATATAACTCTATTGTATTATATAACAGATTGCCAAATAATATCCAAAACATGAGCATAGGCAAATTCAAAATTATCATTAAAAAAATTCTTGTACAAAAAGGATACTACACAATAGATGAATTCCTAAGCGACGTCATTACGTAAAATACTATATAATTGCATTTATTTATTTGTTAGACATTTTACACAATTGTATGTACTATTTCTCTTCTGATTAATTGTTTTGTTATAACCTACCTCTTGAGAGTTGATTATCTGCTTTGTACATATATGTGTATTTATGTATGTGTCTATGTGGGTATATATGTGCATATATAGGTATGTTTATATTTCTGATGTATGTAAAATTATCGTTAATGTGTTCTCTGATGATATGTTGGTTTCATTCATTTGTTATTTATTTATTTCATTGTTACTGTTGTATTATTTATTTTATCTATATTTCTGACTTGCCATATATACAAAATTTGTATCATAACAAATGGTTAATAAAAATTATTATATTATTATTATTATTATTATTATTATTATTATTAATATTATTATTATTATTATATTATTATTATTACTATTCTTCCTCTTGTCGTTCATTGGCAGAATTTGGGTAAATCCAGATCTCAACAAGAGATCAAAGTTATTTACCCTAACACCTTTCGCAGGATATGTGCGGTGCCCATCAGTGCGATCTTCTGCACTTCATTAGCTGATGGGTGACCTGGGAGCATTTTGAGGTTCTGGTCAAATGCCTTCTTTATTGTACCCAATGCTCCTACCACGATTGGTACTGTTTTGGCTCTACAACTCCACATCCTACTGATTTCGATTTCCAGGTCCTTATATTTACTGATTTTTTCAGTTTCTTTGGCCATGATGTTCGAGTCATCTGGAACGGCTATGTCAATGAGTAGGCATGTTTTATCTTTTTTGTTGTGCAACACTATGTCTGGTCGGTTAGCTAAGATGGTTCTGTCTGTGATTATTGGTACATCCCACATTATAGATATATCGTCGATGTTTACGACTTTTTCTGGCTGATGTTCATAGTATTTTGCTGGCACTGATGCACCTAGATGCTTGCACATAATCCAATGAACATAGCTGGCTACTTTATTGTGTCTGTGAGTATATTCCGATGGCGCAAGTGTGGTACAGCCTGCTATAATATGGCTTATGTGCTCTTCTCCCTTGTTGCATTGTCTACATTTGCTGTCTACTGGCAGTTTTAGGATGTTCTTTTGGTGGTATCTGGTGTTTAGTGTCTGATCCTGTGCTGCAACGATTAGGCTTATTATATTATTATTATTATTATTATTATTATTATTATTATTATTATTATTATTATTATTATTTTTTTTTTTTTAATTCACAGGTGTTCCTGGTTTGTCTATTGTGATCGAGTACGTAGTACTAGGATCACAACATTGACTATTCACTCCCAAGGAATGATCTCACTATACCAGCAGTGTGGAGAATTACTGCTTTCTGCATTCTTATGCTAGCTGTATGGTTAATACCAATCTTTTGTAGCGATGTTTTCAGGTTTTTGGGTATGACTCCGAGGGCAGATAAAATTACAGGGATTATGGTAACTTTCCTCATGTTCCACATATCTAGGATTTCATTCTTCAAGTCAGTGTAGTGTGTTATTTTTTCTTCATATTTCTCCATCATATTTCTTGTGCTCGGAATCGAGATGTCGATGATTAGTGTTTCCATTCGCTCTTTGTCTATGACGGTTATATCTGGGCGATTGTGAGTGATTGTGACGTCTGTGATTATGGCTCTGTCCCAGTAGACCTTATAGCGCTGATTTTCTTCGACGGGATTGGGGTTGTACCTGTAATAGGGAGTCGTTGGATCATGATGTATTTCGCAGATCTTTAAAATTTCAAGGTATACTATCATGGCTGCGGCATTATGGCGTGCTAGGTATCGAGTTGGTGCGAGTTTTCCACATCCAGAGATTATGTGCTCTATGTTCTCAGTCTGCATATTGCATTTTCGGCATTGGTCCGTCTCGATCCGTTCTTTCATTATGTGCATTTCGTAATTTTTTGTTCGTATTACTTGATCTTGTATACCTAGCACAAAACCCTCTGTCTCTGGAAACAAGGTTCCTTGTCGGAGCCATTCAAGTGATGCCTGGCGGTCTACTTCGTCTCCCTGGAGTGAGTACCAATAGCAATATTATTATTATTATTATTATTATTATTATTATTATTATTATTATTATTATTATGATTATAAATTATTATATAGATAGCTTCTTTAAGCATCCTGACAAGAATTTCGATAATTTTAGTGCAAAATTAAAAGTGAATAATTTTCAAAAAGTTATGCATACATTTTCCAATCATAACTAACTGGGAGTCTGAATCTTTTTGTATAGTCGATTGTCTTAGTTCTCTCGACGCTGGATGAGTTACGATCCTACGGGATGTAACGGCTTACCGAGTGGTAGTGATCTCTGATGTTTGCCTTATATACATTAGTTAAGTGTTGAATATTTATATTTCTTACGTTTTATGAAGTATTTCAATAAATGAAAATATATTTTGAATTCGATTTCTTATTAATCCACTAATTATAAGATTGGCGACTGACTTGCGATTCTGTGGCGTGAGTCGGATAACTACTTACTGCGGGTCACATTTGATCCCGTCACGTTGCTGTACCGAATACTCATATAATACATCGACGATCTTACTTATTAAGAAGTGTTTCTGGGAAAGTGCTAATTATAAGATATATTCATTAGAAGCGTACCGCTCGACATCAGATTTCGATGGAGAAAGCAGACTGTAGCAATCACAGTAAGTATAATTTTGTCTATTTTCGTCTTGGGGAGTCTGAAAGGTAACTTGAATCCCCCTTGTGAGTAGAGTTGATAGATATCGTAGCGGCGACACGGCTCCGGAATAAATTATATAAAATCCTTGTCGTGTCACTCAGCTCTACGGCACTAGGCACATCTACAACCTCACCGCAATTGCAAGGTTACC
Organism: Stenurella melanura; assembly: GCA_963583905.1. Classification (NCBI taxonomy): domain Eukaryota; kingdom Metazoa; phylum Arthropoda; class Insecta; order Coleoptera; family Cerambycidae; genus Stenurella; species Stenurella melanura. Next base: position 102,086,327 of record OY757314.1, on the reverse strand, counting down.
CACACATCTAGATGTCAGTGTTGTACTTAGGAAAATATTATCACCACTAAAAAACCGCTTGCTTTCCTGCAAACCGTTGATATTTTATATCGTAATCTTTTCGACAAGAGATGCGTAATGTGCGTATCCATTTAAGCGCCTGTAGCTCCGCCATTGTTGGTCTCATTCCAAGAATATCTGTGGAAACCTTATTTCTCACCGGAATAATTAAGGCATATAGTTCCTGGGATATAACGCTACCGAAATAGTCAAATAACTCTATTTAGTCCTAATCCTGTGATTATCACAGTTCAGATCTGTCATATCTTTCGATATAATAGTCGTATACACTTTCAATCCGCGAGCCTATCTTATGTTTTTCCACGATTGTAAAGACATGAATATACACAATTATTGTACAACGTTGTTAACGCCTACTACCACGACTATTTCCTAGAGTCTCCTTTACTATTAAATGATGTTACAGATTACTGGGGTCTTAGATTTTCCAACTAAACGCACATCAGCTGAAACCAAACATTGATTACCCGTTTCAGATTAAATGGCACCGATCTACAATCTCGACTAGTTACAAGGTAATAGCAAGGCGATCAATATTTCGCTAACTTTCTACTAATGATTAATAAACAATGAATTGATCCGTACCTTAAAAAAAGCTACTAGATTGGAGACCAAATTAATATTTAAATAATTTTAAAGAGCCTGCGCATATTTATCTTGTAAACAGCGTAGGGGAATAATCAGAGGTTGCTTGTGTGTACTATGGGACTGCTTGTGACGGTAAAGTGAAATCCTTGGCGTGTTTAAGGATAAAGAAAAACACTGAGAAATTGTTATAAACTAAGCTAGGATTCCTAAAATGAGCAATTCTACTACAGAAAATGAAATTAACTAAGTTTCTATATAAGAAACTGGCGAAATTGGTAAAATATCTTTAAGTTTAAAAATCACAATGGATATTTCAGTAGCCTATCCGATTATTAATCTCTCCGACAACGTAAACAACAGATAACACAGAAAACGTAAAATATAGTATATATACAACGAATGTACCTATGTCCGTCTCTTCACAGATGTGTTACCTCCCGGACAGCCTTAACTTTGGCTTTGAAAGTTGTCCAATATATGTGGTATATTTATGTTATGTTGTGATGTTACTCTTTCCTATGTTGTGTTATGTTATGGCTATATTATGCTATGTTATGCTATTTTATGTCATGTTAAGAGCAAGAAGTAAATAAATAACCTTGTAATTGATTATTTCATTACATTTTGTCTAGTATCGTTCAATAAACCGCTGCCTAAGAAATCACTACTTTCACATCCAGATTTCTCATCCAAGTCACTTTAAAGGAAATATCTTCACTATATTTGCACTTTAGTATGTGGAAATTATTGGTCATAGAATTTTAATAATATTAGGGGCAGATATCATAGAAAAATTTGAGGCGTTGGTTTCAACCATATACATTAAAAATGAAGTTTCTAGCTTGGTTTACTTAGTTTGCGCTATTGACAACCTACCACTTACCGCCTCCCACAATTTCAACGGAATCATTTCAATCAGATGTCCTTACTATGCATACGTGTATTAACTTTCAAGTAAATATCTTAGTATTATGTTATCAATCCCTTTAATAATGGAGTGATGGGGGGGTTGAAAAATATTATAAAGAACTCTGAGGCCTTGGTTTCTAGTATATACACCAAATCCCAAGTTTCTGTATTGTTACCAGCTTGCTTTACTTTTTTCCCGATTTACCTCTACTCCCCCCCCCCCCACTCCTTCAACGGAATCTTGTCAAAATATAATCTAGTTTCAGATGTCGTTATAATACAACTAAATACAATAATATGTGTACAAAATTTCAGGTGAGAATTTCAATTTAATTTTATTATATCTTTTAATAAGTGAATGGAGGTGGTGGGGGATGGAAAATATTATTTAAAACAATCTGAGACGTTGGCTTTTAGTATATACACTAAATCCAATATTTTTGTACTCTTACCAGCTTGCTTTACTTATTTTCACCATATTTACCCCTATTTAACCCCCAACCCTTCAACGAATCATCTCAAAATATAATCCAGTATCAGATGTCGTTATAATGCATACGTGTATAAAATTTCAAGTAAATATCTCAAGTTTATTTGATCAACCCCTTTAATAATGGAGTAGGGGTGGCGGGGGGTTGAAAAATATTATAAAAAAATCTGATCCTTGGCTTCTAGTACATTCATCGAATTTCAAGTTTCTGTCTTCTTACCAGCTTGCTTTATTTATTTTCCTATATTGGCCCCTAATTTAACCCACAACCCCTCAACGGGATAATCTCAAAATATAATCTAGTTCCAGATGTCAATATAATATATACGCCTATACCAAGTTTCAAGTGAATATCTCATTTTTTTTATCAACCCCTTTAATAATGGATTGGGGTAGTGGTGCGGGATGGAAAATATTACAAAAAAATTTGAGGGCTTGGCTTCTAGTACATACACCAAATTTCAAGTTTCTGTACTCTTACCAGCTTGCTTTAGTTATTTCTCCCTATTTACCCTTATTTACCCCCCAACCCGTCACCGGATATGTTCAAGAAACAATCCACTTTCAGATCTCGTTATATGTGTAGAAAATTTCAAGTCAATATCGTAAACCGTTCCGGAGAAAACGTGCGGAGAGAAAAAAGTTGCAGCCAGACAGACCAGCAGACAGACAGACCGAAAGACGGAAATTTTCTTTTCGCGCAAATTTAAAATCTCGACGCTCCATGACATTCTAAACCTATTTCAAGAAAAAACATTTTTGAAAATTTGTTCACGATTACTATACTTCTAATCCACTACGTGGATGTGGAAGTAATTATGAAATGATCTTCGATAATAAACTGTTCACTTACACGAATTATATTACTATTGACATCTAAGAGAAAATATAATGGCACGAGTGGTATTTGGGGAGAATTTCGCAAATAAGTCAATTAAAGATATTCTAACCCACTGGATTGTAAGCGAGCAACTGTAAGACTCGCTCGTATGACTCAGCATAGAGAGTAAACATCCCGAGTGCAGCGAAAGAAAATTCTTATGCAATGAAAAGAAAATGATGTAAGATATAAAGAAATCTTGAAAAAGAAACGGCTACGTGAAGTTGTAAGAAATCTACGGAAAGTTTATATCACTCGCAGTTTTCTATTATTTGAATTTTGCAAGTGAAGCATGTGCTCACTGTCGATTAGGGCGGAAGCCCGTTTTTACACCTTTTGGTCAATCCAATGGTCAACCAAAAATAAAAAAAATCGTAAAAAAACTTCAGCTTTCTAGCTTTGTTTTTGGCCAAAGACTCGTCAAAATCTCTCTATTAACTTCAGTTCTCATAGGACGGCATGTTAAAAAGTCGACATCAATCGCTCCACATTTTTCACTCTCACGGCCGTTCTAGACGGCAAATGTGGCTAAAATTTTAACAGAACTTTCTCGAAGGTGTCAGGTTTACTTTTTAATTATTAGAAGGGATTCTCGCAGTTAAATATATTTGGGTTGGAACATCCTTAAATACATAAAATATATCTTAAATATTAAGTTTTGTAGTTGATGGACTCCATATGCTTCTTCGGCATTAATTAGTGTTTACTTAACATTTGTTTTAAATTTTATCACATGAAGATATGTTTTCGCAGGTATATTAGTAAACTGTATCGCAGTAATTGGAAATAATGTAATAGTAATTTCAAAATTTAAAATCTACAAAAGCAACCTTTTAGCGGATTAAAAAACTTTACAAAATTTATAAATCTACACAAATAAAAAGATTTCAGTTATTTAAAAAATAGCAAATTAATAAAAAGAATCATGCCTACTTTCAAAGTTTTTTATTTGAATTTTGTTTAAAGTTCTGAAAATGTCATATTGGTGATTTCCCGATTAATTGCATAAATAGCTATTTTATATTTCTCATGTATTGACCTAAATCTCCCAGCAATTGCACCTTTGGAATTAAACATTTATTTAATAATCACACTATTCTAAGATGAAACTACATATTATTATCCTACTACCAGAAATAAAACGTATCTAAAATATGAGCAAATCTGGAAAACAGTACGATAAACAGTAGCATAATAAATATAAAATACATATAAAACAGTTAATGTTTGCCAACAATCTAGTGCAGAGTTTCTAACTTCGGGTTATGGGAGCGTGGCAGTGGTAATTTGTAGAATAATATTCAACATGAAATCATTATTGTACCTATTTGTCGACAGGCAAAGGTACTTTGTTGTGTGTAATGGGACACGAGCGTTCGTAAAACTCGTGTAGAAATTAATTTCACTGACGTTTAAATTATAATAAAATTTAGCCCGTGTTGTTTGTTTATTGGAACTTTGCTTTTATTAGATCCAGATCTATCTCACTTTATTTCGATATTATGTATATTATAAAATATTCCTTATTATATAAAATATTTTGGTATGAAAGTTAAAGATAGTTGTTGCTGTTGGAAAACTTTTATATTTATAGAAGTGTTGACTCAATGGTAAGAGTATTTATCAAGATCTGGTAGAAGTAAAATTAGTTGAGGATCAGTAAGGCTTGGTCCTTTGGCGTAAATAATGCAGGTATAGAGATTATTTTTCAGTAATATATGAGATATTGTTATTAATTTGTAGATTCCACTAAGATTTCTACAAGGTACGTGGTATTCACAACAGAGTAGTACAGATCGAGCCACCAAGAAAAACTAAAGGTCTATCAGGGCCGTCGAGAGAAAATCGGGGCCCGGGGGTAGTAACATATGACTGCCAGCAATCTTCGATATAAATTTCGAAAAAGGGAGGGGGGACGGCACTCATAGTAATAAACTATTTACCTCTACTAAAATTTCGAAAAGCGGGGGGCGATTATTCCCTACAAGTTAATATTTTTCTCGGCGAAATTCTGAATAGCGGAGGGTGACATTCCTTAAAAATTAAATATTTATCCCGATCAATATTTTGGGAGGTAATACTCCTTAAAATTGAAAATCTGCGTCAATCGAAATATTGAACAACAGGAGGGTGATATTTCTTAGATTTCAATATTAACCTCGATCAACATTTTGAAAGGGTGATTATCCTCAAAAAGATATAATGCAAGTCTCGTTATTATTATTAATCATTTAAAAGTGAACCTTTCTCATTTTACCCAATACAAATGCTAATCTTTAACTTCGGGTAAAACCTGGCCCCCCTCAAAACCATCGGGCCCTCTCAAAAACTGCCGGGCCTGGGGGAAAACACCCCCCCCCCTTCTCGTCGGGCCTGAGGTCAATCACAGTGTATGCGATGCCAGCAGTATGGATACACTAAAACCAAACCTATTGCAATAAACCATACGTCTGTACAAAATGTGGAGCAGCTTATAGTACTACGACTTGTAAAAAAAGTAATAATACACCGGCAAAATGTGCACTATGTGGCGGACTTCATCCAGCCAACTATACAGGCTGTGACTTCTATCAAGCTCTCTTAAATAAACCTAATAATGTTAATAATAGACTTAATATTCAACAAGTAGCAGCAATCAGAAATCAAAACACAGCTATCAGAAGACAAGCAGCAGAACAACCACAACAGGAAAACAGTTATTTAAATGCCTTGAAAAACATCTAACAAAACAATGAAGACAGCACGACTATTTTAAGTACTTTTCTAACAGAATTCAAAAATATGTTTCAGCAATTGGTCTTGCAAAATAGCATGATTCTGAACATGCTTACAACGCTTATCGCCAGTATTCACTAATGTCATAAGAACATGCAACATAAGAACGAAGTAGAGATTTTTCTGCATCATAACAGTCTCTGCAATATATTGTCCACTACGACACAACATAATGACCAACCATTTCTGAGATTTCTTCACAACACTTGGATCAAACTTCATTGCTGGAGAAGATTTCAATAGTAAACGCAGGCTTTGGAGTTCCTGGCTCAAAACCACTAAGGGTAGAGAATTGGCAAACTTGATACAAGAAAAAAATTAATTATTTCTCTCTACTGGTACACCTACATATTGGCCCAGTGATCCAAACAGAACACCCGATCTTTTAGACTTTTTCATAACCAGCGGGATTTCGTCTATGTATACGGAAGTGATTCCAAGTTATGATCTATCGTCCGATCACTCACCAACAATTGCAACACTTAGCACATTCGCTATCCAAAGGAAATCTACACCAAAGTTACATAATAACAGAACCAATTGGGATGAATATCGCAACAAGGTGAACCAACAAGATAATCTAAATATAATTCTCAAAAATCCTGATGAAGTAAATAAAGCACTAGTGGTTCTAACCAATAACTTCAAGCAGTCAGCTGTAGAAAGTACTCTACAAATGAAAAAAGATGAAAACGTTAAATCAGTACCAGCAGATATTAAACAATTAATCGCCAAGAGAAGAAAACCCAGATCAAGATGGCAACTTACACATGCACCAGATGACAAACCTGCATTTAATCGCATAATTAATCAGCTTTAAACTTAGAGACTTACGAGAAAAATCATTTAATGGTTACGTTGTTAGCTTAAACAGATTTGACAATTCAATATGGAGGCCAATCAAATCCAAGAAAAACCCAAAAGAGCACATTCCTCCAATAAGAAATTTAACAATACTAAATGCTGAATGGGCCCGAAGTGACCAAGGTATAGCGAATCATTTTGCGGAACACCTTGCTGAGACGTTCACATCTAATGATGAAGTAATAGATACCGCAGTATTAGAGCTTTTATACCAAATGAAGTACAAAAAGAAATTAGTTTTCGCAATGTTCGTAAAGCCCCGGGTATTGACGGTGTAACACCAAAAATGCTTAGAGAACTACCTAGAAAAAGGGTGCTGCTAATTACTTACATCTTAAATGCCATCATAAGATTAGAAAGTTGGCCCAAAATCCTAAAAACTACTAAAAAAAATCTTGATACCAAAACCAGGAAAAAACCAAAATGATGTGTCATCGTACCGTCCAATAAGTTTACTACCTACAATATCAAAGGTACTTGAAAGGCTTCTCCTGCAGAGAATAAATTCTGATATCCTCGTTGACGATTGGATTCCATCTCATCAATTTGGTTTTCGACAAGATCATTTAAACGTCCAACACACATATCGAATAACGCAAGTAATTGAAATATGAGAACATCTTGAGGTTCCATCTATCAGACAGAGAGTTCAAAACCAAAGTAGGAGAAGAGGTTTCTGAAAGCAGGAGTTCCCCATGGTAGTGTCTTAGGGCTAATCCTCTATGTACTATATACTTATGATAATTAACCACCGGAACTTTTGCCGATGATACAGCCATCTTAACTGTCCACGAAGATCCAGCAACAACCTCTAATCTTCTTCAATATCAGTTAAATGAACTACAGACTTGGTTAAATAATTGAAAAATTAGAACAAATGCAAATAAATCCAAACAAGTAGACTTCACTCTAAGGAAAGAACCATGCCCCTTAATCCACCTAAATAATATAGTAATACCCCGCTCAGAGATTGCAAAATAACTAGGATTTCACATGGGCACAAGACTAACATGGAAGAACTACATCGTCAAGAAAAGAAAACAAATTGACGTAAAAGTTAAAAAAATTAATTGGCTCATAGGAAGAAATTCGAAACTATCTTTAAAAAATTAAATATTATTGTATAAAACTATCATAATACCAATTTGGAAATACGGAGTTGAAATCTGGGGTTGTGCAAGCAAATCCAATAAAGCTCTCATACAAAGATGCCAATCTAAAATTCAGCGCATGCTAACTAATGCACCTTGGTGTGCAACTAATCAGATGCTGCATGATGACCTAGAAATATCTTTTGTCAAAGATGTCATTAAATCTCGAGGTAGAAAGCACCACGATCGATTGGAAAATCGCAGAAATACCCTGCTAGAACCATTACTAAAAAGACACCATCCAAGACGTTTGCAAAGACACAGACCAGCTGACCTGTTGGAAGGGGTTCTCGTCACACCATTTTGGAGCCTGATGCTCATTAGATAGCAAATTAGGTCATAGATTATAATTTATTCTGATTGCTAATAAAGATATTATATAAAGAAGTTCAATGGTGAGAGTATTAGAATCGCTAGTAACAGACAGCTTATGCACTGGAATAGAAACAATTATAATTCCAGAATAACATGGTTACCTCTGTGGAAAATGAACTTCTTCAAATTTAGCTATTTATAGCAATCACATAATGGAGACTATTGAAGAAGAAATTCAACTTGACTTAGTATACACCGATTTTAAAAAAGCCTTTGATCGAGTAAACCATACTGTTTCATTAGATAAATGTAAAAAGTGTAAATGGGTCCCTCTTTCATTGGCTTCGTAGTTATTTAAACAATAGAACTCTTATAGTTGAAAATTATAAAACCATGCTGTTTTGTCCATCATCTGGTGTCCCCCAGGGGTCTTACTTAGGCCCGTTTTTGTTTTTAATTTTTATTAACAATGTATTAGTGGAACTAGAATGTAAGGCATTATTATTCGCGGGCGATTTAAAAGTGGTCACCAAGGTTAATAGTCATCATGATTGCCAAAAATTGCAGAATGACCTAAACAAAGTATTGCACTGGTGTGAAATTAATAACACGGAATTTAGTACCAGCAAATGTGCAACGTTAACTTTTTCGGAAAGAAAACAACCAATTTTATATAATTATAGCATACACGGAGCGGATCTAACTGATGTTCCTATTGACGACTTAGGCGTTACACTTACTAGTGATTTTAATTTTAATGAACATATAGATATGAAAATTAAAAAAGCATATAAATTGTGTGGATTTATTCGTAGAAAATGTGCAGATTTTAAAGATACAAACTCAAACCTAGTATTATATAAATATTTAGTGCTTGGTAGTCTTGGATATTGTTCGGTGGTTTATGAATAAATTGACAGGTTTGAACGTGTTTTTGAATTCTGTACAAAAACGAAAATTTGTAATTTAAAATAATAAATAATATATGTGCAAACTGAGAGAATTTTTTCCTTTACGTGTACCATCATATGCTATAAGACATCGGCAAGTGATTCATATTGATCACCTCAACTCAACATATGGGCAACATTCAATTACACAACGTTTACCTCAAAGTATTAATTATTACTTACTTTCGAACAGCTGACGATATTTTTCCAAATATAATTTACATATCTAAATTAATATCCTACATTACTTTTATATGTTTAATGTATTTTCCCTTTTAATTACTTATTATTAGTATATAATTTTTGCTTTTACTTATGTATTGTTAGTATTTTCTTTCTTTTAACTATGTTAGGATTTGGGGGAGGATATCAATGGAAAATTTCTTGGCCAAATTTCTTGGCTACCAGGAAACCCTGATTTGACTATTGTGGATTATTACTTATGGGATATTAAAGGGTCTAGGCAACAATATTTAATAACGATTAAAACATTTTAAAAGAAAGAGTTTAAGAAAAAACTGTTTACAGAAACGTGAGTCTTCGACAAAAACAGAAAAATGAATTTGGAGTGGAAGGTCATGATTTCAAAATTGGCTATAAGTTTTAATCCGTAACATTTCTTTATTATCGTTTAAAAAAATATTTTCAAATCCACTTCACTCTTCGTAGTTTTTAAAATTTATGGAAATATTTGGCACCCTGGGCATAGACTTTGGAAAATGCACATTCTGTATAATTATTTTAATTCAAATATAAAAATAAGGAATATATTTTTACAATCTATTTTAAACAAATACTAGTAGAAATTAATTGAACTTAATGCCATAAAATGGCGGACAATTCAAATTTTAGATAACAAATTTATTTTTGTCCACAAGATTCAATATTTGGGTACTAAAATTTCAAGGTGTTTTGTTGTCAACAAAAGGTATATTTTCTGAAAGTTTAAAGTCAATCGAAACTTGTCAAAAATAAATGAAAAAATAACGCGAAATTTGACAGATTGTTGACAGCTGCCATTAAGTCGAAATTTATTTCTGACTTCAGATTCATGATAAACAACTCAAAAAACCCATACAAAGGTCATAAAAAACAATTAAAGATTTATTTTTCAAAGAATCTCCCCTATAAAAGTTTATGGGGGTGTAGAGAAAAATTGACGTGGTAAAAATTTGTTTTTTGCCAAATTTGGTTTCAGCGTATCACAATACTTAGGAAATGATGGGTCTGATTGCAAAGACATACATTTTTTTTGTAGACCTGTGTAGTTTTGCTCTTACAAAACTATGTATATCTCATTGTTTTTTTGGTCTTTTTTTACTGCACTATTTGTCAAATAAACAAGTATTTCATACAAATTCAGATACTTGTACTCAATCTAAACGACGCTTAACCCGTTGAAACCTATGTACAATTTTATGTATTACAAATATCACGCCCAATTGGTTACTGCCACTTCAGTGAATTAATGCTCGATTATCTCCAATTATTTGAATTTTCAGCTGTGCTTGCTTAATTGAACTTAGAAACAGTTAAGCGATAACTGCTTTACACTTTACATTGCTAGAGGTATGTAGATTGTATTTACTTGTATTGGTATATTTCTTACAATAGAAATAAATATCACCCGTTATATTATTATTATTATTGAAGAAAATTTCTATGACGGCATAATTTTAGAAAAAAAATGAGTTGAAAATTTAAAACTTCGTAAATATATAGTAACGTATACTGGTATAAATTTGGAATATCTAACAAAATAAATACCGGTTTCCTGCTTCAATCATTTTCATCGGCAGCAATATTTCACCACGACGATGTTTATTTTAGTTTTTAATAATATTTATTTCACGTGTAATAAAAATGAGACTTGAGAAGATGCTGCAGTTTTGCATGTGCAAAATAAAAGTATGTTCTATATTTTGGGAATAATATTTATGTAGAAATAAGCCACGTTTGCTAAAATAAGAAAATCGGGTCATTAACGTTACTTGTTATTTACGTATTAGATTTAATAGTAAGTCAAGTATATATTTCTTTCAATTTTGTTAAGGGCCGGTTTTTCAATGCTCAGTTAACCTAATCTAACCAACGGCTAACTCTTAACCGCCAGTCAAACCGTTTTTTCAGGTCACAGTTTCACCTAACCACCAGTCAAATTCTCGGTTAAAGTAGCTGGCACTTGAATGTGTCTGTTTGCTAATCTAACTGATGGCTATATACTTAACGCATGCGTGGCGCCGTGGTAATGCTTTTATATTTATTAAAATGAGAGGTTAACTTGTTTATTTTCTTTGATTTTAACATAACATATTTGTTTTTAAGTTTTATTCGAAGTAAATAGTAAACAGTGTGATAAGATGGAAGCATTTGATTTTGTAAGCGATGATGAACTAGAGTTTATAGAATTTATAGAATATGAGAGAAGGCCGTATGTCGTAAGGAAACGAAACAATCCATTTGAGGAATTTGATGATGTGGATTTCTTCACGAGATTTCGTTTGAGAAAAGATAGAGTTTTATTAATTTTGGAACAGATAGAACATTCAATTGAGACCATCACAGACCGGTATTATCTCTTGTGTTATAGATATAAATTTTGTAATATATAGTTACACACCAAAGAGGAACATTTTGTTATTTATTTGGAACTGATACCTATTTTGTGTTTCTTTTCTGCTCAGAAATCATTCTGTATCTTCCATAAACCAGTTGTTGCTAACATTAAGGTTGTCCATTATTTTCAAAGGGCCACACAAATTTCATCCAAACTTTAAAAAACACTTGCAGGTTATGTTTAACTTTTCATGTTTGTCATCAAATGATATCGCTGATAAATCAGTGATACCATCCCCGGTAAAAACTCAGTCACTTCTTGGCTCCCTAGCCAATAGTTAAATATTGGGTGGAAAAACGGTTTGAACTTTAGCAGGAACTTTGACTGTCAGCTAGCCATAACTGTCAGCTACGTAACAGGCACTTTTAGCTGAGCATTGAAAAACCGGCCCTAAAACGTATGCATTATTTTAACACCCTTGAACATTACGGATTAACAAAAAAGAAACAGTACTTTCACAAAGCACACATGACAACTATAATTAGAAAACATTACTTCTCTAAGGGTCGGTTTTTCAGTGCCGGGTTAAAATTCGGGTTAATTGAACGGGTTCAAATTTTAACCTGCATTATTAACTTAAACCTAACCTAGGTTAGCGCTACGCGTGTTTTTCTGTACATTAACTCTAATTTCAGAAAGTAGACCTAACAAAACAGTTTATTGAGGTTCAGTTTGTTTGTGTGAGAGAAAATGTGTTATAACGTTGCTTTACGGCCTACAATATAGATTTAACGGGCAATATTATTCATATCCAGCAAATTTCCCATAGAGTCCTATGACTAGAGGAGACAAGCTCTTCATTTGCCGCACAACGCGGGTATCTTCGTCTTTGTCCCACGCCTCATAGCCTCTCCACTCTGTTTTACAAAGCAACACAGCCGACATTTACCGTGTGGCAAAGAGAGAAGTGGAAGCCTACAAATTTGACCCCATCTGCTTTAGTACATAAAGAAGTATCGCGTATATTAAAATTTAACTGTTTAATCTGTTTTTGACTATTATGAAATCTTAAGACCTGGGTTATTTCGACATTGAAATATAATGAATTTTGGAAAAAGCACTCACTTATTTTATTAAGCTAGCTATTTCCGTCGAGTTCTAAACTTTCATCTGTTTTAATTGAAAAAATCAAAGAGGATCAGCATACATCGTAAAGTGAGTATTAGATGATATGGAATCCAATTCTTTTACATATAGTAAAAATAGCACAGGACCCAAGATAGAGCCTTGTGAAACTCCTAATGTTAAATAAGACCATTCAGAAGTAACCATAGCAAGATCATGTTTGCTTTTATACTTAAGACTCATTGTTTCTTATTCTCAAGAAAAGCTTTCACCCGATTTAGTGTTACTCCTCGAATCCCATAACTATTTAGTTTGGCCGATAATTTCTGATGGTGCACGCAGTCGAATGCCCTACTGAGATCACAGAATATCCCAAGAGGATTTTCACCCGCTTCAAGAAAATTTAATATTTTTTCATAAAATGAGTTAACAGCTGTAGTAGTTGACTTTCCGCTGCGAAATCCATGCTGATTTTTAGTCAAGAACTTATGTCTATCCAAATATTTCGATAATCTATCCATAAAAGAGTATTCAAGTATTTTGGAAAAGCCTAACTGCACTGTAATAGGTTTATAATTTTCTAAAGAATTAGGGTCGCTTCTCTTGAAAATAGGTACAACTTTTCCAGTTTTCAGGATGTCAGGAAATGTTCCTAAATCAAAGAAGAGGTTTACGAAATATGTGATTGGTTCAATGATCAAATTAATCACTTTTTTAAAGATATTGGAATATCAACTGTGCCAGATGATTTCTTATTTTTTAATTTTTTTGTTAGTAAATGTTACAGTTCCCCTGTAGTAAACGGCTTGAGAAATAAAGAATTGCTTTGTACAGTTATATTATTACTATTTGACGATAGATTATTTAATTATGGAATTTGATCAATTATATTTTTAGGTGGTTGAATAAAGAAATCATTAATTAGTGAAACAATTACTTTAGGGTTTTCATACCGAACCCCATCCTTGTTTATTATTATATTATTATGGTCTTTATTACGGTTAGACAATTCGGACATAACCTTCCATGCAGCTTGAGAATGATTTTCAGAATTTACAATTTTGCTTTGATAGTAAGCTTTTTTAATTTTCTCCGTTAAGAGTTGATGGATCTTCTTCTGGTTTTTGTAAACATTAGATAGTTCCGGATAATTTTTTTGTAAAACAAACAGATCCTTTAAATGTGCACTATAGATTCGCACATCATTATTTGCTTACTTTTTGTCTGCATGTTTATTAATATATAAAATTTTCGTAGTGGAAAACAGATATAAAAATAATAAATAAAAATGTTGTTAAAATAAGTATATGCCTTATTAATATCCCTTATGTTATAAAGGCTCTCCCATCGTTAATTTAGAATCATCTCTTTAAATTTTGAAACAGCACTTTCATTAAAAGTTATTTTTAAAAAGTAAGTGTTTTTGTCATTATTGTTAGCCATATTTAAGTAAAAAAAGAACAGTTCTATGATCAGATATACTATTATCAAGCACACAACATAGTCCCTCGGATTTGAAATTGATAAGAATATGATCGATGGTAGTCAAGCTGGTGTCTGTCACTCGAGTAGGCGAATTTGCTACAATAGGAGAGTAGATAAGAATATTTTAATGAAAAAGTCTAAAGGCGGACATCCGTGTTTCACTGAAAAATAAAATTAGGTAGATGTCCATGCAACTTCACTTCACAAAATTAAAATGTAAGCAAAAAATTAATAAATTTTATCACTAATATAGTAATGAAGAAGTGGGTCTTTTATGTAGGGTTTTTTCAAAGTGTTCTATTGAATATATCACGTTAGAAATTTTACTAAAACATAAACTAATTGTTTATTTAAATCAAGTTCTCAATGAAAGCATAATGTTTTAAATTAAATATTTTTTTCCCCTTCTTTCTGCAATTGAGGAGTGGGTGGGTTCACAATTATATATGTATGTCTTTTTTCAGTGCATGTGTCTGGTTAACTTTGTCTGACCAAATCGTTAACTGGATATTTTGATCTTCATCTTTTTGTTTCTTGCCAGTTCAATACATGTATATGACATGATTTGTCGCTTCAAATGATTAAGATAGTTTAATCCCTTCCATAAAGGTAACTTCATTTTTAATAATATCTAAATTAGTAAAATTCATTGTCCTTGTTTGGGGTTTGAAGACATACTTGTCTTGTAGACTAAAAATAGCTACTAATTCTCCTAAATGTTTTTATTAAGTCTGCATCATGATCTTGACAAATATATTGCTTTATTAGGGCTGATCACAATTTGCTCCAATAATCTGGTAGTATCGCGTCATTTGTAATGGCTGTCAATTATGCCCACGTCCTCACGAAAGCCTCTTTCCATCAGATTCATATCCACTAATCTGTATTGTAATTTCTCTGATTAATGTGGTCAAGAATGATACATAGTTTTTTTCCGCTGTTTGCAAAATCCTATAAAGAATATGTTTCATTCCTACAAGCAAGCCAATAGTAAATAATTCACTTTTAAAGAATGATAGAGTTCGGGTGAGCCCCTTTGGATTAGTACGTCTCAAAGAAATTAAGCTATCAGTGTGATTATTTGTCTAAGAAATTCATAACAGTTTCTAGACCAACATTTCGAAAGCACAAAGTCTGTCTGCTGCTTTTGTCAATTTTAAATTTGTTGCAGTTGACATTGTTCACTTTCAGCAAGGCAGAGTTTTCTTCTTCTTTGAATAATAAAGACCAAATATCTACGTATTCCATCTCTAACAATACAATCCACAGTTTATATCATTCCATATTGTTAAATGTCTATGGTTGTCTACGAAACAAAGATACTATTGTCTTCTCAATAAATCATTGTAAAAACAGTATTTGTTTTCTAGTATTGTGGCCTTAAGAGAATCTCTCATTCACGAGATTTTTACCATCACAGATAATTCTAAAGTCCTGATTAATGAAGATAAAGCATACTCTGTATACCTTAATTTCAGCATTATCTGTTTTAACAAATCCTTATTTTCTAAAAAAGACTACATTATATCTATTTGTTTTTGGATTTATAACTATTTTCTACCTTAGTTTGATATCTAAAAACAATTATCATTTCAGATTCCTTTTCATTCATCAACATTATTACTATTATTAGTAAAATTTTTGATATAGTTATTTTAACATATCCAATTCCTTATACTTCGAAACGATCTGAAGGAATTTGATAGCACCTGTTGATTTTCACCTATTAATAAATGTTCAACAGATCGAAAGTAATTATAAAAGGGATCTTCATTCATTCATCTTCCTCATAACTTCCATTAACTAAAATGATTATACCCAACCTGCAAATATTGTCGCTTTGATAATTTGTAGAATGAATCACCAATTATTTGCTTAATCTTACCTTGAACAGATGACATAAATTTACAATAGTTCTATTTGCAATAGTGCAATAATACATTTTTTTTGTCGCCGGGGTATACACGCACATGGAAATTTAACATATTAACGGCGAATGTCCAGAGCTTATTACAGAGCAGGAGGACAGCTGATGTTCTTAATAGTTTTTATAATTTTGACTTTTTAGTACGCATATGTTTTGTGTCTAGATGCACATATTGCTAGTAGGGCTCTAAGGCATGTGACATTCGCGCGAAAGCAATTTCTATCTCTGCAAATATTGATTTAAGAGTATTCTCGATTAGCGTGAACAGTTGCTGATTGAACGTCGTCATGTTTTCAACGGTGGCATGTCGATAGAACGGTTACTACGTTTCTTTGAGAGAATATCGACAATAATCATAATGAAGAAACCGACAGCAGTGATGGCCACGAGCAACAACAATTTGGATCTCTCGTGCGTACGTTCGAGGTTGACTATATTCGAGCAGGTATATCAAACCAACGAGTCAATTATGCCGTAACGAGATAGTTTATAGTTTGTAAGCGAGACGACTTTATGTCACGTGTCGACTATTGTACTACTGTGCTAATGATAAACGAGAAGCAAAATACATATTTTCCATACGCTAAAAGATATTTCATATACCAAAAACGTAGAAATAAATTGAAATGTTTCAGGTATGGGTCTGCCTACACTGTTTATGTGGGTGATAGTTGATGAATATTTTTTAGCATAGAATGTTCATTCTATTCTCTTCAGGGCATTTAGGCTAATTTATCATTATTCTTTTTAATTGTTTAAGTTTACAAGAAAAAACTGAAACTATTTCAGGAAATAGTAATTAAAACATGCTTATAGACTCCATTATTAGCGTCATTACAACGAGAACAGTTGACGTGTGCTTTAACTTAAGCTAATTAATAGTAATGGAGCATCGACGGAACAACTGTACCTACACTCCGCAATATCCAGATGATAATAATAATAATAATAATAATAATAATAATAGATCGTCCGTTCCTCGTGTGTACCTCCCACGAAATCGGGGGGGGCGAGGGCTCTTGGGGTTGGAGTGTATGTATGGCAGAGTAGCACTGGGCATGGCATGTAATGTCCTTAGGAGCTCAGACCCGCTCCTGCAATTAGTGAGAGATCACGAAAATGTAGGGGTGGGAGCAGGATTGTTGAAGGCGGCAAAAAGGGCCGCAGATGAACTTGGTCTCGCATTCGACGACAGGCGAGGAGGCCGGCGCGGTGCTGACCCAGAGTCAGTCACTGAATTTCAGCCACCTCGCCTAAATGCCCAGATAAAATCTGCCGAACAGGAACGTCTGTTTAGGCAGCATGTCGATAAACCCATGCACGGGGTGTTCTACAAGAACCTAGACACACTGGGTTTATCGACAAGGCTGACATTCGCCTTTTTAAGGTCAGCTGGGCTAAAATCGGAGACCGAGGGATTCATTGTGGCCTGTCAAGACGGTGTAATTAACACGCTGGTCTACCGAAGCCGCGTAATGGGTGTAGAGGTTACTGATATAAACTGCAGAACCTGCCGTCAGGCGCCGGAATCGCTCATGCATTTACTTTCCGCATGTCCGGTGTATGCGATTTCGGCCTACATCCATCGCCATAACGCGGCATTGCGGGTGCTGTATTATCATCTTCGGCACTCGTACGGGATAGACCAGACACCAATGCTGCCTTACGTCCCTGGGGACATCGAGTCCGTTGTCGAAAACGAGCGGTGCCGAATTTATTGGAACTACTCGTTTCCGACAGTCAGGCTAATTCAAGCCAACAAGCCTGACATAGTTCTCCTCGACCATCAACGCAAGGTGATGTTTGTGATCGAGTTCTCGGCACCTGCCGAGCCAAACATCACTTTGAAAGAGGAGGAAAAACGGACCAAATACCGTGATCTCCGGTACGAGCTCCAAGTGCTATACCCAGGCTACTCAGTCAAGATGGTAGTCCTAATAATCGGTGTACTCGGTGGTATGCAGCCTACGCTACTCTCGGAACTTAAGACCATACCTGTCTGCCAGAAATCAGCAGAATGGCTGGCAGGCCAAATGCAGAAAGCGGTTGTCTTGGGGTGCCTCCGCCTACTTAGGGCACACGATTCTGGTATTTATAGTCACTAACCCCACAGGTCGTGGGGAGTAGCTGTAATTATGGCCGGCGCGGCTACCGTGTGGTATCGGTCGGAAAACACGGAAGCCCTGTCCGGCAACGGATAAACCGGATTTAAAAAAGAAATGATAATAATAATAATAATAATTTATTAGTGTTAATGTAGAAGCGTACTTACACAAGTCAATAAGTCAGGTAGTGATAGTTATTACAAAACACAAATGAAAAAGAATATAAATAACAAATGAAACATGTAAAAACGAACGTAAAACACAGTGTATATAATAATAATAATAATAATAATAATAATAATAATAATAATAACGATTATTTACCCATTTTGTAAATATACATTGTATTTTAACTTATATAACAAATGTTTACAAACGAATACTAATATTAGGTACACTCAACCTCAAAAAGTCATAGTCTGCAAATTCCCTGTAGTAGTAGAATGCCTTTACAAGGAGACATTTTTTAATTGTCATTCGAAAATTTTTAATGTTTTCTATGTTTTATGGTAGTTTAATAATCACTTGACTTGCTAAATAATTTGGTCCATTCTGTGATTTATTTAATCTACAATACGGAGTAATAATAATATTTTTAGGTATTATAATCGCGTTGGTAGGGTATCTATATGAATTTGCTTTAATATATGTTAAACATACCAAAACATATAGAGAAGGTAACGTTTTTTTCTTAAAATGTTTTCTTAACCGCTTCTCAAGTCACCGAGGTAACTCCTTGAAAATCCAGAATGATTTTGTGTTAGATAAAGAGAATGTTAAATGTCAAATTCAATAAAAGCATTTTTACAATCCCTAGTATATCCGAGACGTGTTATAATTCTAATTAATTTTCTCTGTATAGCAAATACATTATTAAAGTCTGCAGTGTCCTCCACACTATTATACTATGACTCATGATTGAATGACATAATGCAAAGTAAGTCGATCTCAACATATCTCTAGACACAGTACCTGAAAGGTTACGGATAAAGAAAACTTTGCTACTCAATTTTCGACAAATGTTGTCAATGTGTTCCACCTCAAACAAGGATCCAAATAAAAACCTAAAAATTTTACAGTAGATATTACATCAGTAGAAATCTCAAAATTGCCTAACATGAACATTATACCTTGAGATTTAGTTTTATTACAAATTAGATTATTGGAGGCAAACCATTGTTCAACTTTTGACCGAATTTCGTTACTTTTCACTTCAACGTTTATTAAATTATCTGCTCTAATGGAGATTGTAGTATCATCTCCGTACAGAATTTACGTGATACATTTTTTTGCCATATCGTTAAGTAAATCAAAAACAGTAAGGGTACTAACATGGAACCCTGAGGCACATCTGTCTTTAATATTTCTTTACTTGATATTATGTTGTTAAATGTAACAATCTGATTACAATTATATAAATAAAATTTCAGTATTTTTATACTATTAACGTAAATTTATGTGAATAATTTTTCGATTAGAATATCGTGTGTAACGTAGTCAAAAGCCTTACTAAAGTCTAAGAAAATCGCATCATTGCATTCACAGTTTCTTGTGCGTTGAGGACATTATTAACAAAGGCCAACATTGCGCTAGTAGTGCTGCGATTCTTTTGGAAGTCGTGGTGATATTCAAAAAAGAGATTATTTTATTCAAAATATGTAATTAATCTCTTGTACAAACATGTTTCCAATATTTTTGATAAAACCGGATGAATTGATATTGGGCTATAGTTCGTAAGATCATCCATATCATCAATCTTAAAAATGTCACTTTTAATATGTTTCGGAATGTGGTCAAGAGACATTCGTCTATCAATTTTGGAAGAGGATATATTATGAGATTTTTTATAGTTTTTACGATTTTCACACTTAATCCATACACATCTTTATTAGATTTACTTTTAAGATTCATGATTATGTCCTCGTATTTCGGTGTAAGTAACCTCTGTAACATCAAAGTCGGTACTTGGTAAATTATTATAGTTAAAGGTTAAGTATGGGTCTACATTTTCCCTTGGGAGTACAGATCTAAGATTTTTTGAGCTGCAGTGACAAAGTATTTATTAAATTCATCAGGATATATGTCAATATTATTTTTTTCTGTGTTATTCTATTTCTCTGTTTATTTATAATATTCCACATACATTTATTATGGTAACTGGCATTTTTATCAATTTGTCATTTGCTTCTTTTCGTACTTTTTTGATGTGAACACTTGTCATTTGCCGGGTTTTCTACCAGTCACTATTTTTATGTGACACTAAATTTAAACAGTTGTTAGAGCAATGTGAATTCTAGTAAGTAAATTTTCCAACGAAACTCTAACGCCATCTATCCATATTTTATTTTGTTAAAATAATAATGTAGAATCAGTTTTTAAACGTTAAGAAAATTAAAACATATCTCCTGATTTATTTTACATATAAACAAAAATAAGTTCTAGTTTGTAACATTGGTTGAAAGAAATGAAATAAAATGTCTTCAAAAGCCTCTTCTTCTTCTTCTTCTCCAGTTTTTGGCATGTTGGGAAGATTAGGAGTACAGTCCGCTCACTGTAAGGTAGAACACCAAACGAATGAATGTAGCTTGGTGTTCAAACTTAGAGTGACCCAACTATACACACCTGCCAGTCTTCTTACATAATTCTTCTTTCTTGATGTCAATTATAATGTAGTAAAATCGGGTATTTTTGTGAAGAATGGAAATACTTCGAGTGTAAGGTTTCATTGCTGAAATGAGCCAAAAATGGGGTGCTATTCAACACTTAAAAGTTCTAGGAAAAATTGAAAAGGTTTTTTGGGAAAATTATTAACTTGAAAAAAAAAATAGCAAGAGAGCAAACTTGAATTATGTTTCATTTCACACACGTTTTTCGTGGTTTACTCGAAAAGTAAGGGCCCTATAAAGAAATGTTAAATCCGCTGCTTGGTCATAACTAGACCAATTTTAGCAGTAAAGGAACAAACAAAGAATAAAATTGAGGAAGTTGAAGAACGGTGAAAAATGTAGTTTAAAAAAAATTCTATCTTGGTTAATTTTTTATTTTATTCAGGTTTGCTCGAACTTTTTTGGTGTTGAACAGTACTCCAATTTTGGCTTATTCCATTTTGGCTTTTTCACATTCTTAAGCTTAATTTTACTTTACTAGTCTTTAGATAACGATTGTTACTTTCGGCTCATATACAGATATATAAGAGCAAAATATCATATTATTTAGCATATATCATGAAAGCAACAAAATTTAAGTAAAGACTGAACCTACAAATTTATTGTACAGGTGCAAATTAGTACTATTAAATTCTAATTCTTTGTCATGATAGGCGTAAGATAGAAGTAATCTGAATGTAGAGAAAGTCTCATTTCTGAAAATTTCCTATGGCTCATTGTGTTCACTATTTAACCTAACATTAGAACTTGTCTTTAGATTATGCAGCAGAAAACTCTTGATAATAGAAGATGTAAAAAATACTGAAAAATAATGATTTAATAGAAATTATATAGTAGCTTTAAACAATATTTTATTTTTTGTTACTTGGCTCTATTTGAAAATACTTGAGACTTAAAGCAGTCCTAGATAGATTCTTGTAACATCGTAAGTTTGTAGGTGACCGAGAAATCACTATGCTCTCTACTGACAAGATGATACATTAGCAGAAGTAATATTTACTTGACAGTGTGGTAGACATTGTCAACAGCAGTAAAGCTTCAGTGAAAGAAATCTACTATTTCTTTTGATAATAATGCCTCTCATTTTTTGCTCTACTTTTCACTCGTTGCGAACCTATTATAATTAAGTGTTGAAAGAATAATTAATTGATTACCAATGAATTTAGCCAAATCTCTTTATAGCAATCGTATATATTCTTCAAACTCTAAAATTTGGGGGTAATTGGATGCTGTCATGTGTGAGCAAAATATGCCAATTTTACACCTGAAGAGGATTAAATATATCTTTGGATATTTAGATATGTATTATTTTTATTGTTGAAATATTTTAACTCTTTATAATAAAATTTAATTTTGGCAAAAATATTTCTTTTGATTTCTAGTATATCATAATAAACACTTATCCCGGGGGGGGGGAGTTATTTGAATGTCTTTTGACCCCGGTGCGTGGCTTCTTGCTCTTTAGGAGACTATTCACTCATGCCGGATAATTTTTGATCCCAAGAGGGAATTTTTTTACGAGACAAGGAGGTCTTTAAAATGAAAAAATTGAATTTTGGACCTGACGCACGGGGTTTGGATATTTTTAAACTACCTTAAAATTTCCTTTATTTGGTCGCAAATCAAGTGATGAAATAAAATTTTCCGCATCTCATAATCATGACAAAAATATTCGACTTTCTTAAGAGCCTTAGTGGAGCCTAATAGAGCCTCCAAAAATTGAGGCTACAGGTCTTTGGGATTGCTATATGCATGCATTTTTTCAGAATTTTGAATTGATTCCATTGTTGTAAAAAATATAAAATTGAAGTAGGCCCTCTCTTGGGCAGGGGGTTCAATTTTGATATACGGACCCTGCTGACCTTATTTTTTAAGTCCAAGAAACGATCCTATCAGGTTTGTTCCAAAATCTGTGTCAAGGGGCATTTCACCTATATTATCCCGAGGTATCCTTTTACCTTACAATTTTTAGACACCGTTTTTTAAAGGCAGTTGACTTTTCTTCAAACATGTTTTGCCACATTTTCTAGTGGTTCAAATTCACATGTGCAAAAGTTGTGAAATTATGGCAGTCCTATTGGATTCACCATTCTGAATGGTTAATTTTTGATACCCGCTAACTTAAGAACGAAAATTCCGACTGTATTGAAATTTGGACACCCCGCTGTTTCATTAGGGTCTTTCAAGGCATCCCTGGCGCTTCCACATTGTCACGACAAATACTACTTTTGTTAAAAGTTTCATCGTGTCAAGAAAGTGTTCATATGGTCGTCTCTTGGCTTACTGGATTTTAATCTTTCGTCAAGCTGATTTTGGTTCAAACTTGATCCATACAATCCTTCCTAAACATAGTGGAAATCAAGAGGTTCCTGCGATAGCAAACATAAGAATCTTTGTGTCAATCCTAAAACGGTTTATAGGTAGTTAATATTTTCGTTATGTTAAAATTAGTTTTATTCTTCAAGCATTTAGAATAAAAGGACAACTAATATAAAATTTATAAATTTATTAAATTATGTTTTGAAGGCAATATAAAAACGGAAACTTTAGTTAATGAATACTTCTGAAAATGTGACAAAAATTGTAACTAAAAGCCAAATATACAAATGATTTCAAATAAACTATAGTGTTGCCTATATAAAATATATTACAAATATAATTATTACAGAATATTATATTACCATTATATCAAAATTATATATAATTCATACCTCAACAAAATACAATATCTTATATACATATACAAAATTATTATAATATAACATATTAGAAATATTGGTGACCAGCACGCAAATTTCTTATTCCAGTCTGTAGTTTCGAACTATACTTATATATCCATTTCATCAATTATTATTTACATTGTCGTAGAAGACAGTGGCAAAAATATTATTGTTTATGTATTTGTATTCAGTATAGATAATGTTCGAATTATGCTTTATGCTATAATAACTAAGCAAATTGTAGTAGCCTCCAGAGCTGGGTAGTATCCGTTCGTTCGTGACGCATCAAGAACAGACGTGAAGATGACCACTTGCTGTTCACTCTTGTGCATTATTGGT
Source organism: Stenurella melanura (assembly GCA_963583905.1). Taxonomy (NCBI): domain Eukaryota; kingdom Metazoa; phylum Arthropoda; class Insecta; order Coleoptera; family Cerambycidae; genus Stenurella; species Stenurella melanura. The sequence goes on along the minus strand of OY757314.1, from coordinate 102,062,421 downwards.
AGTGGGAATTTGGAGTAAATCGCAAATCAAGAATAACATGTTTTAGATTTAGACTGCTTAAAGTATTCACAAGTAAGTGGCAAATGACCACCCATTTCCTACACATCTTAATATTTTTCGTTATTGTCTTTTCGATATTTTTTACGCATTTAAAGATAAATAAACAAATATGCACATACTTAATGATTACCCACTGTTGAAGAAACTGTCTGTGAAGTACAACACAAGGTTGCCGTCCTCGGCACCTGTTCAGAGGTTGTTTTCTTTTCCCTTCATGGTTGATGCACGCCCTTACCGATGAAGATTTAAGGTTCTGGTTTTGAGGAAGGACAACTCTAATAAGCAAGGTTTAGAATAATGTTACCCAAAAATTGTATATGTCTTGCAAATAACAGTAAATGGTGTTTCCTAATAACATATGTACTTTTACACTGTTCTTCATTATATTTGTACCTTAGAGTTAAAGGAGCTTATCTTCAAATTAGTAATAAATGAGGTTGACCATTCCAAGAACTTTATATTTCATAGTGGTAAATGGTCGTATTGTTACCAACTATACGATCCTTTACCACTATGAAATTTAAGTTTCTTGGCGCATTTCGGTAAAAGTATTATTTCCATTTATCATTAAACTGGAGATACACTCTTTATTTCTAAGATGCAGATAGAAGTATCTGTATCCGTTATCCTAAAAATGTATTCAAATACATGTATTTAGAATACATTTATTAATAGGGTATTTGTATTTAGTATTCGTTATCTGTACGACATATATATAGTATCCGTATCCGTTATTCAAATACTTTCATCAGGTATCCGTACCCAGCTCTGGTGGAAATATTCTACCATTATTGTATAGCAGTAAGTTTGAGTTGAGATTGAAAACCAGTAGTTACCAGTTTTATAAACTGCATTCTTTGATTCACAACATGTGGTTCAGACTCCACTATAAACTGTAGGGCCTCGTTTCTCTTTACCTAACACAAAATCATTCTGGTCATCGGTGACTTGAGAAGCGGTTAAGAAAACATTTAAATATTAAACAACATTTGTCAAGACATGTTGCGCTTCGTGCATTACACAGTGGTACGAAAATAAAAACATGTTGTCAAAAGTCGACACAAAGCTTTAAAACAATAGCAAATTTTTGCACAAAACAGAAATTTACTTTCAAGAGGGTTTATTCCTTTGTTATGTTTTTGTTTCTGTGACAAGGCCGATAAGAGTGAGTATATCTGCAGTTCAAATAACTCCAATAAGTAATGCGCTTTCAATGGCTACTGTTGTGAACTGTTTATAGTGAATTAAAATTTTCAACTGAAACTTACAGAATATTCCATTCAAAATATGTACTTTAAAAACATTGCTGTGTTCAATGGTGGTTGATGACCTCCTCCATGAGCTGAGTAATTCTGGCTTTAACATTCAAGGTTATGCTAATGGTCTAGTTATTACTGTGAGAGGTAGGTATAAGGTTATGATCCCAAATCTCATGCAAATGCATTAAACATAATATCCATGGTGCTCGCTAGAGGGCCTTAGTGTCAATTCGAGCAAAACAGTTATTGTTCCGTTTACCAAAAGGAGAAAACTAAGTTTAAGAGCTCCTATGTTAAATGGAATAGTACCTAACTTTTCAAGTGAAGTTCTAGGAATACTTCTGGATAAAAAACTTACCTGGAATTCGTATTTAGAAAGAACACTTACCAAAGCCACTGCGGCTGTTTGGACATGCCGCAGACTGTTTGGTAAGATTTGGGGTCTAAAGCCGAAAATGATCTACTGGTCTCATCTTTCTGTCGTGAGTCCCATGGTGACCTCTGCATCATATATGTGGTGGCCAAAAACTGAAAGAAAACCAAAAGAAAGAAAGTTGCAGAAGTTGCAACGCCTTGTCTGCTTAAGGATTATAGGAGCAGTATGCTTCGTGCTCTGTGCTCTGTCCCACAGTAGCTATGGAGGCAATAATAGACCTACAGCCTCTACATCTGCATGTACGGAAGGAGGCAGCACCCAGTGCCCTAAGACTTCAATGGGTAGTCTCTTTCAAACCAGGATTCTGGGATTATTTCAATTGGAATCCACAACTAAACCCACGGTCTCAGTACCAATTAAGCGGGACATTGGCTGCCCGTTTGATGTGCCAATTGAGAGCCGTCAAACGAGCAAAGGCGAAGCCCTGCAGTTGGAGAAGGGGTCACTCATCTGGTATAATAATAATAATAATAATAATAATAATAAAAGGTCTTTATTTCCAATACAAATATAAAAAAAATAAATAATATACAGTTTCTGCAACAGATGGATCGAAGATGACTAAAGAAAGAAAGAAATACTTATTAGAAATTAAGAATTTAGTTCTGAGTATTAAAAAGAAATCAGTTCGTTCGGCCATAAAGTGCCTTCAGAAAGTTAATTTGTCTGAAAAAGTTTGGTTTGTCCCCACTGTGAGCGTAGCGGTGCCTAATTGCAGGATATACAGAACCATAGGCAAGACCCCAACCGTATTTCAAGCAGAAATCTATGTTATAGATCTATGTGCCCAGGGCTGCATAAATAAAGGTATTCGAAGGGCAAAGATCTATATACTTTCAGATATCCAAGCAGCGTTAAAAGCTCTCAGGTGATATACTTTTAAGTCTAAAATTTCCTGGGAATGCAATCTCTGAAAAAACTGACAAGAAACAGCAAGGTTACCTTGATGTAGGTGCCAGGGCATGAGGGAATAGAAGAAAACGAATTTGTCGACGTCCTTGCAAGAAAGATGGCCAAGCCCCATTTTCTGGCTTTTTATAAAAATTTCGAATTAACAACTCCTACAAATGCATTGATGACCAGCTGATTTTTTCAAGATTACTTAAGAGTAACATGTAGAATCCAATTTTCGAATTGTCCGGCACAATAGATTCCCCGACTTTACAGTACTACACGTGGAAATCTTTCGGAAGAAGTGGAGGGGAAACGCCAGGTTTTCGAAAATTTTCGCAGAGAAAAAAAGTTGTGGATTAGGCGCGATTAAGCCACACAAGAAGTTATAAGAGGATATGTATACATTCATTTTTTGTACGCCGGCACCTAGACTATACCCCTCTGATTCAATTCATGGAATAATATCACGGAAAAACAATATTCTCATATATTTGTTTAAATTTTTCTCTCATTATGTAAGTGACTTTAATGCGGGTAAAAACGAGAAATCACACTAATTAGTTGCCATCTATAGAACTACCTCTAAATACCACCCTTTTTTGTTCGTTATTTTTTCTATATACAGTTGGAATTTTAAAATCGCTTAACATAAATTCAGAATTTTGATAACAATATTATTTCTCGGATCACTATGCATTAGTTGGCTTTTTTTATTAAATTTTCTAGGATCACACTCCGACAATCTGCTTTATAAAATTAGATATACCAATTTTATTCTGAATTAAGCATATACATCGATAAAATAACATTAAAGAAAATTCTTGAATCCCAATCAATCCAAATCCTTTTATTTCGACTAACTCAAAGGATACTATTCCTTTGTAGTTTGAATTTTTAAGAAATTAAAATAAAAAAGGAAGCAACAAAAGACAAATTGTCCTACTGTCTAACAAATTGAGTGACAACTCAATTTAAAAAACATATTTCTCTCGACTTGCTAGATTGACGCAGCGTAATTTTACATCTTTGTACTGTTTAACTTTCTTGTACTTTGTATCTGGGAACGTTTTGAAGGATAACGTAGGAAGAAAATTACAAGGAGTTTCCTTTTCCTTTATTATATCGTGTTCTTAAACTTGAATGAATATTAAGAGGTGCTACTTATCTTGGAACGTAACATTTGTCTCTTATGGGTGGATTTACCTAACACTATTTATAATTAGTGAACAATTATTATTATACCATTCGGAAATACAAAACGAAGAGTATATTGGATTTTAAACTCTAACATTAATCATATTGTAGTACCGAATTTTACATTTGCTTCTTATTTTGCACGTAGCAATCATATCCATGGTGGCTCTTTAATATGCGTTAGGACTAAATCTAAGTTAGTCTATAATGAAATGTGTATATTTAGGAAATTATCAGTTGAATGTCACATTGAAATGTGTGGCATCTCTATAAATTTAAAGCAAAATGTCAAAGTTGTAATATGTTGTGTATACAGACCTCCAAACGGTGATTTAAATATTTTCCTTAATAAATGGACATCGGCCTTAAATTTTGTTACCAAAAACAATTATAACTACACTGTTCTGTGTGATGATCTCAATATAAATCTGTTAGACAGGGGCCTACCCACCAAAATTGTTATGTGACACATTTGAATCTTTTCAACTAAATATCACCACAAATGAACCAACAAGAATATTTCAAAATGTAAATGGTCATATTAGTTCTTCTGCACTAGACTACCTAGTAACAAATTTGCCTCCTCCAAATTATAAAGTACAAGTGTACGATGCACTACTAGCAGATCACTTGGCTCACTTATTTTCATTCAGTGTTAATATAGAAAATAAATGTGAAAAAGTTTACAGGTTAAAAAGAACTCTGAGGGAAGAAAATATTCATGAATTTATTGTACGGTTATTAAAAAACAATTGGGAGTATATCTTAACATTAGATACGAGAGATGCATTTAACACTTTCTTGAGTGATATACAATGGTGTTTTGATGTATCCTGTCCTCTTATACATGTTGAATACAAGAGCAATAATAAAAATGAAAATGGGTGGTTAACCGATAAAATAATTAAAGATGGTCAAATACTCAGAAATCTTTATAATAATTTGAAAAACAACTTTAATGAATATAATGCCGATACTTATAAGAACTTGAAAAGACAGCACAAGAGAAATATTAAAATTGCGAAACAAACATTTTATAATAATAAAATAAACAATGCACATAACAGATCTAGAGAAACTTGGAAAATAGTAAATCAGAGGCTTGGCAAAACTAATTATTTAAGGAAACCCATACAATTAAGTATTGGTAATAAATTAATTTCTAATGATATTGAAATTGCCCATTTTGTTACTGCTGCCTCAAATAATGTAAAAAATCATTTCGGCTATAATTTATCATTGCTGCACACAATATCTGAAAACAACTCTAATTCATTATTTTTTTTTTCAAAGTTACAAAGTCAGAATTGATTGAAATCGTCAGCAACCTGAAAAACAAGAGATCATCTGGTCTAGACGGGTTAACAGCGCAAGTAGTAAAAAATATAATATTAAATATAGTTGACCCTTTATTATATCTTATTAATAAATCAATCTTAAATGGTTACTTTCCTGATGCACTTAAAATCTCATCAGTCATCCCAGTGTTTAAAAAAGGCTGTGAAAAAGACATAGATAATTACCGACAAATATCTTTATTGAGTGTAGTATCAAAAATTATAGAACATATAATAAGTAATCGGATAATATCATTTTTAGAAAAATATAACCTATTAACAAATTCTCAGCATGGGTTTAGAAAGGGGAGATCAACTGAGAGTGCATCTGCAAAAATGTTTGATTTTGTCTACAGGGAATTAGATGATGGGAAGCATGTTGTAACAATCCTTTTTGATCTTTCTAAAGCCTTTGACTCTGTTAATAAAGCAATTCTAATTAGTAAGTTAGAGGCTATCGGCATTAGAGGTAATGTGCTAGGATGCTTGATTTCCTATATGCAAAATAGGAGTTTGAGGGTAAAATGCAATGAGGTGGAGTCTGACAAAGTTGATGTTGTTTTAGGTGTTCCCCAGGGATCCGTATTAGGCCCATTATTGTTCTTGATATATATTCTTGATATATATTAATAAACTTCCAATATTTATTAAAAACGGATATACCATCATGTATGCGGATGACACTACGGTGACGGTAACAGCTAAAAATCCAGATGAACTTTATAATAAGGTTCAAACTGTCATGGCCGAAATGAGTACCTGGTGTGATCGGAACAAGCTAATACTGAATGAAAGTAAGACAATATTTATACATTTTAATTTAAGGCGCCCTGTTATTTTGCCTGAAATTACATTAAGTGACTGTTCTAAATTCCTAGGTACTTTAGTGGATAGTGCCTTATCGTGGGAAGAACATATTAATTATGTATGTAGTAAGTTAAATCAGGCTTATTTTGCCTTACTACAGCTTAAAGAAAATTTAAATGAAGTAGGACTTGTGGATGTTTACTACGCACTGGCGTATTCACACTTATCCCTTAACATATTTATTTGGGGTAGATCTTCCTGTGCTAACAGAGTTTTTATCTTGCAGAAAATAATAATGAGATTATTGTTTAATTTGGGTTTCAGGGAGAGCTGTAAGACCATATTTATAAATAAGAAACTTCTTACAGTGTCGAGTATCTATATATACAAATGTTTACTGTATGTCAAGAACAATTTAGAATCTTTTAAATGTTTATCATGTACATAATACGCGGTACATAATACGCGGAACAAAAATATTTTAGCCATCCCCTTACATAGGACATCAACATATAAAGAGTCATTTCATTATAATTGCATTGTATTATATAATAAATTACCAAGTAATGTGCAAAATATGGCTTTATCAAAATACAAAAATACTGTTAAAAATATATTATTGAAAAATGGTTACTACAGTATTGATGAATATCTAACACAAGAATTATAATTTGAACTTTTTATATTTACATTAAATGTTGTTCTGTCTCAATCTCTGTTACAGTGCTAAATTTTTTGTTTTTATGTCTTAGTAAAATGACTACATTTACATGTAATTTAAATGTCGTTGATTATTTATTGTTAGCTGTTAGTTATACTTACTTCATTGTTATGTATCTATTTTATTACTTTTATTATTGTCTTTATTATCTTTATATTTTGACTTGCCATTTATACCAAAACGTATCTTTTTAAATGTTGAATAAATTATTATTATTATTATTATTATTATTATTATATATGGTCGGCACATTTCTAAAACCAGTAATATCACTCGTAGAGAAATCACCGTGTTAGTGATCGAACTCTGAGCAACTTTAAACTATCCGTCCGTCCGTCCGTCCGTCCGTCTGTCTGTTCGTCCATCACGTTTCTTGTAAGCACTATAACTTAAGAATGAAAATTCCGATTGTATTGAAACTTGAACAGTAAGTTCGTGTTAGCTAGAGAAAGAACTCTGCTTGTCCAAAATTGATCGATAATTAAAAAAGTTATTAATGACTCAATTAAAAAAAAAATATGTTCTGTAATTTTGTAAAAAATGTATAGGACTAATATTATTTATAGAAAAACTGCGAAGAGTATTCTATAAAATGTGCGACTATTATATGAAAAGTGCAGACAATAACGGTTCGCTACTTTTATATTGCGCGTAATTTCATGAATAAAAGGCAAAAGACACGCATTATTGACTCATTCTAGAATAGTAAATACAGTAGAATGGTAAAAACTGCCGGATTATTTCAGATATGCAAGAAAAAGACAATGGGTGTAGTTTCGAAGTCATTGTTTCTCAATAGCAGCCCGTATAAGTTAAGGAATATATTTATTATTAAAATCAAACAAAAATTAAAAAGTTGATATCAAAATTATAGTTATTCTTTTATACATATACCATACAGCATAACATCATAAGTTGGCTGCTAGATAATAGCAAATATATACTTTATGAAATAAAATTGTTATTCTGATTTTTCTCTAATTTCCATTCATATTCCTTTAAAAAGATTTGTCCGAGTCGTGCGGTGCACAGTGATAGAAAGTGCTACTAATGTGGACAAAATTCTCTCTGAATGCCAATTTTTATCGCTTTGTAATAATTTTTTTAAATGCTCGTAAGAAATAGTACTGCACATGCAAATTTTTTGAATTTCTTTATTAAATTTTTAGTAAAAATGGATTTTTCATAGAGAAATTATATATTACTATTAAAATATAGCGTTTTCCTTTATAAAATGCTAATATTTTAGGGTGTGATTGCTTAGGTTATTTTATGAAGAAAAGTTCATATGAACATATGTCCGCAATGGCTTAAATTTTTTGCTACAGGGTGTTGAATTTTTTTCTTTTAATTATTATACTCTTCGCAAATACAAAACGAAGAGTATATTGCATTCGATCAGCACATTTCTAAAACCTGTAGTATTGCTAGTAGAAAAAAAATCATATAACTGTGTTGGTGATCGAATTCTGAACAAGTTTCAACATGTCCGTCCGTGCGTCTGTCCGCCAGTCTGCTGTCTGTCTGTCCGTCTGTCTGTCCGTCACGTTTCTTGTAAGCACGATAAGAATGAAAAGTACTGTTGTATTGAAACTTGGAGAGTAAGTCAGTGATAGCTCGAGGAAGAACACTGTTGTTCTTGAACAAAATCGATCAATAAATAAAAAAAAGTTGTTAGTTTTATAAATTACACAAAAAAATTGTTATGTTTTGTAATTAAACAAATAATGCCTAAAACTAATATTATTTACAAAAGAAGACTGCGAAAAGTATCCTACAGAATGTGCAACAATTATATGAAACGTGCAGTAAACCGGCGAAGAGTATTATGGTTAGCTTATTTTTAATATCTCAGAAAGTACTTTGGATATTATTTTCAATTTTGGTATGTGTTGATAGGATATGGAACCACATATTTTAGTTAGAAAACTTAGTTTATTGTTCCACAACTGGCGTCCCTGCGAACTTGTCCTCTGATAACTTTCATCACAAAAAGTAGTCCGCTACTGACATTTTTCCATGTGGATATTTTTCCTGAATAGCCTGGTCAATTCTACGTTAAAAGAGTTTCTTGCGTCTTTCTCGTCAGACTTACAGTTCTCGATTAAAACAATTAAATTCAAATTGAAACTAATTACACAAGCACACAAAAAAAGTTGTATATTCCACGGTCCAGACCAATAATTTCCGGTGTATTTTGGCTTTCTGAATCCGAATCCGCTGTCAGTTTTTCCCCACCACGTCACATATTTTTTCTCTCCTCAAAATCAGCAGCAACAATTAACTGAATTTTTATGTTTTTCTAACTGTGCGGTGGCGCAGATTTTAAGTAGCGCCCGCGGAATAGACTCCTGTATCGCCTAGCTCAGCGGTAACAATCTCGGCTATTAATTAAATTAAGGAATTTTCATCAATATTAAGTGATGAGGTTTTAGCTAGTTCCAGCAGATGCTCATTTTTGTAGTAGTAACATGTATGTAGGAGATACCACGTAGTAACAAATTGAAATAAGCAACCATCACTACCCTTACTCTCAACACTGACCCAAAATTAATACATTCCACATTCATTATAAAGTTTTCATTTCAATCTTGCTTAGTATAAAGTCAGAATACTTTTTTAGAAAGTATGAGAGTTCTTGATTAATATTCCTTAAATTAGTTTGTATTAAAAATTACAATTTTAACAACATGCAATTTTTCTCGAGATAAAGATTAATGTGTAGATTTAAAATGTGCACGGTACGGGAAATTTAATTTTCTCTAATGATTCATACAAGCGTGTAATTTAAAATGCAGTACGTGTCCCTGGAATGAACACGTGATACGTGATATTAAAATATACGAAACAAGTTATATTTGTATTATTAGATAAAGTCGTTTACTACCTGGCTAATTTAAATATAAGTTAATTACGGCACTTCGTGTCATACATCAATATTTTACTACCTTTGTTATTAAAGACATTAAGTTTAATTTTTAAACACTTCTTTAATGTTTATTAACGCCTTTCTAGTCAACTCAATGACTGATTGTGAATTGTAGGTAAAAATTTGTCTCATAAAGGAAACGAAGCCCTATAGTTTCGAATGGAATTCAAACCAATTAATTGGTAGTTTAACAGTGATTATTTCATGCGTTAACATTGAAGCCACTGATATACCATTTTTTTAAATCACTCAACCGCACCGATTAAATGTTGTTATTAGTAGTAAAAGAAATTAAGTCTGCCTATGACAGTACAAGCGTGTATAGGTTTTATTGCTGTAAAACTCTGTACACAGTTTTGTCGCTATAAATTCCATAGGAGCTGCTGACATTATGTTGAAATGAATATGAGACATATTCTTTAGGTATAGGATTTTGCAAACAGCAGAAAAAACTATCTATGAGAATTAGAAATAAGAAAACTATCTGTAAGAATAATAATTTCCATTCGTTGCATTCTTTCGATAACCTGTATTCTGGTTATGCTAGCAATTAAAATTCTAAATAGAATTTGTCTATTTCTTATTTGATAATTCTCATTGTAACATTAGTATCCAGATAGTCCCCTATGACCATGTAGAGTAAACTAGTATCTACATAACCTTACGGCCATGGAGGAAGCAAAAAATATTTCTCTTTTAAACATGACATTATGTTTTATTTCGTGAAATATGACCGGCAAAAATCACTTGGGCTTTTTTAAATTAGAAGTATAATTATTTTCAAGAACCTATTAACAGAAATTAATACAACTTATGTAAATTATAGTAATATGTAATGTAATATATAGTATTGTCACGTGTCTCCACCCTATAGGAAACCACCCTTTAAAATCCGTAGGTTCAAAAATTATAACAAGAGATAAACATGTTTAAAAATAAATTATTATTTGTTTGCTTATAATTGTATTGAAACATATTCTTTATAGGATTTTGCCAACAGCAGACAAAAATAACTATCTGTAACTAAAAGAAAAACTGTGTAAAAATATTAATGAAATCTTTATATTCTTTCGCTAACCTGAACTCTGGTTATGCGAGTAAATTAAAATACTAAAATGAATTTGTCTAATTTATTTGACAATTCTCATTCTAACATTAGCATCCACACAGTCCCCTACGGCCATGCAGATTAAACTAGTATCTACGTAACCCCCTACGATTCACTAAAATTTAAAATTTCCACGTTTCGTGACCTTCTAAACATATTAAAAAAAAAATTAAAAATTGGCAAAAGTATTAATTGATTCTAGAAAAAAAAAAAGAATATGAACTTATTTGTAGCTTGTAGCTCAATATTGCATGTAAACATATTTCGCTAGAGGGCGTGGTTTTAGAGTTATTCGAGAAAAATGTGAAAAGGGGATCTTTAACGACCCCCCACCCCCCGCCCAACTATCCATTGGTCAGGACTTCTAGTATGCTGTTCAGGGCACTCCCCCGACAACTATACAAAAATTGGCTACTACATGAATTATTTCCCGTATTCGGTCTTCTTTGGGCTTCGTTGACTGGCCTATTACGTTAAAATATTCCATAAAAAAAGTGATTTAAAATTAATTAGTTGATATTTATTTAAATTATACTTACACTATTGGCAGGTATCAATATTTTAGTCAACTCATTGACAAAGCCATTTTCAAAAGTAAAAGTACTAAACTTCTCATTTCCTATGGTTTTAGGAGATACTTGACAAGTAATTAATGTCTAATATATTATGTTTATGTTTTTGGAAGCTGTCAATTACGTAACTAGAGTGTCTTAAAGTACTTTGTCCACGACTATTAAATAATGTACTCATTATGTATGTGTTTCCGCAAGGATAGTGCTAACCATTATTCCCTGTAGTGAATAATGATGCACAGTCAGTTGTTTATAGGAAATGACATTAGTCACTTTTTACTAAAAATTTACAATGTCAAAATTGCAGCAACCAAAAGACAAGTGTTGTCTCTCTAAGTTTTCTACGAAGCACTCAGATGGTACATGCCGAAGAGGTACTTTAATGAACACTCAAAAACTACATTAGTAAGTTTTTTTTTTCAAAGCATCATCTATTAGCAACACGCGGCAATCCTCAACATTGTTTTTGAAATCATTTGCCTACATGTCTGCAAACTGTATTATTTTATTAGTAAGCCATAACGATGTGTCAAAACGTAATTCTGTAATTGATTTGAAACGTCAAAATTTGTGCGAGTTGAACGCCAACGTTATTTACAATAATTTTACATATTAGGTACTCAAAAAGAGTAATATAATTAAATAAATGGATACTGACAGTGAAAACGAGACTTCGTTGACACCGCCAGAAACGGAGGAAGTTGCAGAAATGGCCTCATTAAACTTGTCCGAATAATCGAAGAAATTATGTATGATGACATATGAATCTTTCTTAAATAGGAGAAATGAAATGAAGATGAATTAAATAAATATTAAATATTTAATAGTCGTGGACAAAGTATAGTATTCTACTCGCACATAATGGCTATTATTCACTCTGGTGATTTACGACACTCGCCTGCGGCTCGTGTCTTAAACTTCACCCTCATGAATAATAGCCATCATGATATGCTCGTTGAATAATATACTATTATACTTATTTTCTCTAAAATCTGACATTATTTTCTGTATAACAGAAGATACACTTTAAAGTTAATATATTTGACAGTTAATTTGGCAGCTGGCAGATCATTCGCTGATGTTTTGTAGTTCAAGATGCTACCCATAGATAATAATAATTTATTTATTAAAATCCAGTTCTAACTTAAGTACAGTTACGGTTTATTTTTATTCTATGAAATTAAGAAGAAAGTTTAGTAAAATTAGTAAAATTTGACACCAGAGGAGTCTGGCTTCCTAAGGCGGTCGCCTAAACGCCATCTGATCATGCAAGACACAAAATCAAATTATGTACAAAAAATACCCATCAATAAAACGTTTTCAATTATAAAAATCACAGTAACAATAGCAAAAAATATTTCAAGGTGTGAGAGAATGGAAGAAATGAGTGATTTTTGTACTATTTCGGAACGAGTATTTTTTTTGGAAATAAATTCATTTTAGAACTTTTTAGTGTCTTTTTTACTACAAATATTAATAAGACAGGTGTTTTGTAAATAATTTCATTCTATAGCAATTTACTTCCTTGTATAATCAGAACGTAGGTTTCCAGAAAAATTCGAAGATTAGGAATTAATATTATAATAGACAGATTTTTCTTTTTGATTAGTCATTAATAATTTTCTCTACTTTCTGCTAAATCCTAAAATTATGTTTATTTCATTATTGTAACAAAAAATTAGTTATTTAATTGTTTTCTCTATATTTTAACAAAAGCAATTGGAGTCAATTATAGTATCCGTATTTATCAATTTATCTTGGGGGGGGATGGTCCCCATCAGAACCAACGTAAAAATCTCTTGCTTTTCTTATATAAAATATAACCCTCTAGAAAATTTCCAACACGCTGTATGGCCCCGCCGCGCCGTTTGCGAGATATTAGCAACACAGCCATCCGCACTACAAATCAAACATTTATTTGACTTCATGACGATAGGATATCAACAGTATATTTTGCATGTCATTAAACGCCTTAATGCTTTCGCTTCGTGAAAATGGACTTATATTTTCCATTCCTAGGTTGATTTGAATCCATACTTAATTTATGTGTTAAAGATTTCTTACTCTCGGCCATTATCTTGATTTAGGTGTTTGTTAAACGCAGATAAATTGCCAAGAAAGTTAGGAATAATATCTTTTTATTTTCTGGAAATACATCTTCATGTAATAAACTAATCGCATCAGCCGTAGGAGGAATTTTCCACTTAAAGTAACAGCGGCGAAACTTACATCATACATCACCAATTTGTGGCAGCTACAAATATTTCCATAACGATACGGAACGTCGGAAATATTATAACTGAAGTTGAACTGTTGAACATGTAAAATGTGTTTACTAATTTTATATAGAAGCTTCAAGGATAGTTGTAATTAAGGAGACGTGTAAATTGGTGTGCTCTCATTTCATTCCGGTAATATATATACTCTTTCTTTAAACGTCCGAAAAACATAACATTTCTTAACTCATTTCATGATATTGAGTTTGACTTTTAGACGGCTGTGCGTTGCTATTAGTAGCGGAGGTAAAAGTACTTTTTTCGACAGGCCAGAAAATAAACTCTTTCTGGACACATTTCCGGAGGGAAAGTAACGCTTTCCGGCCTAGGCCGGAAAGCGAGCACCAGAGATCGGCAAAAGCTTTTCCGATCTCGTGCCAATATTCCTAACTAAAGATGATGGTCTCGGACGATTAGGGGTCGAGCTTGAGCTCTTTGCCCCAATTATCGCTATAGACCTGAACCGGCCTCATAAGGGGTGGGCGTGCTTTTTCGCCTATCCCCCCGCAAATGCAGACGGTATAGGCGATGTTAGCAGATCTCCCCTAGTCCTGGTTGTTGGACCCTGCGGTCGTTTCTTCTGGCGCTCTTCGGTCTTGGTCCTCTTTCCTCACTGGCATGCCGGCTCCCGGGAGCGTGTTTCGCCTGTAGTGAGAGGGAACGGCTGTTGCCGAACCCTCTCGGAGTTTAGAGGAGTTTGGGGGGTTTGGACTAGATGAACGCCCAGAGTGCCAATTGGCATCATGTGCTCCGATTTCGTCTGAAGGAAGTGTGGACTGTGTAGCTCAAGGATTGCACGGGCTAGGGTAAGGGTACCGAGGTGGTTGTTTGCTTGATTTTTGGTCATTCTCTCCTTGCGGCGTGGCAGTTTTTCCGATCCCTGTTATTCTCTTGTTATTCTTGTTACTATGGAAATGAACTTGTGTTAGTTGTTAGGATAGGTGTCAAACAGATAAATACACTTAACCTTTACGCAAGATGTGGTTAGGTTTTGCGGCTCGTCCTGGAAAGAGGATATTTTAAAGAATTTGCACTAGGCGGCACTAACCAATCAAAGGAACAAATTTAAAAGGTAGAGTTTTTGAATAAAATTTCTTGATGAACTCATAATTTTTGTATAGGTCTTCATCAGGAAGTCCTCACCTCTACGTGACGTTCATTTCAACATCAGACAAGACCAGGTCGGATCTGTGAGGAACGCGCCATATACAAAGGATATCTCTTTGTAAATCATCCTTCAGATGGACCCAGGGGCCATTGTTTTTGCCAGTATTGGCATTTTCTCCATCAGTTGTAAGGCCTGTAAGTTTTTCTTTAGAAAATTGATCAATGTTTAAATCCTCAAACAAAATCTTGAAAGCTTCCGAAAAGCCTTCAGCGCCTCATCTCTAGGATTTGTTTTCCGCTAAAAATACTGATTACATTTCCTTATTTTTGCGGCAGCAGCACACAAAGGCTCTGGTTTTATTCGGTCTATTGTCCAGGCCTCGTTGATCTTTCCTCTTTTTCCTTATTTTTCGGCATCGGTATTAGGCCACTAGGCTGCACCAAGACCTTCACTAGGCGGCGTTAGTGCCACTTAGTTTATTACTTAAAATATGCTCTGTGGAATCTGCTTGACTTGCAATACACCTCTTTCCGGTCTTGTAAGGTAAATTACTATTTTCAGACGGGTATTTTGTTTAACACGCCGACTATGCGCATTAACACAATGCGTTTTGGTGTTGAAATTCGAGATTTCTTATCTTAAATTTTTTTATAGCTAATCGACATTTGAAGAAAAAATAGCATGTTTTATTCGCGTACAAGCCACTTAATGTGACTCGTCTGCAATTGCCGGATTGACTTCGTTCGTCCGGCAAACATACAGACTCGTCAGAAAAATATCACTTCTACTCTCAATAAAACAATATACTATTTTTTGTATTTCTTCCAATAGCAACAAATCCTGGATATGGTAAAAGCGACTAAACTAAGTTATTTTTCAACCCACAATTTTAGTGTGTGTTCTTCTTTGCGTATGCATTAATTTCTCTTGGATGGCGTAAGCAGTTGCTATCGTATTTTTGAATCTGTAGAGTATGCTCGGCGGTGGTCCCCTATCAGTTCCATCAAGCTATGTTTAGAATAAGGTGAGCAAGAATAGGAAAAGAAAATTATATTCGAGAATATGCGAGATTATTGCCAAGGTGGCATCACCACGGATAAAATGAGTTGATATTAGTAGATAGGTGTTTTCGTGTAGCTGATACTGAATATAATGTCAAAAGTTAAATATGCAGGATGACGAATGCATTAGGGCTATTCTATTTGCATAACTCTTGACACCAGGTAGAGTGAAAACATCAGTAACAGTTTTTCTTAAACCGCTTATTTTCAGAGATATTTATTAAAAATCTTTCGAAAATCAACTTTTTTTGAAATGCATAAGTTGACGTTCTCTTTTTGATGGTACCAACGTCCAAAACAGTCAATATTCAATTACTATCTTTCAGTTACTATAATTGATTGATTGATTGATTGATTTGCCAGCGTAAGTGTAGGCGTTTGTGAGATGCTTCTTTTTAGTTTCCATGCTTCCTTTTTAGTTTCTATCTGTGATCATCGGATGGAAAGTGTAGGCGTTTGCAAGATGCTTCTCGAGATGCTTCCTTTTAGTTTCCATGCTTCCTTTAAGTTTCCATCTATCATCATCGCCTTATTTATTCTTCCTCCAATTCTTCCGGGTCTGAATCTAGCAGTGTGCACCTCTGCAGCTTGCGTTCACTTCATTTATCTGCAAAGACATAACATCTATTCGCTCGCCACAGGGAGCTCTTTTTTCTTCTTTTCCTATTAACCGTTCCACAGGTAAATATCCATTTACGGCGGATGTGCTCTATCTTGCGATAAGAAATCTATTTATATCGGGTTAGTTATGAGAAAGAGGCCCGAGAGATTAATTTGCACACCCTGTATATTAGTTTGTTACTACAATAATTACTTTCCGCTGCTTTCCAATTCCGGGTAATTTCAATTTGATTACCTGTATTTAATACCTTTTCATTTTTATCCCTAAATTTCTTCTCTGGTGTGTAATAAAATGTCCTGTGACAAGGATTAATAAACCAATAAATAAAACTTCAAAAATAAATTTACTACTTCCACTCATTAGAAACCAGTCCGTTGCTTTTCATTGATGGATGTACTATGGTACCAGATGTCTACGTTACCACACTACACTATCCACATGAGAAATGATGCTCGGTCGTCTTAGCATAGGTATAGGCACTTATAATATACTTGCTTTATTTGATTCTATTTAATAAACTGTACGCGTAATTATTAATTCCATATGAACTTTGATTTCTCTATTATGGCGTTTCATAGAATTTCTTGATGTATTGGTGGCATAAATTTTATCGAGTTTAACGTGGTTTTTACCGCTCTTTTAACTCATTTTCTTAAAAATCTGCATAGACACTTTTCTATATATTTGACACTTTCACTGCACTGACATACATGTCAAGTTTGGCCACCACTTTGTTCAAAATTTGCCAAAATTTTTCGATAACCTACATTCTGGTTATGCTAGAAATAATTTAAAAATCTAAAATTAGTTTAACTATTTTTTATTAGACAAATTATCAATGTAACACTAGTATCTACATAGCCCCTTACGACTATGAAGAGTACGACGAAAATGAGAAAAGGAACCTATTTATTCAATAAAAAAGGAAGTGTGTCCAGTCAGTACCCACATGCGTTTGACTATGACTTCCGTACTACACTAGTGACAAGAATAATCGAGATACGATAATCGAATTAGTCGATTATTAAAATATCGTAATATGATTTAAGAGACGAATAATTCATTCGAGTAATAAATCTGGGATACATATTTACATACCGATGCTTTTGTAATCGGAACATATATTATTGTAAGTATTGTTAAACAGATAAGATTCTGGTAAGGTTCACATTTACCTCTGGCATTACAGACATTCTCTTTATGCAAACAAGAATTGAAGAAAAATTAACACCTAAATAAAAGAATATGCTTATGTTAGTAAAATTTAGTGAGCTAATTCTGTAGCCAGCATAGTAGTACATGGAATTAGATGTTTTATAAATTTTTCCTTAAACTTCTTTAAGAAATAAACTCACGTAAACACACCACAGAAGTTAATTACGAAGTCATACACAGTCACACCTAAAGCTATTAAGTTTTTACAAGTCATTGACGCTTTAAAGTGAATAATTTTTTTGTTCGCTTATACTTGTAATGAAACATATTCTTTATAGGATTTTGCAAACAGCAGAAAAAATTATCTATGAGAACTAAAAGAAAAACTATTTGTAGAATTATTGATTCACAATCTTTGCATTATTTCGGTAACCTGACTTCTGGTTATGCTAGCAGTTAAAATCTGTAATGAATCTATTTTTCTTATCGGACAATTCTCATTATAACACTAGTTTCCACACAGTCCCCTACGGCTATGTAGAGTAAACCAGTATCCACATAACCCCCTACAACCTAGCCATAGGGGACTGCGTGGAAACTAGTGTTACAATGAGAATCGTCCAATAAGAAAGACAAATTTATTTTAGGATTTTAATTGCTAACATAACCAGAATTCAGGATATCAAAATAATGCAAAAATTGCAAATCAAGAATTTTACAAATAGTTTTTCTTTTAGTTCTCATAGATAGTTTTTCTGCTGTTTGCAAAATACTATAAAGAATATGTTTCATTACAAGTCATTGACTACTTAAACTTGTCAAAATACTATTTTTGACAATAAAAACGGCGATTTACTTGAAATCTACGCGTAAGAAAATTTTTTAAATTGAAAATTCGGATTCAGCTCATAGAAATACATAAGGAATAAGCAGAAAATTTTGTTTTTTTATAGACCAGTGTCTTTGAAAAACTGTATCTCGAAATGTTCTAGGCGTACGGAACTCGGTGTGGGCTTAAATTGTAGCAAATTTAATCTACTTTAAAAATGGAGTAAAAAGCTTTTTCTGTAGGACGCATAGTTTAGGAGATATTGAGTAAATTCCAAACAAGGGCAAGTATTTCGCTGTTTTTTGGGCATTGCGCAATTCGCACAGGTCTTTCGAAGCTGCAAAATTGGTTTCTTACTAATGGCAAAGCTTCTAACAACATATTGAGAAATTAAAGCTGCCTAATCTTTTGCAGGGTCGAGCATTTTTCTTTGTATAAACTGACTGGCCTATTAAGATATTTTAGTTTTCTAAATTGAACGTTTTATTGTGAAATGGTTTTTTTTGTGACCATCATTAAGACATGGTTTTTAAAGTTTTTTTATTTGAAACGGCTTGTTTACTGTCTGCAACCCTCAATAACCCTCTGAAAACCTACGAAAGAAAAGATAAAGCAGTTACGCAACATAAAACTTGTAAGTTAGGAACGTTTTATTGCAGAGCAAACTTTTTAATATTATTATTCTAGGAACATCTGCACAGAGGAATTGATTGGTTATAAGCTTTTACACAATGCGTCTATCGGAATATTATTCCAGACATCGAATAAGCAAGCAAACGTATACAATGAAACAAGATAATAGAAAATACCTTTTAATAGAACTTTGATATTGACGTAATTAAATATAAGTTTCAAGTGAGCAAGGGCTCTATACAGATTCGGAAAATTTTGGTTTTGGTACTGCACTAGCACATTATAAAAAAAAGACAGCAGAGAAACTCTCGCCAGCACCGTTGAATTTTCAAAACTAAAATCATTGACAAGACGAAATTTCGGTGAAAAATCAGGGCTGGTTTCGAAATAATTTCATTTCGTAAATATAATTCCGACAGGACCGTATTACACAATTTTGCACAATTTAAGTTAAACATAAATAAAGATTTATGCAAAAAAATATATTTTGAATTTTAACTTTGTTTTATAATAAATAATTAATTAAAGTAAATAACGTTTATACGTTTTCTAACCTGCACAAGCATGTTTTTTCAAATTTCCTTTCAGGCAGATTAATATACAGGGTGTTTCAGTTAAAAGTCCCCAGGCCATTATCTCTAAAATTAATAAAGATATTTTATTTTTGTAAATGGCAGATGATTGATACCAAAGAAAGGTTTAAATAACGGCGATTAGAATTTTTCCTCAACAGCACACAGAGATGGCGCTGCGCTGCAAAACTATTTTTTGATGGCCGGAACCTTGAAACATAAGTCATGTGATTAAACAATAATTTGTGAATAATTTTGATGGTATAGAGAATTTACAAAAAACAAGCCGTTTTGGAGTTACATGAGTTTCTTTCATTAAAGCCAGTACACGTGAATTTTGATAAATCCCTATAATTTATTTATTATTTATTATAGAATATTGGTTACCAAACACCTTTTTTCAAGGTAAGGAAAGTGATATAATACACTATCATAAAATTATGTTTACCACTTCCGGCCAAACCGGAACTAACATGATGAATCAATATCCATATGTTCCTACATATTGCATTTTTTTTTTCTAATAACGCTTCTAATAAAACGGCTCCCAAAACTTAAAGTAAGTAAGACAACAAAGAAAATACACACTAATTTAGAATGGTAATGGAAAATCTACTTAAGAGATATTAGTAGGCTTTGATTTAATTTTAAGTTTGACAGTTATTAAACAAAGTTTGTAGTTGGCGCATTTCAATCATAGTTTCAAACAGAAATAGTGTACTTAGAAACAATTCAAAGCAAATTAATCCAAATAAGGCAATAAAAAAAAATAAATTTAAAAAATGGTTAGATACACCAATGAAGATAAGTTAAATATGATTTTAATATACGGTGAATGCAAAAGAAATTCCCGACAAGCAAAACGATTGTTTTGTTTACGATTTCCAAATAGACCTACACCCGATAAAAAAACATTTATCATGCTGTTTACAAATTTAAGAAACTGGGGTAGTTTTAAGAAAACTATTCGTAACAGAAATAGGCCAGTTAGAAACGATGAAAATACAGCCTTGGTGTTAAATAGTGTTGTCAACAATCCTCAATGTTCTCTCCGGAAATTGCCATCGTAAACTAATCTGTTGATATCTTCGTGCCATAGAATATTAAAATCAAATAAATACCATCCATACAAATTAAAATTGATCCATTATTTAAGGCCTGGTAATTATGAACGAAGATTACATTTTCTAGCTGAATTTTCAGTTCTTTCTGAAGAATGCCCAAATTTTTTAAAAAATGTGCTCTGGAGCGATGAAAGCCGTTTTCACAACAACGGAGTTGTGAGTAAGCATAACTGCCGATACTGGTCACAAAATAATCCTAGATGGATGAGAATGACCCGAAATCAGGTAACTTTTGGAGTTAACGTGTGGTGTGGAATATTAAATTGATATATTATTGGACCATATCTATTCCATGGGACTTTAAATGGAAGAAAATATGAGATATTTTTGAGAAATGTATTGCCAGGATTATTAGAGGCTATCCCTCATAACCAGGAGAATATTTGGTTTCACCAAGATGGTGCACCACCCCATAACTCAGTACTAGTCAAAGATTGTCTTAATGAAATGTACCCTCAGAGATGGATTGGTACTAATGGAGTAGTCAGATGGCCAGCACGATCACCTGACTTGACTCCATTAGATTTTTACCTTTGGGGGTATTTAAAAAGTGTAGTGTACATTGAACCCATTGAGGATATGGCCGATTTGTATAATAAAATATATGCAAGTGTTGCTCCTATAAATAGACATACGTTACAAAAAGTTTGCAATGAAGAGTTACTGAAACGGTACAATATGTGTATTCATGAAGAAGGGAGAAATTTTGAACATTTAATATAATAAGTACCTACTAATAAGAAAGAAATTAGTTTAATTTCATTTTTAATAATATTTCGATAGTTTTTAAATGTATGTTTATAAAACTTTTGTTTACGTTCTTTACTGAATTGTTAATATAAATTTAGCCCATTCTAAATTAGTGTGTATTTTCTTTGTTGTCTTACTTACTTTAAGTTTTGGGATCCGTTTTATTAGAAGCGTTATTAGAAAAAAAAAATGTAATATGTAGGAACATATGGATAATGGTTCATCATGTTAGTTCCGGTTTGGCCGGAAGTGGTAAACATAATTTTATGATAGTGTATTATATCACTTTCCTTATCTTGAAAAAAAGTGTTTGGTAACCAATATTCTATAATAAATAATAAATAAATTATGGGGATTTATCAAAATTCACGTGTACTGGCGTTAATGAAAGAAACTCATGTAACTCCAAAACGGCTTGTTTTTTGTAAATTCTCTATACCATCAAAATTATTCACAAATTATTGTTTAATCACATGACTTATGATTCAAGGTTCCAGCCATCAAAAAATAGTTTTGCATCGCAGCGCCATCTCTGTGTGCTGTTGAGGAAAAATTATAATCACCGTTATTTAAACCTTTCTTTGGTATCAATCATCTGCCATTTACAAAAATAAAATATCTTTGTTAGTTTTAGAGATAATGGCCTGGGGACTTTTAAGTGAAACACCCTGTATACAAGGAGTGTACTGCTGTTTAGTTTGATAAAGTGAGGTTTACAGGATTCTCGACTACTTTTTGTTCCGGAGATAATTCTGATAGCAAGTTTTTGTGTTGTAAATATTGATGCTCAATCAGTAGAGATGCCCCAAAAAATTATACCATACGAAATAAGGGCGCCAAAGGCTGCGCGATACAATATTTTCAGGATGTTATTGTTTAGACCCTTGTTTGCCATCGCTCTCAAGCAGTACCACGTGGCGTTTAGTTACTTATTCAATAATAAAACATGTTTCTTTAAATTCATTTGACTGTCGAACGTAAAACCGAGGGACTTTACTTCTTCTGTAAATTTGATATTATAGTTTACAGTCATGATGTCCGTTTTTTTTCTTTGGCTAAAAAGCAATGTTTTGCAGTACAAACAAAACCCATGTTTTAAAACAAGAACGGAGAAATTACTCTAGACAAACTGCAAAAAGCACGTAAATGGCGTCATGTGTGAACGATCAGCGCAAGTCGTTCCCGCCTTTTAAGTTTGCTCCAATTATAATTTCAAATTATTTTGATATAGTACCCGACTCCCTTCTACCGAAATTACTTTAGGATGTAACGGTTTATAGCAGGTATGTAAACCCTACCCTCGACAGAGTTGAAATTAATATCATCAGTGTATCATGGAATATTGAATTTGTCAATGCTCCACAAATATATAAGATATTATTCCGATCTTGACATAAGCAAAGCAGAGTAAAATTTTTAATTGATCACTGAATCAAATAACTATTTATTTACCGGACAATGCTTCTAAATTTCTACTGTTATTGTGCACAAAAGTGCTAAGTGCGGCTCTGTGGGATACAGCCCAATCAAGAGGAAGGGCATACCAAAATTCATACCCGGAAACAAACAATATGGTTGTATAGAAAAGAAAATTCTCAGAAAGATTTGTGATTCAATGGACACGATCTGAAGTGGCGAATTTATATTAAAAAATCAGAAAAGTTGAAGAAAAAACAGTTTTTCGTATATAAGGGAGAAAGTTGTAGGTGCTAAGAAGATCTTTCGATTGCCATAACACTTTTCGAGATATATTGAGGAAACTGTCAACAATCGGCTTCTCTTGTTTTCGCTGTATCTTTTTCAAATTTACATTTAAATACTCACTATCAACCGTAAGTATAGCTCACGGCAAACCGAAAAAGCACATTCTTGAAAAATTTTAAAATATGTTTTATTCTTCGATATATCGATTTTTCCTAAAAAATTGACGTTCTTGAAAATCGGATAGACTTGCCCCACGGAGGGTTCTACCGCAACGATCTTAGGCTCATCTTCTTTAAAAAGAGTTGTGCACATGTTGTGAAAGAATTGTAAGGGTAATTTTAAGGGTAAATAAATGGCTTAAAACCAATTCCATTTTTTAGGTTAGGTTTCTTTTTAAAATAATTTTTCCAATTTCAGTTTTACAGAAATAACTTATACGGGAATTATTGACATTCTTTAATGAGTTTACAAAAAAAATATGTTGTCCTACGACTTTCTGGAGCCCAGAAATTGGCAAAATTATTTTTAAATAAACCTAACCTAAAAAAATGCTATTATTTTGAAGCCATTTATTTACTCTTAAAATTAATAAAACCGTTACAATTCTTTCACAGCATGATAGTACAACTTTTTATAAAGAACAGCCCAAGATTGTTACCGTAGAACCCTCCGTGGAGCAAGTCTATCCGGATATTGTCTGTAATTGTTTATTTGTGGCATATTCAGATTTTCTTACTTTTTATTGGGTATTTTGCCACTGAAAAACATTTAAAAATTTTAATGAAAAAACCTCTGCGCCAAACGGATCAGACAGAGGTTGGTTCTTGAGTACTTGACTATTTCAAAAAGTCTCGCACCTGAAAATATATAAACTAGAACAATGTTATGAACTAAAAACTGAAAATTAAAGCTATAGGTAGTTAACGTTTCGGAAGAGAATCTACTTCCGTTCTCAAAACTTTTTTGGCCGTCAACCATGACAGTTCTTTGTTTATGTATTTCCATAGTCACGTGAGACATTAAATTATATTTATCTTATTTTTACTTACTTCGTCTCTAAGGATGGGCAACCAACTAGTACAAAAATCTATTGAATAATTAGAAACGCATCTATCCTCGTTTAATAAAATAATCGCGGATTATTTAAGTTTTCTTTTAGTTCCGTTGCTCTCTTTTTCCAAAATCTTCGCCGAGTCCCATTTAATTCTAGACCTTTGATATTTTCTAGTTGATATTTTCAATGTTATTAATTTTTAAACAAGGAAAATCGCGCTCTAAAGGTATAATATAAAAACGTATTTCTTACAAAACGTACATATTTTACTTCCACATCCACGTAGTGGATTGGAAGTATAGTAATCGCAAAAAAAATTTCAAATTTTTTTATTCCTGAAATAGGTTTAGAATGTCATGAAACGTCGAGATTTTAAATTTGAGCGAAAAAAAATTTTCTGTCTGTCTGTCGGTCTGTCGGTCTGTCTGTCGGTCTATCTGTAACTTTTTTTGTCCGCACGCTTTCTCCGGAACGGTTTAAGATATTGACCTGAAATTTTGTACACGTATATATTATAACGAGATCTGGAACTGGATTGTTTTTTGAGGAAATCCGGTGAAGGGTTGGGGGTTAAATAGGGGTAAATAGGGGGAAATAAGTAAAGCAAGCTTGTAAGAGTACAGAAACTTGAAATTCGGTGTATGTACTAGAAGCCAAAGCGTCAGATTTTTTTATAATATTTTTCAACCCCCCACCACCCCTACCCCATTAAAGGGGTTGATAAAATAAAGTTGAGATATTCATTTGAAATTTCGTACACGTATGTATTATAACGATGTCTAGAATTAGATTATATTTTGGGATGATTCCGTTGAAGGGTTGGGGGTTAATTTGGGGTAAATAGAGGAATATAAGTAAAACAAGTTGGTAAGAGTACAGAAACTTGAAATTCGGTGTATGTACTAGAAGCCAAAGCGTCAGATTTTTTAATAATATTTTTCAACCCCCACCACCCCTACTACAATTTGAAAAGGGTTGATAAAATTGAGATATTCATTTGAAATTTTCTACACGTATGTATTATAACGACATCTGGAACTAGATTATATTTTGAGATAATTCCGTTGAAGGGTTGGGGGTTAAATAGGGGTAAATAGGGGAAAATAAATAAAGCAATCTGGTAAGACTACAGAAACTTGAAATTCGGTGTATGTACTAGAAGCCAAGGTCTCAGATTATTTATAATATTTTTCAACCCCCACCACCCCTACTTCATTATTAAAAGGGTTGATAAAATAAAATCGAGATATTCATTTGAAATTTGGTACACGTATGAATTATAACGACATCTGGAACTAGATTATACTTTGAGATGATTCCGTTAAAGGGTTGGGGGTTATTTAGGGGCCAATATGGGGAAATAAGTAAAGCAAGCTGGTATGAGTACAGAAACTTGAAATTCGGTGTATGTACAAGAAGTTAAGGCCTCAGATTTTTTATAATATTTTTCAAACTCTACCACCTCCGCTTCATTATTAATGGGATTGATAACATCAAATTGAGATATTCACTTGAAAGTTAGTACACGTATGTATTGTAGTGACATCTGATTGAGATGACTCCATTGAGGTGGTAGGTTGTAAAGAGTGGAAAATAAGTACGGTAAACTAGAAATTTCATTTTTAATGTATATGGTAGAAACCAACTCCTCAAACTTTTCTATGACATCTACCCCAAATATTATTAAAATTCTATGACTAATAATTTCCACATACTAGAGTGAAAATATAGTCAAGATGTTTCCTTTAAAGTGACTTGGACGAATAATCTGGATGTGGAAGTAGTGATTCCTTAGGCAGCGGTTTTTTATAATATCTTTAAATCTTACATATGAATTTCCAAAAAATGCAATTGACGATTTTTAATTTGGATTTCAGCGTGTAGGTAATTGATTGCTGAAACACTTTAAGTCAAAACATATAGGGCTACAAAGTTGAAGCTAGTTCTACAGGACGTTTTCCACGATTATTCAAATTATTATAGTTTTATCTGTCATAACTCAGTTTTTTCACATGGAACACCCTGACAAATATATAAATTAGGAATGGTTCAAGAACAGACCGTTGAGGTACATAGGAACAAGATACATAATCAATAGACCCGAGTCGTCATACGCCACACTCTGGATTTTATGTGTTAGATATGATTTAAAAAAGTGTAAGACTTTTTGAAACTCGAATGCTTTTATAATAATAACGTTATGGTTGCGTCTGTCGAATGCTTTTGTGAGTTCAAAATATATTACATCTGTTTAAGCTTGAACGTTAATGGATTCAAATATGTATTGAGTAATACATATTAAATTAGTAAATTGGCTGCTGTAGATAGGCCTTTCATATGTCACGAGGACCGTTAAGTTTTCAAAATTAGTTATTGGCTTGTTCTCTGTAGGTAGGATTAATTGATTCCCAAATCCAGTAAAATTTTTCATATCTTTCCCAAATTAATTTCATGTATTTTATTTAACTTATAGCGTATTACAATATTTAAAGGAAGCTCAGTGTCATATTTCAAACACATGATAATTAATAGAGTTCACTTAACTATACATTATATTCTACCTATATGGCATATGCCGACTAAGCAAGTAGCATTTATATAAATACTCGAATCAATTAATGATAGTCAGTCCATTGGCGCCCAGGCACAGCTCCTCTACTATGATGGTTAGGCAAGAACACTTTTGTTATATATGTATATTGTTGAACACATTTATTGTCTTATTTTTAATGATTTTATTTGCCATGTTCTAGTTTATTTCTCTTTGATTTTTACCATGTTTTAGTGGATTTAATAAAAACATGTAAAAGTTTTAATAATTTAATTTTTTTAAATGGCAACCTCTTCTCTCCAGGCTCCCCCAGGTCGTGGCACATGCTGTGGTATGAAAGTACTGTCTTTGACGAAGTTACAAATAATAGTAACTTGTCGTAAATTTGTTATATCATCTTTGTTGCACTTTTTATAAGTTAGGCACACTTTAGAATACTTCCAGATACTAGAAAAAGATCACAAATTTGTAGACAAGTTGAACAAAATTTTAAGTGGATGGGCGAATATACTATCACAATCTTAAAAAAAGGAAATGCAGAAGTACCATCCAGCTCCAAGATTACTAAATGACCGGTTGCCTGCAAGTGATACGTCACATGTATTTCTTGATGACAGCCGCGTGCAATAGTTTTGTCTTCATTTTATACAATAAATTATGGACAAAAAACTTTCAAAATTATTTGTTCAGTTTCTGTCAATGAATAATTCAATATTAATTAAATAGGTATCTAATAGTTAAAAGTAAAATTCCCGAGGCTTCATGTGACGTATACCAGGCAATCTGGTTGTTTATTGATCTCGATCCGGCCCTATGTTATGGTGAAATTTGGTTTCATTTTCTTTTACTACTAGAGCATTATGAAACATATTCTTTATAGGATTTTGCAAACAGTGGAAAGAAAAGCTAAAGGAAAAACTATATATAAAAAAATTAATGAAATCTTTGCATTCTTTCGATAACCTGACTTCTGGTTATGCTAACAAGTAAAAATTCTTATCTGCCATTCTCATTTTAACACTAGCATCCAACCTAGTCCCCTACGGCTAAGCAGGCTAAACTAGTATCCACATGATCCCTTACGATATGTAAATTCAGTTAAAAATGAGAACAAAGGCCTGAAATTAATTTATTTACGTACCTGGTCTTTAAAAATTGTTTCATTCTAATGAATTACATTTTCATAAAATCTCATTCAGTTTCTTGGAAATGCTTAGTCTTTGAAACGTTTTTCGTCCTTATTGTGGACTCATCAGAAAAGCCTAAAGCCACTCATAACGATGTTCCATGCAAAACTAAGACAATATCCATGAACAAGTTTAAAATAATTATAATTGACATTATAAACAACAGATCTACACCTATCTATTATCTAACTAGTATTGGAGCCTATATACTCTATGCATGTTTAAAAGTGAATTATTTATTATTTGTTTGCTTATAGTAATGAAACATATTCTTTATAGGATTTTGCAAACAGTGGAAAGAAAAGCTATCTATGAGAACTAAAGGAAAAACTACATATAAAAATATTAATGAAATGTTTGCATTCTTTCGATAACCTGACTTCTGGTTATGCTAACAAGTAAAAATTCTTATCTGCCATTCTCATTTTAACACTAGCATCCAACCTAGTCCCCTATAGCTAAGCAGGCTAAACTAGTATCCACATGATCCCCTACGATATGTAAATTCAGTTAAAAATGAGAACAAAGGCCTGAAATTAATTTATTTACGTACCTGGTCTTTAAAAATTTTTTCATTCTAATGAATTACATTTTCATAAAATCTCATTCAGTTTCTTGGAAATGCTTAGCCTTTGAAACGTTTTTCGTCTCATCAGAGTTCCATGTGGATACTAGTTTAGCCTGCTTAGCCGTAGGGGACTAGGTTGGATGCTAGTGTTAAAATGAGAATGGCAGATAACAATTTTTACTTGTTAGCATAACCAGAAGTCAGGTTATCGAAAGAATGCACAGATTTCATTAACATTTTTATATATAGTTTTTCCTTTAGTTCTCATAGATAGCTTTTCTTTCCACTGTTTGCAAAATCCTATAAAGAATATGTTTCATTACTATAAGCAAACAAATAATAAATAATTCACTTTTAAATAGAACATTATCTCCAGAGAAGGAAATTATTGCATTTCTATCTTGTAGTAGGAACTATGGTCTGTAGCATAGTGTATTTGAACAAATAAAAAATTATAATTAAATAAGCAATTAATTAGTTGTCAGCTTTGAAAGTTTACAAGTCTGCAATAATCTATCATAAAACGAAACATGTACTAGAAATTTCCGATTGCTCCTTTGAGTTAAAATTTTCATACGCATTACAGCTAATGCAAATAGCTTGTTAAAAAGCCTATATTCCTTATTTAATAATAAATAATCAATAGGGTTTAATTTCCTAAATTACTTTTGAAACTAATTTGTGACAGCGTGTTATTAGCAATTGATAACCAAATGCAACATTAACCTGATTAAATACGTTTTAAATGTGTTAAAAAGTTTGTTAAAGCACATTAGTTTAACATAAACAATTTTTTTATCATACTGTATATATACGAGACTCAATTAAAATTATGCTTTTATTGTGTTCGTTTAATTGTGTAAAGATGACAGCTTTAAGATATATTTTGCTGTTGGGAGTTGCAGTGACATGCATACTTGGAGTAGCTGGCAAGTATTCTTCTCGTTAAATCGTACATTAATATTCATTTTATGATAATATAGACATACAAAAAAAATTATTATTTCTAATCTGTTGACGAGACCACTCTTAGTACAGGCAAAGCAGCCATTTAGGGTAACAAAAATTAATAAAAGAATCATCTCTGGGAAATAAGTAAGTAATAACCTGTAGAATGAAATGATGCAATCTTTGCACTTCCAAGTTCCGGGAAAATTTTAAAAAAATTGAAGAACTTTTCTATTTTCGTTTTTTTGCTCTAGCGGCTAAAATAATGAAAATAGAGAAAACAGTTTTCAACAGAAGTTGTAGGTCGTCTCTTCCTCTACAAAAAAGTCTTTACAAATTTTTGTCTTACTCAAGCCGTGCATGAGATAAATCCAGCTGTCCACTTATAGTTTTGAGCTGCCCCGAAATGCGCGGAAAATGAGAATGCTCCAGGAGTTTCGTACTACCAGACTCATCGATCGATAATTCTTACTATTCAGAGCCGCTAAAAAAATGAAAATGACATAAAATGTAGAGAAAATAATAATAATAATAATATTAATACTTATTTATTTCAGAGAGGATATTACACTTTCCAATCAAAGGTACATATCAAAAATGAAATATCGTCAAAACAAAAGTTCGCTAACCATAACTTAGCTTTCAAAATAATCTTCCAAATTATAGGGCTCTAAATTTATCAACATTTTTAATTTCTTTTTTAAATTTATTTATTCTTTCAATTTTTTTCCATTTCTCTGGTAGGTTGTTAAATAGCCTTATACACATATAATGTGGATTCTTTTACGTTATTGTTAGCCGATGTACTGGATAGTTTATATCAGTACACCATGTTTCATAGGCATGAGAAATATTATAAGTTGTGAACTTATCTTTATTTTTAAAAACAAACATTAAACATTCATACACATATACTCCAATATTAGTTAAAATTCTGTTTTTTTTTAAAACCCCCCTACAGGTCTCATTAAAAGCCAAGTTGTGCATTAATCTTACAAGTCTCTTTTGTATGGGCTTGTTCCATGATATTCTTTTTATATGGTTTTTATACTTTTTCATATAGTACTCGATATTCTCATTATACACTTAAAATTTCGTATTATTAACTTTTTCCGTTCTCGAGATATAAAGAGTTGAATTTAGTAATACTGGCAAAAACCGAGCGCTCATTTGTGACGTCACTATACGCAAGTGACGTAAGAAAAATGGCTTTCTGGGACCTTTCAAATTTAACCTGAAAAGTCGAAAAACATGGAATTTTGAAACGCTGGTAACTAAATAAATACGTCGAGTGGAAGTTCGTTCTATGTGTCTACGGAAAGGAGAAGGTCGGCGATGAATTATAATCGTAAATTGCACGGTCGAAATCGAAAATTCGTTCTGGCAGGAGTGAGAGAAAATTGTAATTTTTTGACATTTCACCAAATTGTACTCCCCTACTGTCAAGTAGTAAGCAAAACAAAAATACTTCGAAAACACTTATAATTATAACCAATAAGGAGCATCAAGTCTATTGAGATCGCCGAGTCTATGCGTATAGTGACGTAGCGCCTGGCCACGCCCCATTTTCGCGAGATGGAAATTTGTAATAATTTTTAAGATACTAAACGTGCGAATAAGATTCTGATATTTTGCAGATCCATTAATTTGTACTTGCACTTTCGATTTGTGAAATAAAAAAAAAATGCTGAACAAGCCCATATTACTTACTTCCCCAGAAGATGACTCCAAATCTCGGGCTAGATTCAAAATTCGCAAAGTATATAATTCGTAATGATTTGTGTTTTAAATATTTACAGATAATCCGAATGCTGTAACAAATAGCATTCAGTTTTTTGCCTAAATATTTTATATGTGTTGACCAGTGTAAATGCTCATTAATATACACTCCTAAAAATTTTGCGTTTTCTTGAATGTTTAACTTGTCATTTAAAATATTTACAGTTTTAGGTGTTTCTATTTTTGTTCGTAGTGTTCTGAATAGGATAATGTTCGTTTTTTCAAAATTTAATAAAAATCTATTTTTTGTGAACCAGTCTTTTGCTTTCAGAATTAAGGTATTACTTAAGTTTATCATCTCAGGATAATTTTCTCCTGTAACTAATAAATTCGTATCATCCGCATAATTTGTAATCGAACTATTTTTTTCATTAAATATGATATTACCTAGATCGTTCATGTAAATGATAAATAAAATCGGTCCTGTGATACTGCCCTGTGGAATGCCTATATATTTTTCTTTAATGTCAGATTTTATTTCTTTTCCATTGTTAATAATGACTGTCTTTTGTGTCCGATTTGATAAGTAAGATTTGAACCATTTTATTGCTGTTCCCCGTATTCCATATTTTTCTAATTTTTCAAGAAGGTATGTATGATTTAAGCAATCATATGCTTTTGATAGGTCAAGAAATATTCCTAATGACAGATGACTTGCTTCAAACGCTTATAAAATATTTTCAGTAAACTGAAAAATTGCTGTTTCTATAGACCGTCCTTTAATGTACCCATGTTGATTGTTGCTTAATAATCCACATGATATCATGAAGTTCATAAGGCGATCGCACATTGCCATCTCAAAGAGTTTAGAGAAAGATGGCAATACACTGATCGGCCTATGATTTTCAAACATTTCTGGGTCGCCCTTTTTATAGAGGGGTTTAATTAATGCGAGTTTTAGCTGATCGGGAAAGATACCATATTTAAATGAATTATTCATTATATAACATATTGGTTGGCTTATAAGCTGTATACAACAGAAAAGCTTTAATGTGATACTAATCACAAAATTCAGGAAAAATTTTATCGTAGAGAAAAAAGTGTAAATTTTGTACAGTTGATCCACAAATTTATTCATATCTTTGCCGGAAGTCGTTAGAATGGTAATTGCTTTTTCTGATATATTCTTATATAATCACATATTAATTCAATTAACATTTTATTACAATTACTTTTGTTGGAAAAATATGCCTTGCGATCAAAATAGAGGGTAAATTTTTCATCGATCACTAACCTTAATATTTTGGAGTTCAATTCGCTATATCCTAATTAATAATAATAGCACAGTCTTAATTTTTGGAATATTAGTACAATAAAACATATTCTTTCGAGTGACTTTGGAGTTTTTTAAATGCTTGCGGTATTTTTTGAATTTGTCTGCATTATTCAAATACGTTCAGAAAATGCACAATTATACAGTAAAACGTATTCAACATATTTGTTTCTTAACAAATTTCAATGGGGTTTTCACAAAATGTAGATTAATGTGCGTACAATCCAATCCATGCAGTGAAAAAGCACCTATTGTTAAGAGAGAAATGGGGAGGATATATAAAGCTTAGGTAAAAAATCAAGATGCGTGATGCGTCAGCCTTGCGGTGGCGCCACGTAGCCGAACGTACATAATTCACTACAGTGGATTATAGGTACAACTTCTCACAAGAGGAATGCTAATTATTGTCATATAATTAAATAAATGTAGAAAAAATAATTTTTATCTCTTCCAAACTCAATCCATGGACACGCTGTATATGAAACACTCTCCGTTCGTTGTATTTCTAACTACTTATATTACTAAACATGAATGGTTGCTTGTACTAATTAGATATAACAAAAATTAAAAAACATAATAAAAATAAAATGCTTAAATGGCAAACTAGTTGTAACTGCGCGCATCTAGATAAATATAAATATATAATTAGCATTCAGGCATGCTGTGCTGAGATTTAATTTCTAATTTATTTGCTAAATGCTTGCACAGGACGTAAACAATGATTTTCGTAGACTAACTAATTTAATTAGGTAGCGCAAATGAGCAACTTAATTAGAATGTAATTTTATTCAGTAAGTAGATAGATAAAGGATTCAGGACCCCAACTTTTGAATTATAAAATCATGTAAATTTTGTACATACATTAGTGTACGGTAATATAATTTATAATAGAGTACTTGTGCCTTTGTGGTGCTGTAGTTTTATTATATAAGCTCTCAAACAATACAGACAAATACTAATTTCATTTATACTGTTGGAAACACTCCATAACAATACAAATATGTAAATATAAGACGTTTCTCAGTTATAAAAGAGTTATTAACCGTACTGTAGTTACTGAATTAACTAGTTAATAAAGTTTTATAAAACTTTACCTGACGCTGACTATGGTTTAGGTCAACAGTTGAACAAACGCTTCGAAGACAAATACAAAAACGTTTGCATGCCATAACTGAGGCTCGAGTTTTTCAAAATAAATCAAGAAATATATAAATGTTGGCAGTTCTCTTTACAATAAAAACCAAATGCTCTGTGGGAATCTAAACGACAGTATTTCACAGGAAACGGCCGAAACAACAAGCAACATGTGAAGGGATGAGAAATTATTTTAGATAACAGCCGAAACTCTACCTGTTGTACCAGCTGGGAAAATCTGATGTCTCTAAATGTTAACATTGCTTTGATATCGAAAGAGTACCACAAATTAACGGGAGGAACTCAGACGCTCTATCGAAGAGAAAATATTCTTATCTAAGTGATATCTACATACAATGTGCTCCAAGATTGTGGCACACTATAAACTTATTGGTTTTTCGAGAATATGTTATTCTTTACATACAGTTTCGCTTATGCTGGTACACCATGAGCAAGGATCAGATTTGTGATATTATATGCAGGATGTTCAAAAATGTAAAATTTTTAGTCGGCAAGGTGCCTTTATTTTTTACCTTTTTTGAAAACTGTATATAACATAATTGTTTTAAAACTCAAGAAGTGCTTATGCGGGGTTTAGCAAAAGAAAAGCAATAATCACATTTTACAGAAAATAGAGATTTTCCCACTGTTTTATTTTATGAAGACAAAATTAAAAAATGAGTCAACCAGTAGATAAGGTATTGGTAAATCAACAATTTCTGGTTAACTAAAAGTAAACAACTGTCAACTACAGTTATATTTCTATTTCATGAAGTGCTGTAGTTTTTTCCACTATTTTGCTAATAATGGATATTTATCATTATGCTGTGAATGACGAAGAGGTTAGAGTAGGAAGCTTAGAATATTTAGATATGGACCTAATTATTTTGAAGAATATGACCAAAAAGATTTCGAATTAGTCCAAGAACTGTTAAAAATTTATTAGAGGAATTAAAAGAAATTAATGATTACTTATATACACTACTCATATAGAACGAACAGATCTAAGGCCAGGCGCTCATGGACGATTGTGGAGTCGTGCGATCACAATCGCCAGATCACAGGTTTACGCGCGCATGGGCGATTTTACAGTCGGCCGATTACATTGGGCTAATGAAATCGAGTGATCGTGATCGGATAAAAAATCTGTGTCCAGACACAGATTTTCAAATCGGGCGATTTTGCGATCGTTCATGTGCGCCCTACGTATGTAAAGTACAGTTCTAACTACACCATTGTTCAATCGGTCGATCGTGAAATCGTCTGTGGGAGCCTGGCCTAACTCTCTTATAAATTTGGATCACGGAAAACTACCACGTAATAACATTCATTAATCAAAACATTTTTATGGCAAGTTTCTCCTTCTTTTCTAAAATAAACTTTTGGACATATATCAAAACACCGTAGGTACCAATTATTCAAAACTTAAACGTAGCCATTGGTTAGATTACTAAACATAGAATAAACGTGAAACGCTTATATGAATTTACCAATAGTTAACTTTCAGATTCGGGTTATTCAACCAAAAAGATAACCAACGATTGGTAAACCGGTTGTAAGGGTGAGTATGTGGAACACTCAGGGATTTTTCTAGACGATAACCTTAGCTGATGAAAAAGTATTCAACATTTAAATTTGAGGCTTGGCAGCACTATTTTTCTCCTCAGGAAAATAAAAGCTTTTATTCCATTTAATACACTAAAAAATACTTATTTTTCTCTCTGTAATACGGAGTTATTCTGTGGGAAAATTCGCACCAATCATTAAAAGCTTTTCTTCTACAAAAGAAAATTGTAAGAATGTTTGTAAACGTAGACTTTAGAGAACATTGTCATCCTATATTTATTGAGCAAAGTGTTATGCCTCTTCCCTCGATTTATACATATACTTTAGTTTGATCGAAATTCGCAGGGATATCTGCAACTTCTCGACTCACTCTGACTACTACCAACGTAATACCCGCTTTGCAGGACTACTGAAGAACCCTCGATACAGGTTAAGAAAAAAAGTGTTGAAAACTCCCTCAATTTAAACCTATACAACCATCTACCTCTGCAAATTAAAGAATTAAATCAAATTGCCTTTAAATCAAAAATCAAACTATTTATTCCAAGACACTGATTTTATTCTATTGACGAATACCTTCTAATCCCTTTTATATTGACTCACTTACGGAATATCTATGCCCTTTTTAATGTTTAATTTTTTATTATTATTATTGCTATTATTCCCTTTCATTTCCAATTGTAAGTTGTTATTTTACAGACAATGAGCTTGTCAGATATTTATATGTAAATTTATAGTTATGTCACCATGATTTTTTTTGTTTCCTTTTATTGTTTTATCGCTGGGTGGTAGCTAGTCTGCGCCATGTACTTCGTGATTTGCTGCAAATGTTCTTTGTTATTTACATAAATGAAGTCAAATAAAATTATCTATCTAGATTACATGTTTAACTTATTCCGGTGAAGAGTTGAGGGGTAAATAGGAATAAATAGGGAAAAATAATTAAAGGAGGCTGATAGGAGTCCAAAAACTTGGGATTTGGTGTATATACTAGAGTAGAAGGCCTCAAATTTTTTCATGACATCTGCCAACCCCACCACCACCCCACACTAATATTAAAGTGGTTAACAAAATAAAATTAAGATTATTGAAATTTGGTAAACGTATGTAACGAGATCTGGCACTAGATTATATTTTGGTCTTTTCCGTGGAAGAATTGGGGATAAGTACGAGTAAGTAAATACAGAGTTCAGAAACTTGAATGTTGGTGAATATGCTAGAAGATAAGGTCTCAATTCTTTTATGGCATGTTATATCTCCACCTCTACTCCATTATAAAAGGCGTTAACAAAATTAAATTAAAATGGTGACTGGAAAGGTATAATTGTGTATCATAATGAAATTTGTAACTAGATTGTCTATATTAAATAGGGTAAATAAGTAAAGCATGCTGGTTAAGAGCCCAGAAACTGTAGTATTTGCATCAAAGTGAGATACGATGAGATCGAGAAAGAATGAAGGTCACGTGACACAGAAAAATTATCAAAGTTTATTTCTATTCTATATACATTATCAAAACTAATTTCCTATGTTACTAGTTTAGGAAATACTGAAATGCAAATGGCCGAACTTTGTGATCAGCTGATGGAACACTGGATACTTATTTTGGGGATTTTGTGAAGTTTTTTAAAACTTAATTTCGGATTATTTAACACCTACAATTATCCTTAATCAATTCATGTGGCGAATTTTGTTTGGTAAGATGGAGACGAGTTTATATTTTACAAAATTGTCATATGATGTGCGGGATAGGAGTATTCAAAAAAGTTGGTGCTATCAATTTAAATCTCCATATATTAAATAAAGACTTTAGCACAGATGCCCATTTATATCCAAATATTACATACACATATATTGAAATTACATGATTTTTGAAAAGAGTGCATAATTAAAAGAATATATCCAATGTATCAAAAGTCGAAGGTTACGAAGTTGTGTTCCAACCTCAACTTTTCCTAGTTGAAAAATCGAGGTAATTTAATAAAGAGTGCCGTCAATTCCACAATTAATAACACAGCCAAAACTTGACATTTTGTATGATACAATGTCCACAGAAGTAGGTACTAATATAACGAAATATTTGATTAGTTTTCATTTCCCATCTCGAGAATTTGGGTTTGATATCCCTAAACTGACAAATGTCTAAATTTTGACGTCACACAGCTTATAGAAATCACAAATCACTGTCGCCAAAATGCATTTATCACACAACACACAGCACACAACAAATCTTTAGGGAGCGGCACATTCAGTCTTTCTCGATGTCCCTACAGTAGTGCAAATATAGATATATTCATTTAAATAGGCTTGGATGACAAAACTGGATGGGGAAGTAGTGATTCCTTCGGCGGTGCGGCGGTTTTTTAATGGTGCACTGTTATACACAAACTCGTGAAAGACGCAGTAATATATTATGCCTTGACTCCTGTATATATTACTGAAAATAAAACCTTTCTTTTATATTATCGGTGAAATTATGTATTACAGTACAGATATAGATGTCTGCTTGCATTATTATGTCATTTTAAAAGTTTGTTCGTAAGTTTCGATGAAAGTTGGTACAAAGGACATCAAAAGCTTTAGTGTAGTCCAGGGTGTAACAATTGATGCTAAATTATTAAAGAGTTTGCCAGAGTTTCCCAACTTCTCAGGTGGTGATACAACTAGCTAATTTGTAGTATAGTGGATAAAGCGGATTTATGAAACCCTACTTATTAGATCTTTTTGAATGCGGACGGTAAATGAAAAATTATCACCCACTTTTATGATGGCACCAGTAAATTATGTTTATTTTAAGTTGCTCTAAAATTAAATTAAGAAAATAATTCCTATATCCTTAATGAAATGCCTTATTTGAAACCAAAATTTTACAACTAGATATATTTTTTTAAGAATTTAGTGACAAAATCTCTCTAAATTACGTAAAATTATCTTTGAGCAACAAAATCCATTTTCTGAAATGAAATTGACCTTAAATTAATATAAAATACGTTTGAAGTCTTTAGTTCCAGTCTCACATATTAACAAAATATTGTTGAATAACGAAGAATA
Source organism: Stenurella melanura (assembly GCA_963583905.1). Classification (NCBI taxonomy): domain Eukaryota; kingdom Metazoa; phylum Arthropoda; class Insecta; order Coleoptera; family Cerambycidae; genus Stenurella; species Stenurella melanura. The sequence continues at coordinate 102,024,159 of OY757314.1, read as the reverse complement.
TCTCAACATTCTCCATATACGCTAAGGGAGGGACTGAATTTTACATATTATCGAAATTTAAAAATAAGGTAAGAATGTCTTTCTATCTAAAAAAACCTCCGTATAATTTCATTAAAAAATATTTAAGTTCACTTTATACCTTAGTGTACTTTATCGACCATGTATACTACTATTATTATTGTTGTTGTTATCCTTAGATATGTAATAGTTCTTTTGTGGCAAAATAGACTGTTAAATTGAAGTACTGTATCCATAAATGGAGGGAGGTATGGTTATTGGCAGTTCTAAATTTCTTCCTGAAAAGTTGTTAATTTTAGAAAAGCAACTTTATTTTTATTGTCTATTGCCTACCTTGGACCGAGGAACTATCCTCTTTATAGAGCTGTAAACATTTTATATGATTAGGTACATAGGAAAACTTTTGATTAAAATCGATTTATAAAGTTTTGTATTTACACTTTCCTGCAAACAAAAAGAACAACAGAAGCTGTGATTAAACTTTTCTTGAATTCTTTCAACTTGGTTCGGTTTCTTAATTACGAAAAGATGAAAAAATGAAAGCCACCAGTTGAATACAATGAAAGAAATAAAAGGGAATGTCATAAAACAGTTATTTATCCAACTGATTGCAATCGGTTATAATTATTTAATATTTTATTCCTATTTTTAAATGTTAGTAAAAATAAATACGTTTGTTTATATGGAAATCATACATCTCAATTTTCACAAACTTCCAGATATCGTATTGACTTAAAATTTTGCATGTGAGTATAGTTCGCACGACAACATAATTTGACGTATTGTATAGAATGATCCAACACAGAATTTCCAAGATGGCAGTCTATTGTCAAATACGGTGGAAAGTTATATTATTTTTGGTCTGATTCTGGAGATTTTTGAGATGGTAAATTGTAAATATATAAACGAAACTGAAAATGGTGACTTCAGGATGACGAATGGATTTTGTCATTTATGAGTAGGGAATGTTATCAAATGACACGTCTGATTTATGTATTTGATCTGTGGTACTGCCTCCGAATCGAGCAACAACACGAGTCTAAGTGGAACAAAACTAATAAGAGAATAAATAAACCTTTTAAAAGATAAAAAAAATACTCTTTTAAAAACCAACTGAAATGGTTTAAAGAATGCACTAGATAGACGAATATGATGGTTCTAATTAATAGTTCTAAAAAGTAATCCCGTAATTATCGCCGAAAAAAGAGGCAAAATGATTATATTTTAAAATCTTTAGTCGAGTAAAAATAAGCGAAAGGTAATTTTTGAATAAAAAGTATCTGCCAAAATGTTAAAAAAAAAACGAACGAAAAGTACTTTGGTAATGGTAAAAGTACTCCGGAAAACCTCTTGGGTGGTCGTTGCTTATAATCAGGGAGCCGTCAACTGAAATTTCGTGTAATTATGACATTCATTAAAAATTTTTAGTTCCAATCAAAATATACAACTTTTTTCTTTGCAGCAAAGTTCAAAAGTGTCTCAAAAGGGGTGATAATTCATTTTCAGTCACTATAATTCCGCGCAAAATTCACTAGACGTAAAAAAATGCCCATTTTTTTTCGTTCGTGTCGAGCTGAATGTTCGATTTTGACCCTTTTCGATAGTGATATAGAACGAGCTTCCACTCGAAATATTTATATAGTTACGAACGTTTGAAAATTTCATGTTTTTCAACTTTTTAGGTTACATTTCAACATTTTCTGAAAGGTCTAAATAGGCCATTTTTCTTTCACTCTTGCCGAGCTGAATTTCCGATTTTGCTGGTATAATTTGGTATCAGGATAAAGCGTCAATCTTCCTCTTTCCATAGAGATGTCGCACGCCCTCACATTCGACGTATTTATATAGTTATGATTTAAAAAAAAATGAATCTTTTTTAATTTTTGTGAGAAACGTCATTATTCTTTCGTTCATGCCGAGCCGGATTTCCGGTTCCACCATTGCGATTTGGTGTCAGAATAAAACATCAACAACCTTCCTCTCTCCATGGAGACCTAAAACGACATTCCATCCCACGTATTCACTTAGTTATAAATGTTTAATAAATCCATGTTTTAAATTTTCAAATTACCGACCGGGTATGGCAAGGTCCTGAAATACCTTCACGTTTATACCATATACAGAATATGAAAACATTACTGAAAATTACATTAAAATAATTTCCTTGTTTGTAGTCCGATTTCTCTAAAAATATGTATCCGGGGTGTTTTCGACACAGCTGATTACGAATATGGCATCGGAATTAAGAAATTCAAAATAGCGGTGCCAAAATGACGGCTGATTTTCATCATTTTGCTGAAAATCGGAAGTCATAAAATTTTTGAATTTTTTTTTACGATTATTATACTTCCACCCCACTACATGGATTGTTTTGCAATATAATTGTTAAATTATAGTAAACATCGCACACAAGTTCCTTCTTTAGATTTGTTCAGAGAAGACGAATTAATAATTATAAGACATTTATATAGAGCCCCAAAATAAACCTCTGTGGTCATTTTTAGGACCCCATAAGAGGGTTTACGTAAGATCAATTTATTTTAATTCGTTTTCTCTGGGCAATTTTGAAGAAACGACTTTGAGAAATTTTCGTTTTACTACATTTTAAAAATTCTACTATCGGTTTATGAAAACATGTATTTTACCGACAAGAAATGCAAGAGATCCTTCATGTTCTCGAACACACGTTTTAATATCAACCATTTTTTTCTCAAAGGAGATCATTTTTCGGGATTTCGAAGAAATCCAAATGGTGGGATAAAAGAAAATCGAAATGAATTTTTGACAAATATTGATTTGAGCCACCCTAATATATAAACTATTATTGATTCATATTATTCGTATTAGTTGTGGTAAACGTCTTTGAAACATTTTTTTATTCCAGGTGTGCCTGCTGATGAGTCTAAGGGCAAACATTCCTCCCATCATCATCACCATAGTTCAGATCTAGGTAATGAAATTTTTACTACTTACTATAAACACTTCAAACTTAAATATACGACTATTAAATAACTAAAAATTAAGTAGAAATTAATTTCATATTATTGTGATAAATACGCTATTCATGTCATTAAAGTATCAATATTAGATTTAATCACATAAGTTCCGATCAAAAGTACTTTTTTCAATAAACGCTTTGTTCTTTATTATATTGTACTCCGTCCTCAATGTTAGGAATCTTTTCTGGAAAGAAGTATTTATTTATATAATTAAGTTTTCGATCTTTTTATTGTTTGTTAATTTCAGATCCGGACTTTTACGTTTATCTACTCATGAAATTTACATTGTTGACTTGAACAAAAATTTGTTCAGAATGTACCAATACCAACCGATTAACTTTTTGCCACGCAGATTTTAAAAAATTCTATGGAACACTGGAAAAATTACAATGTGTTGCAATGAGACCTGAAAATAATAATAATAATAATAATAATAATAAACTGCTTTATTTGCTGAGTAAATTTACATTAGTTTTAGCATTGTCAAGGTATATAAAGAACAGACATACATACAAATCGCAATAAATACATATAAAATATTTTAGAAGATAGGGCTAAAATGACATAGTACTTTTACAAATTTATAATAAGACAATATTAAGTTTTATAAGTTAAAATAATAAAAAAGTAAACTACCGAAAAATTAATGATGAAGCTAAGACGCAGCAAATAATAAATATATATAATATATAATTGAAGACTATTAATTATGGTATATCAAATACTTTATCAAAATATTCTTCGATACTGTATAGTCCTAGAGTGGTGAGTAGTTCTTTGATCTCTATTTTGAATTTGGAGGATGATAATTCCTTTATTTTTTTAGGCAATCGATTGTACATTTTTATAGCCATATACAAAAAACTTGTATGTTTTTTTTCTAGTCTACATTGGGGGAGAGCTAATTCGTTGGATTTTCTAGTCTGATATTTATGGTTGATACTTTGTTTCTAAAATTGTTGTTCAATTTTTTTTATGTAGATTAGACAGTGATATATGTATAATGGCGGGAATGTTAACATTCTTAATTCAGCAAATAGGGGCCTACAAGTAACACGTGATGTATTGTTAGTGGCCCTAATTGCCATTTTTTGCAATAGAAATATCCTACTCCATTCAGTTGAATTTCCCCATATAAGTACACCATAAGATACTTGTGGTTGAAATAGTCCCATATATGCTATTTTGCTTATTTCTATTGGAACATATGAGGCTATTTTACGTAGTAGGAATACTAGGCTTGATAAATTGTTAGCTACCATGTTGATGTGGTCTTTCCAATTTAAGCTTTTGTGTAAAATTATACCTAGAAATTCTGTGGATTGATCATCTATAGAATTTCTTAACGTAAATAATATATATGTATTGTTTTATCTTTGTTAAGAGATAATCTATTGGCAGCGAACCAGTCGTCAGCACGAGTTTGAGCTGAGGCATTAATTTCCTTTAACTCTGTTATATCTGTCCCTCTACTATACAGAGTGGTGTCGTCAGCGAATTGTATGCTATTTACATTGTTCATATAATTTGAAAAATCATTCACATATAAAAGAAATATGAGTGGACCTAGGATGGAGCCTTGAGGCACTCCTGCACTTACTAACATAGTTGACGACCTCTCACCATTATAATCGACCACTCGCACTCTATTTTGAAGGTAGCATGTTATAAAATGGACCTCTTATGCCGTAGTACGAGAGTTTTTCTTTTAAGATATTGTGACAGACGCAATCAAATGCCTTCGAGAGGTCACAGAAAGTAGCGGATAACATCTCGCCTCTCTCGAAAGCATGTTATATATTATAATTATTTAATTTCGACCAAATCAGAATCAGCTCATGTCGGTTATACTTTTCCATTCCAAAGCGATGTTGACACGATTGATTATTTGTTTAAGTTCCCTCGCTTACCGATGGGGAGTATTTGTTCCTGAAAAAATCACCCTCCGAGATTTCTTTGGATTTTCACTTTTCAGGCTACAAATTGCGAAAATGAAGGTCTTTCAATTTCATCAGTCTGTCTGCCTATCTGTCTGTCTTTCGGTTAGCGCTCTATCTAAAAAACTGTTTTACGGGGAGCAATTAAATTTAGTAGACGGTTGACACTACTGCCAGCGAAGAAATGGATAGACTTTCCCTGGAAAATGTACGGTGGAGAATAAAGAATGAAGAAAATGTGACAAATGGCAATAATGTTTGGCATGTAGTTAACACAATGAGGTCATTTAGTCAAATTTCATATTGCACTTTTTATTACAATTGTGCGAAATAATCATCAAGTAGTTATACTGAAAATTTAAAGTCGATCCGATAAGTAGTTCCAGAAATATACTGCTTTAAAATCAAATTCATAAACTGATGCGCTCGAATCGCTGACGTCATTCTCTCCCAAGTCCTATCGCGCTGAATTCCTCAATTGCGGAAGTCAGTGCTAGTATTATCATTAATGAGATGTAGGATCTTTAGCACGTGCGAATCTGGCTATTTAGACGCAGATTCGTCTAATCTGCCAGAGGTGGATATAATTATGGTGATGGAGTATTTTAACATAAATCACCAAGTGCCGAAATGAAAGGAGTAAAAATGAAACGGTAAGTTGTATTTTGAAAATCGTAAATAACGATTACCGTGATACCGTGTCAGTTTTCACTATCAAGACGATATATTGTTATTATTTTGCTAATAATATAGAGGATGTTTTACTTTTAATGACAAAATCTTGTTCTAAGAAGAAGTTACTAATAATGAATATTTATAAACCTCTTTATTTTTACACAACGTTAAGTATATACCTATATTTAAAAATCGGTAAAGGTATTTACACAGAACTTCCCTCTTTATTTATACTCTAAAAAATTATTAATTACCAAACCACACATGAGAATAGTAATCGGAAGGTATTATTACAAAGAAAACCTGATAACTTTTGTTCAAAATAATATACAGAGTGGTCATCCGATAGCAAAAATTCAGTATTAAATAAAAGGTGCCAAATATGGAAGGCTTGCGTAAATACCTTTACAAAGAGTGACCGCAAAAGAGGCCTAAGTTTCGCCTGCTTTTGGATAATAGATAGCGGGCTAAGGGAAATAGCAAAATAAATCTTATAGGGCTCAAATTAAACTTTGATACATTTTTAAAACAACTCTGTTATTACTTAGATTTTATATTGCATGCATTTTTTACGGATTATGTATTATTCTGTAGCGTACTTGGAAGAATTTAGGAAGTTGTTACAACCTTCCAACACCTTGTAATAATTAAAATACCGACACCAGAGAGTGAAAAAATTCATAGGTTCTGGTTCTACCCACATGATACAATCGTCATGGGGTTTTCACTAAAAAACATTTTTTCTTCATAAAACAGGTTCAGAATGCGGAAAATTTAAATTTGAGCAAAAAAAATTTCCCATCTTTCTACTGGTAAAAGAATTTTCAAAGAGTTTTGAAAACAATTTTTTTTTCTGAAATAGGTTTGGAATGCCATGAAATGTGGAAATTTGAACAAAAATTTTCAAAAAATTTTTGCTTTTGAATTTTGTTTTTTATGAAATAAGTTTAGAATGTCATGAACCGTGGAAATTTTAAAGAGCAAAAACGTGTTTCCATCATATATTCTGTAAGTAGTAAAAATATATTTTAAAATATTTTAAAAAATTTTCTTTGACAAAATTTTCAAATTTTTCTGTTTGAAAATGTTTTATGAAATAAATTTAGAATGTCATGAAACGTGGAAATATTAAATTTGAGCGAACAAAATTTCGTTTTTCTACTGGTAAAAAATTTGGAACATTTTTTTTTTCTGAAATAGATTTAGAATGCCATAAAACGTGGAAATTTAAATTATTTATTCCATTTAGACGGTCCACCCTGTATATTTTTCACTGATATTCTAACCATTTCTTCGCTGGTAGTAGTGTCAGTCAGCTACCTACCAAATTTGACTATTATTCGTCAAGTAGTTTTTTAGATAATGCACCAACAGGCAGACAGACAGACAGATAGACTGATGGAATTCAAAAACCTATAATTTCGTAATCTACGTGATCTGAAACGGGAAAATCCGAAAAAAAACTCGGAGGGTGATTTTTTCTCGAATATAATACTTCTCTTTGGTATGCAAGGGAAGTAAAAAAGAAATATCACTGATTGTGAGTGACTGACTAACTCATCACCGTGTCTCCTGTACCTTTATGCGTGTCTTTAATCCTAGCAAGTCAAAATTTTGTATGGTGGTTGTTTTTAGGACCTACGCAAGAATTCTTTAAAACTTTCCCACTAAAGTAGTGAAAACAGCTTTCTAAGCATTAATATAATTAGTATCCGAATAACATAACTTCCTCCTGAGGGGATCCTGCGGACTAATAATCAGTTTATTTGGGGGTTCTTTACTATTGTGTTTGTATATTTGGGCACAAATCAATACTTAAAAACAGAAAGTATTACTTTAGTTTTTCCTACGGCATTTGCAATATTCATTATACAAACAGTAGGTACTATTAATCCGTATGACGCCTCTACGGCATTTATATACAGACTATTAGGCGTGTAGACAAGCGACTTCTTCTCTCCATGCTATTGGAGGGATTGACGTCACACAGTTATAGTACGAAAGCGTCACATGTTGTTCTTAATTAATTTTAAGGTCTATAGAGACTTTAGAAAATTGTTCTCTTTGCGTATCGCTCTAGAATTAAAAGATCTTTCAGAAAATGTAATAAGAAAATGCTAAATGAGCCCAATGGCAAGGCAAGGCAATATTATACTTTTAATGAAAAATATACAGGCTGGTCATCCTTAGAAATAATTCAATTATGGTGGAAATTTGTAAAGATATTTACTCAAACCTTCCATATTTGGCACCTTTTTTTATTATTTATTTTTTCTGTCGGATGATCACCTTGTACATTTTTTTAATAAACAATTATCAGGTTCTCTTTTTAGCAATAGTGATAACTTCATTCTGATCACTTATGTCGCTTCTTAATTAATAGTTTTCTAGAACGACCACCCTGTATAAATAAAGTAGGAAGTTCTGTGTAAATACGTTTACCGATGTTTTAAATTAGAAGATAAAAGTAAATAATGGAATGCACGTGAGAATAATAGATTTCATACTTTGTAAAGTTAACTACGTATATTTAATGCATATAAAAAACCTCAAAGCTTTACTGCTTACTTATAGATGTGAGAGCGGGACATGTTCTATTTTTGTAGCAAATGTTAAATCATAAATACAAAATCATAAATACAATGTATTACTTAATACATAGAACAACATTGGTCTCGTGTAAAGCATGTTCTGGCATGATTAAAATAAAAAGTTAACGGAACACACCTGTTTGAATTATAATTTCAAATTACTTTGATATAATTACTCGACTCCCTCCTAGCGAAAAATTTTAGGATGTAACGGTTTACAGCAGGTATGTAAACCCAACCCTCAACAGAGTCGAACTTAATATTGTAAGTGTATCATGGAATATCGAATTCGTCAATGCTCCACAAATGTACAAGATATTATTCCTATCTTGACACAAGCAAAACAGAGTAACACTTTTTAATTTATCACTGCACCAAATAACTATTTATTTACCAAAGATAATACTTCTAAATTTCTATTGCTATTGTAGATAAAAATTTTAAGTACGGCTCTGTGGGATATTATTCATGCTAACGAGACAGAGATTTATGGTCGATTTTTATGACTCTTTTATGTGCATTAAATATGTGTAGCCAATTATAATATCTCTACTCGTTAAGGAGAAAGGACGTAGATTAGCATGGATTAGCTGCTTCTGCGTTTTTTCAATGAAATTTTCGAGACTTTCTTGTACAAATACAGATTCTATGAAAATTTTAGACTTATTCATTTATCAGTTGTTGATTAAAAAAAAAGAGATTTGGAACCAAGTCGATATTTATCATAACTTGATGCTAATAGGCTTTTGTCCCAAGCTGTCTTGCGCCAGGTTCGATTTCGTTGTTTATTTTTACATCGACTTCAAAATCGACATTACCTAATAAGGTTTAATTTAATGATCGACCCATTTTTTTAAAGGCGGTTTAAATTTTTTCAAAATTTCGTTGCATTAAAAAAGGACTAATGGATTCTAACATTAATAATTTACAAAGCGCTCATGAAATAAAAATAGCTCTGTTGCAGGAGAAACGTATTAAATTTTCGCGGGATAATTATTCAAATAGGCAGGGTTAATGTGAATAAGAAGTAATATTAAGTAGGAAGCATCAAGTATGCAAACATATATCAACGTCGAGCCTATATTAAAAATTAAATAGCTACCACTCCAACATTTATCATACAGAGATAACGCTGTTATTTGGTTGAGCCACATATTAACATTTCTAAGTAAATAACCATATCATTTTTATAAATACGGGGATATGTATTTACCTAGATAAACATTTTAACATTATTTTATCCATATTCAAAAATAATATTATTAGCATTAAATAATGTATATTGCGAACAAACTTTATTTAACTGTAGCTGTACACTTTAGATTAAACAAAATTGTTAAGAACATAAAATAAAGCTGTTACATGTTATTTAGCTTTTGCTATAATTCATAATAAATACAAGTAGTCAACATATTATCATTTTTATAAGTATCACGTTCAAAACACAGGAAACAGAATCATGTTATGCACCTTATATGCAGTGGGTCGTTCATAAAATAATGTTTTAACTAGAAAATAGGTTACCTACAGTCTTTTTGTTATAAATACTTGAATAGTCAAAAGGTCACATTATATTACTTCCACATCTACGTAGTGGAGTGGAAGTGTTCCACATCCACGTAGTGGAGTGGAAATATAGCAGGTAATCGTAAAAAAAAATCAATTTCTTTTTGTTGAAATAGGCTTTAGAATGTCATAAAACGTCGAGTTTTTAAATTTCAGTGAACAAACATTTCTGACTGTCTGTCTGTCGGTCGGTCGGTGTGTCTGTCTGTCGGTCTGTAACTTTTTTGTGCGCACGTGTTCTCAGCAACCGTTTAAGATATTGACTTGAAATTTGGCACACATCTGAATTATGACGAGATCTGGAACTAGATTATATTTTGCGTTAATTCTGATGAAGGGTTGGGGGTTAAATAGGAGTGAATAAGGGAAAATAAGTGAAACAAGCTGATATGAGTACAGTAACTTGAAATTTGATGTACATACTAAAAGTGAAGACCTCAGATTTTTTTGTAATGTTTTCAACCTCTCCATTATTAAAGAGTTCAATCAAATAAAATTGAGATATTCATTTGAAATTTGATACACGTATGTATTATAACGACATCTCAAACTAGGTTATATTTTGAGGTGATTCCGTTGGGGGTTAAATAGGGGTAAATAGGGGAAAACCAGTCAAGAAAGCTGGTAAGAGCACAGGAACCTGGGATTTGGCGTATATACAAACCAAGGCCTCAGATTTATTTATAATATTTTTCAACCCCACACCACCCCCACTCTATTATTAAAGGGCTTGATAAAATAAAATTGAGGTATTCACTTAAAATTTGGTACACGTATGTATTATAACGACATCTGGAACTAGATTGTATTTTGAGGTGATTCCGTTGAAGGGTTGGGGGTTAAATAAGGATATATATGGAAAAATAAGTCAAGCAAGTTGGTAAGAGCACAGAAACTTTGGATTTGGTGTATTTACTAGAAGCGAAGGCCTCAGGTTCTCTTATAATATTTTCTATCCATTTCCTTATTAACATGGTTGATAAATACAATTGAGATTTTCATTTGAAATTTGATACACGTATGTATTATAACGACATCTGAAACTAGAATATATTTTGAGATGATTCCGTTGAAGGAATGGGGGGTGAGTAAATAGCAAAAAAAGCAGCTGCCTAAGGAATTACTACTTCCACATTTTCCATCCAAATCTCTTTGTAGGAAGACATCTTGACTATACTTGCACTATAGTATGTGAAAATACTTGGTCATAGAATTTTAATAATACTTGAGGCAGATGTCATAATACAATATAATCTAGTTCTAGATATTGTTATAGTATATACGTGTGTCAAATTTCAAACGAATTTTATTTTATCGACCACTTTAATAATGGGATGGACGTGGTTGGGAGATGGAAAATATTCCAAAAAAAAAAAACGAGGTCCTCTTTTCTAGTATATACACCATATATCAAGTTTCTGTACTCTTACCAGCTTGCTTTAGTTACTTTCCAATATTTACCCCTATTTAACCCCAAACCCTTCAACGGAATCATCTGAAAACAAACAGTTCCAGGTATCGTTATAATATATATGTGTACGAAATTTCAAGTGAATATCTTAATTCTGTTTTATCAACCCCTTTAATAATGGAATGGGGTGGGGGAGTTGAAGAAATCTATAAAAAAATCCGAGAGCTTGGCTTCTAGCATATATACACGAAATTTCAAGTTTCTATACTCTTACTAGCTTGATTTACTTACTTTCCAATATTTACCCCATATTTACCCCCCAATCCTTCAACGGAATCATCCCAAATTATTATCTAGTTCCAGGTATCGTTATAATACAGTGTGTCCCACTTTTCACGGTAACACCTACGTAGTTCAGTTATTAATAAATCGATATAGGTATTTTAAACTTGGTTAAGTTATACACCTCTTGAAGGTAACCAAAAGTGCATATATCTATTTAATTTATTCCATAGGTGTGCGTACTAAGGGGGTGAAAATGGGGTAAATTTTCAGGTAAATTGTATTAATGATTATTTTAAAGATTGCCACCATCTCATAGAGCATCCCTTAAAACCCTTATGTGCTAAATTTTGTTAAAATATCTCTAGTAGTTCTAGAGGTATAAACAGGGGATATGACGTTTTGTCAAGAATTAATGGCCTTTAACTTGGAACGAGGTGAATTTAGAAACAAAGTTATTTCACATTCTTTGCTACAAATTTGAAGTAAAAATAAAAAATATCTTCGTACTCGCTAAAAACGCTAAGAAAATTCTGCCCATTTATACGGGCCCTATAGAGTTTACTTGTTTTAAATCTAGTCACGTTTTTGGCGAGTATGAATATATTTTTGATTATTCACATTTGTAGCAAAAAATGTGAAACAACTTTGCTTCTAAATTCACCTTGTTCCGAGTTAAAGGCCATTAATTCTTGACAACACATCATATGTACGTACCTGTTTATAACTAACAACTAGAGATATTTTAACAAAATTTGGCACAAAGGGGTTTTAACGGATGTCCTATGAGATGGTGGTAATCATTAAAAAAAATCCCTAATACAATTTATCTGAAAATTTACCCCATTTTCACTCCCTTAGTCCACACGTCTATGAAATAAATTAAACATGTATATGCGCTATTAGTTACCTTCAAGGGGTGTATAACTTAACCAAGTTTAAAATAAATCGATTTATTAATAACTGAGCTATGTAGATGTTACCGTGAAAAGTGGGACACACTGTATATATATGTACCAAATATCAAGTGGATATCTTAATTTTGTTTTATCAACCCCTTTAATAATGGAGTGGGGGTGGTACGGGGGGATGAAAATATAAAAAATATGTGGCCTTGATTTATAGCATAAAAACCAAATCCCAAAATTTTGTACTTTTACTAGCTTGCTTTATTAATTTGCTCCTATTTACCCACAACCTTTTACCGGATAGGTTCAAAAAACAATCCAGTTTCAGATTTCGTCATAGTACATACGTGTACAAAATTTCAAGTCAATATATTAAACCGTTCCAGAGATATCGTGCGGACAAAAAAAAGTTACAGACCGACAGACAGACCGACAAACGGACAGACAGAAAATTTCCTTGATCGCTCAAATTTAAAATCTCGATGTTTTGTGACATTCTAAACCTATTTCAATGAAAAAAACATTTGAAAAAAGTAATAAGTAAAACAAGCTGGTAAAAGTACAGAAATTTGAGATTTGGTGTAAATACTAGTTACTAGAAACCAAGGCCTCAGATTTGTTTCCAATATTTTTCAATCCCCCATCCCCATCACCTCCACTCAATTATTGAAGGGGTTGATAACATAAAATTGAGATATTCACTTGGAAGTTAGTATACGTTTGTATTGTAATGACATCTGATTGAGATGATTCCGTTGAAGGGGTAAAACTTCATTTTTAACGTATATGGTAGAAACCTACGCTTCAAAATTATCTATGACATCTGCCCCAACTATTATTAAAATTCTATGACTAATAATTTCCACATACTAGAGTGCCAATATAGTTAAGATGTTTCCATTATAGCGACTTGGATGAAAAATCTGGATGTGGAAGTAGTTACCGGTGTACAAGTACTCAATTAAGCGCATATATTAACACAGGACAATTTTTTTATAACCAATAATCCAAAAAAGTCTTTAAATACGATTTTTATTTCCAGGTAAATTTGTCCCAGGACAACTAATTACGAAAGAATGGGGTAAGTAGATAAAAATCAATTTTCTCTTTTTGGTAAATAAGGATAATCCCAAATGTGTAACATACGCACATTTTGATTGGCTGAGAAAACGCACATTGGAACAAAAATTTGATCCACCACCAAAACCCTAATACATTTATTAGTGGGTTGTATCTGAGAAGATAGCTAAAGAAATTCAATTGACAAAAGACATTATTTAGAGATATCTAATCCTACAATGACCCTACGGTTCTATTTTATTTAAGATCTTGAACGTAAGATCAAATCTTTGGTTCGCAATAATATGGTACAAGGTCTGCTGGTGTTTCGCGATTCAATCTTCATTCGGATTCCAGACACAGGTGTTAAAGGTGCCAAAATCTCAATCAATTATAATTTATTTTAAGATTATTGTGTTAATTGTTATTTACCGAAATTGCATTTGAGACTTTGACACATAAGTACTGTAATAAGGTTAAGTTTTCGTCGACCAAACAGACACTATGTGGTTGCTTATTTAGTGTCTCACCTATTTTTCTTCTTGCTAATAAATAATAATTAATAAATTATTTCTTTAAAAACTTTTAATTTTTAATGTGTAATAAATATTTTTTAAAATTTATGTACGGTATTTCAAACTTATTTAATCTGTTGAATTTCTATCTTATATGTTGTATGTTTTAAAAATCAAATTTAACTGCAGAAGATGAGGATGTCAAAAAATATATTTTTTGTCACATTGTAACAAAATATTATAGTACTTTTTTCTACTTTTAGGAGCAAATATCGTAAAGGCGCTTGCACCAATTGTCGAAAAATCCTTACTTCCATATTTCAGTAAGTAATTTATATTTTTTTGTTATGTGTTAAAATCTGTGTTCATGGATGGCTGTGATGGAATGGAAATATTTTCTGTCTTTAATTTCTTGATCATTTATTATAATGTGAATGCACCAGTAAATGACCAGTCTCCACTGATTGACCGAAAAGATGAATATCTCGCTCTAATAACATTTTTGGAATTCTAACTAAAATGAGTTTAAAATTTGGCAACTGTATACTATTTAGTATCTAAATTTGTAACTAGATGGCAGTAGAAGTAATGATATTATTTTTAATATGACTGCAACATGTGTCAGTCTATGAATGTGCTAGTAGTGTTAGAAAAATACTAAGAGATACTACTGAGACACCTTTATTTTAAATGAGATTTACCTAAAGTAGGATTAACCTTCTATCGTTACTTTCTCAATTTTGTATAGTATTCTGTTAAAATCATGTGCTTTAAATCGGAAGAGGCAAAATAACTGTTGAAGATTAGAATATTTAAATTGTCAGTTACTGGATCCTAAGATCATATGTTCTCTAGTGAATGACCACGATCGGTCATTCACTAGATTACTTTCATTAATCTAGTGTGAAAATTCGTAGTAATAGTCTTGCTATGGCTCTACTTGGGTAGTCTTAGTTTTTCTATAGTCTGTTTTTAAACCAGGAGGAGTAAACATGGAAGTTCCATTCACACCATAAAAGTAACCAGAAAATACACTAAAACTTTTTTGGCGTTTTGGACAACCAATAATACACGACTGTAGTGTTTTTGTGTGTATTTTATTACATTATATAATGCATCGACCTCTATTTGACCTCTAGATATTTTATATAACATCCACATCATTTACGCAATATAAGGGCTCTAAGTAATTAGCCTCATTTACCTTCAGATTTATATATAAGGGATTAAAAACTGATATATAATGTGCAAACGATAAAATAGAAATAACCAAATAATTTATGATATGAAATTAAAATTTTTACAATATGTCAAAATTTACGACTATTACCTTGTGTAAAACTGGCGAGGGTCTATCCAATCACAGATGTATGATTTAGCGCGTTAAATTTAAAACGCTCCTCCTGGTTTAAAAACAGACTATAAATATACGTACTAAGAAAGAAAAGTTATGGTCATAAATAATACATATTTCCCCATCGCGTGTCTCTTTCTAGGAAATGGTGACCTTAAGCAGAATCAGGTATCAAATTTATTATATTTTACTATAATCACTATAACTGAATCACAGGTCTGTATTCTATCTTTTAAAATCAACTTATATCTTTAACATCAAAGAGAATTTTGATATCTATATCATTCTTATATAATTTGTTGCATAATAACATTGATTGCATTTATCTACTAAATAAGGTTAATTTCTCTCTCTATAGTGATACTGCTAGAACGAATGTTTTACGTAGATTGCCACTATCTCTAATGTCCAATAACTTTAACGCTATTTCAGAGGTATGCGATATTAATACCAACTCCTTAAATCATATTCGACAGGTTTTGATTAAGAACAATTCATAAAAGAATGACATGTATTTTGGTAAGTTTTTTACTAGTCTTGTAAATCAGCTTTTTTTCATACAGTGCTATCTTATATTATTAAGTTTATTTACAATGTTAGCCATTTATTGTGTTAAAGTTTGTCTCATGACATGACATGAATTTATTATATTTGTTGTTACCATGTGTTTCCTGTAAATGAGTGTAACCTTTTGGAAATAAAGATTTATTATTAAAATGTTTTCTGTATTTGGTCATTCAATGGATCTGCGATGGTCAACACTTGGAACTTGGTGGTCATTTACTAGAGAAAAGCGTTGAACTTTATTTTAAAACATAATATTTGAAACTTCTTGCTTTAAATAAGTTTTAGTAAGTTTCAAAATATAAATTGATAAGTTCTCCATTTAGAAAAAAATTAAGTGGCTATAAAACATTTGTTTTAATAATTGTTGTTTTGCATCATACCGCAACAGTCTCTTAAGTAGTTATTCACTGGTGCATTCACCTAATTCACATTTTTTTGTTATGTATTAAAATATGTGTTCATCGATGGCTGTGATGGAATGAAAATATTGTCTGTCTTTAATTTCTTGATTATTCATCAGTATGTACTATAGCAAATTTTGCTTCGTTTTAGAAAATACAATAGGCTTGTTCCATGATATCCTTTTAATATGGCTTTTATACGTTTTTTTATAGTCCTCGATATTCTTATTATGCGCTTAAAATTATGTATTATTAACTTTTTCCGTTTTCGAGATATAAGGGATTTAAATTATTAATAGTTGCAAGAATAGGGCGACCGTTTGTGACGTCACTATACGCAACTTTAAACTCAAAGATCTACCGAGACACCGCGACCACTAACAGCCATTCAGTAGTAAGTAAATACGTGGAGTTGGGGGCCGTTTCAGGTGTTTAATTAAAGAGAAAGAGAGGCGTTTTGTTCTGATACCAAAGCGAACGGGCAGAACCGGAAATCCGGCGTGGCACGGGCGAACGAAAGATGGATTTTCTGTTAAAAATTAAAAAACATCGAATTTTCAAAATTTCATAACTAAGTAAATGCGTGGAATGGATGTACGCTCTGGGTCTCTATGGAAAGAACAATATTGACCCTTTCTTCTGATACCAAACTATACAGGAAAATTTGGATATTCGGCTCTGCAAGAGCGAGAAAACAATTCGAAAACATCAAAACTTTAAACGCTCATATTTAAGTTAATTCTTGCAATGGATCGATGTTGGTTTCTATTTATAAAGAAAGATTGGCATTTCATCCATATCGTGTCACAGTGGAAATCGGAATTTCCGCTAGGTCTGTGCGAAATAAAAATGGCCATTTTCGTAAAAATTGAAAACCGTAAATAATTCAAGAATTCATAACTAAATAAATACTTGGAATGGAACGGCGCTCGACATCTTTATGGAAAATGGAAGAGTGGAGCTTTCTGGTGATACCAAATTGTATAGGAAAAATTGAAAATTCCGCCCGTCGCGAGCGAGATAGAAGTGGCTTTCCGGGACCTTACAAAAACCTGAAACCTTGAAAGACATAATTTTCAATCGTTCGCAACTAAATAAATACGGGGACTGGAAACTCGTTTTATGTCTCTATGGCAAGGAGAAGGTCGGCGATGAATTGGCATCGTAAACTGCAAGGCTACAATCGAAAATTCGGCCCGACAGGAACGACGGCACATCGTAATTTTTGGTAATATTTCGCCAACTCATATTCACCTACAATCTGCCCGTTCCTAAATTTAAGAAACTCCTCCAAATTTATCCGAAATAATGCAGAAATAATTCCCGAGTCGAATGACACCGACCGCGTCTCGAAAAATCGCCCTTACGAAAAGCCTTTGATAGAATCCGATCCGCAATTTTAGAGGGCTCAGATTAACACAATATAATGCTAGTTTTGAATTGACAGAGATTTATGATTGTAGCAATTTAAGAGATTTACTCAATTTGAATGTACAAATTGGCAAAAGAAAATGTGTATATTGCTCGTAGGTGTATATTTCATCATAATCTAAAACAGAAACAACAATACGTTATATAATGTAGTCGAACTCTGCTGCACTAATAGTCTGTGAAGAGTGGGTGAACGCTGACAGCTCCCAACCTTTTCTTCATTGGTTAGGCCAACTCAGGGTTTTAACTAGAGAGCAGACTGTATTCCAAAGTGCGAACAAATTGCTAAAAATACTAAATAAAACGTGTCGAAAACTTACCACGTTGTGACGTTCCTGGTGTATCTTCAAGGTAATTCTTGAGATAGGATAGGAATGGTGTATGAAAGGATGGTTCTCGACACAATTACCAAATAAACAATTTGTAATTCACTTCAGTAACTTGAATCTATTATATTATTATTTTTAAGACAAAAAATGCGGAAGCAACTATCTACCACGCGACAGCGAGCATCTGTCGATGATTACTAACTACGCGAAGTACCAAAAAAAAACAAACGTTTTTATGTTCCCTTTTTATATACATTCGTTTACTTAAATTAAATTATTGATTTCCAAATTTATTCTACATTTTCTAAAGGCGCCTCACCATTCAGCACTCACTATTGCAGCATCTACGAATACGCCGACCATTATCTTCCTCCTTGCTATGCTTCCTTACAGATGACGCAACAGTAAGACGAAACAAGCTAACCATTATACTCTTCGCCGATTTATTGCACTGTTTATATAATTGTTGCACATTCTATACGATATTCGTCGCAGCTTTTTTTGTAAATACCGTTAATTTTAGACATTTTTTGTTTAATTGCAAAATATAAATTTTTTTAAAATTTAAATAATTAATGACTTTTTTATTTATTGATCGATATTGTTCAAAAATAATAAAAACAATAAAGTCCTCTAGCTAACAATAAAATTTCAATAAAATCGGGCTTTTCGTTCTTAAGTTATTGTGCTTATAAGAAACGTGACGGACGGACGGACAGACAGACAGACGGACAGGCAGACAGACAGACAGACGGACAGACAGATAGATAGAGGGATAGGCGGACGGACATATTGAAAGCTGTTTAGAATTCGATCACCAATACAGTGATATGAAATTTTTTTCTCTACGTACAATATATTTTAGAAATGCGCCGATCGAATGCAATATACTCTTCGTTTTGTATTTACGAAAAGTATAATAATGAGAGCTGTTATCTACCCAACTCGACAGTGTATGTCGCTTTTCTACGGCGTTTCACTATTTCGTTTCATTTCTATTTTCAAGCAGTGGACTCGCACTACTGTGGCCAAACAACCTCAACATTTCGTATTTTTTGATTTACAACTGCTATTTAAAAACAACTTACATTTTTTATTTTTTAGATCCAAAAGTCATGCAAGATACCCTTGTAAAATCATTACCTTTTGCAGAGGGTAAGTACAAATACACATATTACACCGTATACGAGCCCACGATTTAACTTAAAATAGTATAATCATTTCCAAAATGCACTTTTATGCCACATGATGAAAGTAATTTCTTTACTTGAAATGACTACATCACTATAACATCGACCATTTTCGATAATTGCTGCAGCCCTAGTGATGTCAGTCGATGCTAAGTCACGCATTATGGACTGTTTCACAGTCAAGGTGGCGATAGAAACCAGAAACAAATCATAAACGATTACTTATCAAAACAGAACAAACCTCAATGCAAGGAAAATAGGTATTTGAAATATATAAATATATAATGCAATAACACGTTATTATCGAGTTTGATATTGCCTAACTTGATAAAAACGTGCAACATAAACAAAAATTGTAGTAAGAAATTCGTGGATGTCTGGAACCTCAAATATTATTGCAGGAGGAAAAAGTATGAAGAAAAGAAACCAATGAATCTCCGTTCCTTTAAAGTGTGTGTAAATTAAATTGCACACAAATGAACAAAAGTATCGAATTTCCCGGGTTTGCTTTGCTAAAAAGTTTCCATTTTGAGTAATTAGAAGATCCTGAAATTTTCAGACAAAAATATTAAAGTTTATGGGTCGCTAGTAAACGGTTTTTAACCTTCAAAATATATTTTTGATGCTGGGAGTTGTTAAGCGGTCCCAAAGTAAGGAATGACGTTCTGTAAATCTGTTTAAGGCCCAATCGTATGCATTTTTAGTCAGTGAATACTATTATGCTGGTTTGGAATCTCTAAAATCAGTACATTTTTCGTCTTTGGCTAGAAAATTGCAAAAACCGTTCAAAAAAATAGAAATTTTATTTTTATATCGCTCATATCTTGGAGGATAATTTATTTTACTGTCTCAAAAAGTTCACAAGTTCCCTTTCAAATATGAATAAAATCAAACTTGTGCTGTTTTAAACATTGTACTCGTCGAACAATTGGTCGAAAAACAAAAATGTGAAGATTTTTCATTCGGTCTTCTCAAGTTGTCCATAACTTTTCACAGCTAACCCCAATCGTAGTCAAGCTTCCTCGAGGATGCTAAACCAGAACGACCTACGACATAACGACTAGAAAGACCAAGACACACGAAATTTGGGATTTCTTCAATTTTTCTCCACATTATTTTTGTTCATGCTCCTTGAATCGGCCATAACGGTTCACTGTCAACTCCAATCCATTTCGAATTTGGTCAGCATCTTCCTCTTAAATAAAGGAAGATACAGACCAATGAACTGGGGTTGACCGTGAAAGGTTACAGTCCATTCAAAAATGTAGAATTTTTTTTTTAAAGTCTCGTCTGTCTTGGTGTTTCTAATCGGTGTGTAGTGAATGGCTATGGTCCAGCATCTACTTGATTCTCGAGGAAGCTGCTGGCCAAGTTTGAAACCGATCAGACTTAACCGTGAAAAGTTATGGTTGACTTGAGAACACCGAATGAAAAAAAAGCTTCAGACTTCGGTTTTCTACCAAGAGTATAATGTTTGAAATATCGCGAGATCTTGTTCAGTTGTGTGCAGTCACTGTAGATAAGCCATGTTTAAAAATGTTGCCGTACACTTGCAGTTTTCGGTTTAAGTGAAATTGGGTAAAGAAATTACTGTGGAAAAATCATTTAGCGTATATTTTCAAAATGTTATCTTTAGAATATTTGCAATTTATTATTATAAGTAATTAATTACTTTTTTTTTGTAGTTTTCGCGAAACCTATATTTGAATGGGGTGGAGTTAAATGGGTTGGTAAGTAGATGATCAATTAGTTTTATATATTAGTAACAGTAAATTGTTCAAAGTAATAAAATATCCTTTAACCACCACTTACCAAACTTCGAAATATTCACACTTTCTCTCTAATAGTTCAATTGGGGGGGTCTTGATAAGTGCCATTTTGGTGCATTAGTAAATAAAATCATACCGACTTAAAAGAAAGTTATGTTTTCTTAAGGTATCGATGAATATATTTAACGTATGCATACAGGGTGTACCGAAAAAATAAGGACAAATTTTCCTCTATAACAGAGGACAACAAAGCAACATATCTTTGTTGAGATACCGCCAGCCTAAAATAAGCCGTATTAGCAGTAGAGTAAATCTAAATTCACAGCAATTGCTCAGAATATTGACCATTTATTTCCATACATAGCCTGTATGAACGATTTATCGATTTACAGACCTTAAGGAATATTCCTGAAATACCTTGTACCTGTACACAAACTTGTCAGAATGGCTCCGGGACTTTTAAGTGGGACACCCTGTATTTTTCATATCGTTGGAGGCATATTTTTCCCCTTCAAGAGGACGTTCCAAAATTTCTTTCCCTTAAAACTAACTTTAGGGAGTCTAAATAATGTGTTTATGTATTTCCGGAAAGTTTTGCAAATTTTTTTTTCTTTATTATGATCCGAATATTTCTTCATAATTGATCAAAGCTTCTGTACCGAAACGCTAGAAAAAAGGCGTTCGTGCGTTGTCTCGTGACATCAGTGATTCTTATTCTACGTAGGTACGAAATTTTTCTGACTAATTTTTTTTAATAAAATGTCGTGCTCTTCAATTTTCAACATAGTTTTTGCATTTTCGTAGATTAAAAGTTATTTCTAAAAAAAAGTTGTTTTAAGGTCATTTTGTTTTATGTTCCGCCCACAGTGGCCCTGATAGCTTTTGAAAATACTTTTCTAATCTACAAAAAAATCAAATGTTGTAAGGATTATTTTTCTTAGCTTAAGCTGCTATTTTTCCTGCAAACTGGACTAATTAATAATTTATAGAAAAAGTATTAGATAAAAATTCGGACAAAAAATATGTAGCCATAAGAATGTTAGTATACTAAATGCGTTGAAATATTTAAATACATTCGAATATTTAAATCTAAATAGCAAATTTTTAATAGTAGTAATTAGATTATTCCTTGATCTCTAAAAGTACAGTCTTATTGTAAGGTTTCACTTTATTCTAAATGTACATACTTACGAATATTGTCTAAATGTTATTTGTGGCATCCAATTTTTTTTCCTTCTTCAATTCTTTGGGACTTTCTGTCACATGTATGAGCGTTGCTCGGGAATCTAAAAAAATATCACAATTAACCAGTATGTTACTGGTAAATAACATCTACGCCCGTGACCTTTACGTCAAAGGATCAGTTGGAGGTTGCTTTTTTTTAAATAAACAACACAAATAAGTATAAAAACTTGAAATTAAATATTTCGCCGACATTTCGGAAATCTAATCTGTTTCCTTTTTCAAGGCTTTTTTTGAAAAATCTGTTTTGCTGTGTATGATAAATACACAGCTCTAAGAATGTTTGTTATATTCAATATCCATAGATACTTACTATTTACATAGAACTGTTGATATAGTTAACAGTTTTTTTAGTTTTTACACAATGTTAAGTTTGCGAAGTTCTTCTTTTAACATTAGCAACTAAGTTGTACAAACATCTACGGAACAATTCGACACGCATCTATCCTCATTCAATAATATTATCGCGGATTCATTAATTTTTCTTTTTTTGCTATCTGCCTCTTTTGTTAAAATTTTTGCCGAGTCCCAGTTTATTCTATGCCAGTTCTCCCAAGCGTGTTCGCAGATCTTGGATCTCTGAATTTCATTTTTTCTGATATAATTTTGATGTTCGCCCAATCTTGCACTAAAAGGTCTGGTTGACTCACCCACGTACTCTTTGTTGCACTCACACTGAATACTGTGTTAAAAGAAAAACTTCAGAAACTTAACATTGTATGAAAACTAAAAAAACTGTTAACTATATCAACAGTTCTATGTAAATATTAAGTATCTATGGATATTGAATATAACAAACATTCTTAGAGCCGTGTATTTATCATACACAAAAAATATTTTTCAAAAATAGCCTTGAAAAAGGAAACAGATTAGACTTCCGAAACGTCGGCGATATATTTAATTTCAAGTTTTTATAGTTATTTGCGTTGTTTATTTAAAGAAAGCAAACTATAACTGATCCTTTGACGTAAAAGTCACAGGCGTAGAGGTTATTTACCAGTAACATACTGGTTAATTGTGATATTTTGTAGATTCCCCGAGCAACGCTTGAAAAGAAAACATACATGTGGCAGGAAACCCCAAAGAATTGAAGAAGGAAAAAAAGTACATACGAAGTTTGACAATAAAATTAAACTATTCTTTTTGTTATTAGCTGTAACTGATGCAATAAATAATGCTGCGGCTGGAAAGGGACTGAAGCCTCTGTGGAACGGTAAGTAGAAGTAACATTATTACACAAGTCATTATTGTTAATTAAAGCTAATTCTTCTGTATACCGATGAAATAGGTCCGTTTAATATGTTTTTTATTACATATTCTGAAAGGACTTGACAAGTATAGTACCTATGCCAAAAATTTTAATTTCTTGTCTGCTCCCTGATGTATAGAAAAATTATTGAAGTAAACACTTTAAAAAATGTCAAATGGGATAGTAAGTTGAATTGTTACGTCACATAGCGCCAACTACCCAGAGAACACGTATAGTGACAATGTCTGTCTAGGCATGATGCATGCATGATTTTATTGTTCATTCCTTAATCTTGCCTTGTTAGTGTAGCAAAGTGAAGTAATTTATTTTGTTGTGATAAATATTAAGATTCTCATTATTTAGATTTTCTGCTAACATAAACAGAAAACGCCAGTATTGTGTAGTTCCCATATGTATGAGTACAAACGTGAGAATGCCAAATAAAACATTTATTAGTAGTTTACCTCGAGAAGCTAAAGAAGCAAGACTGCTGTGACAATGTACTACAAGATGGTCAAATAAATATAAAACCTAAAGTTTATGAAAGATTCCGTCAATGTAGTTAGTATGCTAATTAAAAATACCTAGTACAAGAACTCTAATACAAATATAAACACAAATCGTTGGTAAAGCCAAATCATAATGCGCAAACGGCGAATATGCTACTGAAAGCCTACATGGTCCGTACCGCGCCATATTATGACTTCGGGAAGATTTGGGTAAACGTTGAGAAATCAGAAGCGATAGTCTTCATGCGTAGATTCACTGAGAATAAAGTTACACTACCTATTTTAGTTACGAGAACCCAATTCAAACTAAAAAGTGCATGAAGTACTTAGAATCTGGATCAACGACAAATATTCAACGAGCACATTAATGAAACTGTACGTCAGTCTACTCTATGTCTAGGAGTCTGTACCTGCTCTTGACGAGAAAAAGCAGACTAAGTCGACAAAATTAAAAAATTGATCTACACTGTTGTAGTGAGGCCGGCTCTAATATACTAGTCGATGTAATGGAGGCAGAAAGAGTGTAAATCATTTCGTGAAAAGATGAGATAGCACCCCCCTCCCCCCCGTTTTCGACGGTGCTGAACACGATGCAAGTGGTGGGAGAAGTTTTTGGTCGCCGCAACAAGTTTTTGACCGCCGCAACCCCCTGAAAGGGCCAAAACCATCCCATTTATGCATCCCTTTATCTTTTCATATATCAGCTGGCCTGGGGAGTGATTTGTCGATGAGTTATACTTGAAATAACATGGAAGAGTAAGTAAAATCCAGACAGCAGGTCTAGGTGGTTGATTAAACTCTCCCGGGTGGTGGAAGTGATTCGGTTTAAATGCATATCCGTTTTCGGGGTCACTAATCACGGGAAAAATATTAATTTTCAGCTTCAACCTCTCCTCATTTCTCAAACGGGCAGAAACCACCCCTCTCTCGCCAACTAGCATGCTGTCCAGGATTTGCAGGTTTTTCGGCACATTATCGTTATTCCTATCCATATTCCTTCAGTTTTCCCGGAAGATAAGGTGGTAGCGACCTCAGGGCCTGTTTCAATCCTTCCAAGGGGTGTAAAATTCATTAGTTACACATTGGATCGACAATATGTCCTCCCCCGTTTTCGCAGGCGCTGATCACGACAAAAATATCGATTAGGTGTTTCAATTCGAAAAATTATCCAAACCAGAAGAAAAAAGTAAACAAAAAAAAAACGAAAGAACAACAGAAAGAGAGCAGGCGCAGACCTTTGTTATTTTTTGGAAAGATTTGTTGTAACATCTTTTTTAATTTGCCATCTTACAAAAGGGGTTTATGTTAAGGACAGGATTAGTTTAAGTTAATTAGATTCCACTTTGCTTTGTCCTTCAACTCTCACGGTGCTGTGCTCCGTGGATGTTAATGCATGGCAACGTTGGCGCACCGTACAGCGAATACCGTACCTCACATCGCACAGTAAAATTATTTCGGCGCTTCTCGCATACCGCACATAGCACAGTAAAATTAAACATTAAGTGAGAGTCACCAAATCTACAACTTCAGCCTCGCACATCGCACACCTACAGCACGGGCGATAGGGTGTTTTTAATAAAATTATGGATGGAAACAGCCGAACAATATATGAACAATCCGTGTTTCTAATAAAATTATGGTAATAGCCGAACATTATATGAACAATTAGTACAATTTCCTTTGTATGTAGATCAGGCCAGACTCTGTACGTTGTGCGGTGTGCCGACGTGGCCATGGACTTAGTCTCCGGATACGGATATCTAGAGAACATGTTTACTGTTTTTGGTGGTATATTCCTTTAGCTTTCTGGTGATATGAAAAAATGATATAACCTGAGCCATTCTTTTGGAAACATGACATTCTATTTAAAAATAGCTTACCTTTCGCAAATTCATGAGTAATGTTCCACTTTCTTATGGACTGATAAATCTTGCTGCCTACATTTTTGTTTTAACTAGCATGAAAACATTTGACATAAAACAAAACAAAGAAAATAATAAAAATACCACCTTAACAACAGAGAGATGCAGGCCTTTTTGATAGGCTGAGAACTCATCAGGAAGCATGTGATGTTTTCAATGCCAAGTATCCCAAAAAAGTAAAATCTACTGTAAGTAGATTGGTGGCTATATATGATGAATCTGGCAGTATAGCTGACCTACCTCGATCTGGTCACCCTAGCACAAGCAACGAATCAAAATTAAATATTCTTCTAAAAAGTGAGGAAAACCACCATCTTTCGACAAGGCAGCTGGTTGTAAATTATAACGCGAGTGAAATTTTGTACTGTTGTACGTCTATTGAAAAAAGAAAAATACCATCCACACAAAGTGCGATTAATCCTCGAATTGAATGAGGACGATCCAGATCGGCCGTTACAGTTTTGTGAACAGTTTTAAAGGGGACTGTACATCGATATAACTGTAGGTATTGGTCACGCGAAAATCCTCATTGAACTCAAGAAGCCCATACAAAGCGACGCCGACGAGGCAAAGTAAACGTGTGGGCAGGTATAATTGGTGATCGTCTATTGGGACCTTCTTTTTTGAAGAAAATCTTACGGCCGCAAGATATTTACAGTTTTTACGAGTTTAGTTAGTGCCAGCCTTAGCATGTTTCCGGACAATGAAGATAAAACTATTACTGCTGAAAACGTCTGGTTTCAGCAAGACGGGGCCCCACCTCATTTTGGGACAGCAGTGCGTCAGTTTTTAGATGGCACTTTTATTGGAAGGTGGTGAATGGCCCCCGCGTTCACCGGATTTAACCCCCTTAGACTATTCTCTCTGGGGTTACCTCGGGGGTTACTTAAAGTCAAGGGTATATTTTAACGGACCGGATACCATAGAAGAATTGAAAGACGGAATTGGCTTGGAGACGAGACGAATTGCCCATGAGATGGTCCAGAAGAGCGTGCGAAGTGTCTACACCCGTCTTGGTTAATGCGAAATGGTTAGAGGGTCGCAATTTGAGCAATGGAGATGATTTTTTTCTCACAATTACTTATGTAAGGTATTAATCTGTAAAAATATTTTTTTCGAAAAGAATGGCTTAGGTAATTTCATATCACCAGAAAGCTAAAGGAATATGCCACCAATCACGGTAAACAAAAATGTCTGTTTCCATTAAAAAAATTATGATGACGTCATGACTCAAAAACCAATGACGTCATAAATTTTGGTATAGTGACAAAATGTAGCATTTACAAAACTAAAATCGCTGTTCGAGGATTTTTTGAAAAATCACATACCAAATATATGAATTTCGTGCGGTTCTTTAGGTTCACACTGTACATATACCTTTAGTTCATTTTATTATTAACTATTTATTCGAAAGAAGCCGAGAGAAATGATCTTCAAACATGGTGTTAAATAATTGTTCATAGTAAGTAAACTACTCGATGGCTTATTATAAAATTTAATATGGTTCTATTTTGACGAAGTAGTTAAAAAAATCAAGTGAATCTGTTTATGATTATGATCTGGAGATGTAGGGTGTATTCGTATTTAAAGCAACTGATAGAGGTTCATCGCAATTTTCAGTAACAACTTTAAAACTTAATACCATCTTTTAGAGTAAACTCTTGGCTTCCCAAGGAGCTATAATTAGAATCGATTCATTGCAAAATTAGCCAGTTAAAAATTACTTCTCCCGGCGATGGCGTGCAGTTCTAGCGGACTGTGTGGCGGGTACAACCGCTATGTGACGTCAATCGAGCTAAATTTTTTCTGATGCTATTGACACTACATTTTATAATAAGATATGAATAATGGGAAACTGCTATATCACTAAATGACCCCATTCGAAACTAAATTTTCTATGAATACAAATGATAATTCTCAGAATTATCTCTGATTTGTATAAAGATTTCAACTTTGGGTTGACTATATTGACGTGGTTCACCCTAAGTTCAAATGAACTTCATTTAATTTTCAAGGACACGATTGTTGTAACAACTTAGTGTAGTTACTGACAACTAACTGTTTACTACAATCGAAAGCAGCAAATATAGCATAAACATCTTGTTAAATATTGAAGTAGAATATACATTTACATATTTGCATATACTTTACCAGATGAACTGCCACTGCTAATACTTTAAAAGCATTTTTCTGTTTAAAAGACATAAAATGATACTTGATACCCGAGGAGCGAAAAAATATAATACTCTGGGGTTCTAAAAGTTTTTTTCAGTGTCAGTAACGGAATAGGGTGGTATATCCCCTATGTAAAATAAATAATCTATGAAACAGCTTGCGGTCTTTTATTTAAGATAATAATTATCAAATATGCAAACCCATTTATATAAAAATTGCCTGTTCGCTGTTTAACAGAAGCGTATTAGCAAAAATATGAAAAGAAATAATATTTTTTCGATTCTGAACATCCAATGGTGATAGAAAAAAGAATCCGAAGAGTACCCATCAGTCGGATGGTTCAAGCATCTCCATTTTCACAATAAAAAACATCCGAGGCAAGTACCTGTTCTATTTTGCATTTATTTTCTAAATCATATTTGAGCATATATATTTCTAAGTATAATTTAGAATGAAAAATATTTTATGAATAATAATTTCGTTTCCAATCATTATTCTGTAATCGGTCCTAGTATTTACAGTAGATGCAAAAAAAAACGGAAAAACGAAAAATCATTTTATTAGAAAAATAACGTTTTCGGTTTTTAATTCTTAGTCATAGCCTGATTCCGGATCTGAAACGGTCACGAAGTCAAAATTACGATCGGCTTTAGGTGGTATGAACAATATGACCATTCTCACGCAAAATAAATACATTATTATGCTTTGCAATTGTATTTAGGGACCATTCAACAAATACGTTCGCCAAAATGGGCTATTTTTTTCACCTTCCCCCCTTTTATAGCATTTTGTAACATTTGTGAAATCTTCCTTACACGAACGTTTATTTGCGAACTTCTTCTCCCTCTGATTTTGAAAATAAGAATTACTATTAGAAAAGGACATATTTTGTTGATTAGTTTATCATGAAGGATGACCGACCTTAAATTGTTGAAAATATTTTGTCATTTCTCGGTATTCACCTTCTCCGCAAAAGCAAACGTAAGGTTCTAAATTGTCAATCATATTGTTATTCGGAAAACGATTAAGTATTACAGTTCACAACATGCAGTTAAAATTTGCAAAAAACGACTTGCACGACAACTGCCTTAAATTTCTTGAACAAATAATTTCGTTTCTGACCTTAGTTTCTAAGAGTTAGTGCTTGCTGAATTTTAATTCACTTGTGTGTCCGGTATATATGGACGTGTCAAATTTGGACAGATCGAATGCATTGCCCCCGAGATATGGAGGTGACACCGTGGAGGCCGAACTGAAAGGGACGGGATGGAGGGAAACCGTGTAAGGGACATTGTTGGGCGGGTAGAGGTCAGTCGAGGGGCTCGATTCATCCGCATTAGGGCGACGGACAGAAATATGACCAGCTACGGATTTCCTCTCCTCATTTTCCTCACATTTCGACCTAATATCGATCGTCACCAACAGCTTTCCCGCAGTTTCCGCCAGAATATCTGGTAGTAAAATTCGTAGTTAATCTCGAAAACTGCTGATGCGACGAAATCGCGGTCGGCGGCAACGTATGGTTGTGTCGCTGGCCATATTTTTATTTGTCCGCCCCCCACTTCGCCGCCGCCATAAAAGGGGCGAGGGCGGGTTGACCCTTCTTGCCTGACCTCCTCAACTCACCCAACAATGTCTAGTATAAATTGATTCTCCCCATATTTTTCGGCTTGGCCTCCATGGCACCCCCTCCATATCTAGGGGGGGGGGGTACGACCCACAGAAACTTGGACATGCTCTACCAGTACTTTTCAAAGTAGAGAAAGATTTCGTAGAAATAGTAAAATTGTTGAATCATCGTCTACTTACCATAAACTTTAATAAAACCTTATTTTCTTTATGCCTTTCACCTCTTATAGCAATAATTTACCAAATGTTAACGTTTGATCTTAAATTAAATAAGTTTGAAATTAATATCTCCTCCACCAACAATATAAAATACTTAGGAATTTATTTGGATTTCGCTTAAAACTGATACATATTGAATATGTAACAAATAAACCTAGATAGCTGATGTACATATTTAAATATATTTCTCAAATATTAAAGGTCAAATAACTTAAAGTTTTATACTACACACTAGTACAGACACACCTTTTGCATGGAATATTAGCCGGGGCCACAAATTGCTAATGAATAAGTTACAAACTATCCAGAAGTAGGTACATGTATCATAAAACCATATACTTTCCCCACTAACGGCATTTATAATATTTTAATTCCTTTTGTCCTCAGACAAATTTTTGCATACACAGTACTTATAAGAGAATATAAAAATAAAAATGAACCGGTAGATATCGATCATTGCCACCAAATAAGACACAACCTTATGTTACTAAAATAACAAAAATTGTCAAAACCATAACTCAAAGATGTATTATTAGGACCAAAATAATACAACCTGATACTCCCGGACATAAAAAGAATAAACTTAATTTCATTTATATAAAAATAGAATTAAAATAAAATATACATAATAATAGACCAGAAAAACAGTTATAATATAACCTAACTTTAATCATGAGACAAAAATAGAAGCACTAAAAAATAAATAAAAAAAGCAATGGAAATATACCAAAACATTATGGATCAAAACACTATCTTTAAGGTAAACAATGCAGATGAAATATATATGTATGGCTGATTCTGATTCTTTGTACAAGCTAGGGCTTTTTAGAATTACGTTTGAACCTACAAGAATTTAATGAATGAAAGAAACTAAACTAAGTATAGGAATGCCTTAAGGATCTGTTGCCATTGTTCATCCCATATTCAAGGGACCATCTTTATGGATATATGTCATTATATACCTTCTATGAAACATTTACAGTAACTATTTATTTTGGTAAATAAATGTTTTATTATCATTTTTATTATAAAAAGGAGAACAAGGAGAACAAAAGCTAACATAAGGTCAGATTCGTTTTCAGCACCATCAAAACCGAGGGATTTGATACCCTGCTCGTTCTCACTTACAACTTTTTTCTGTGTGTCTACCGGTCTAATGTATAGAACCTGTTTTCCTTTGACTTTACTTCGTACCATTTAGGCATAAGCATAATGACATAATTTTTGTTTTAGTGGTACTAGAAATAATAGTAGGCCTAGGAGGAAAAATTATTGCAGCTTTGGGAGGTGAGTAGACTGGAAGAAAAGTGAAAATTAGAATAATATCGATTAAAGTTGCAAGAATATTTCTTTATACCCAGGTAATAAGGCATAGTCCCATGCTAAATTCACTTAAAGTGAAACATCCTTCCCGCAAGGGTCCGAGGTGCCGACGAAGAAACATTTGAAATGGCCGTAGCTCCATGAATATTCGCGTACTTTTACGAATATTTGTATAGACATATTCATTTACAAATATTTGGCAAACACACCCTCCACACATAACACCGTTGTTTGTATACGGCAAAATTTCAACAGAGTGAATATTCGTTCCCTTTGATGTGCGTTTGTTTACCGACTCGAAATATCGAATATTTGTTCACTAACACGAACATTCCATCCACACCAGCGTACATTCCTACAAATAGCAAACATTTGTATACGAATAACGTATGAGTGGACCGGTGTTATACGGCAAACTTTCAATACAGTGAATATTCGTTTCCTTTGATGTGCGTCTGTTTACCGACTCGAAACAGAAACGTGTTCGTGTTCGGTCCAAATATCAAATATTTGTGCACGAACACGAACATTCCATCCACACTTACATATATTCCTACAAATAGCAAACATTTGTATACGAGTAACGCATGTGTGAAGCCTGAGTTAGGCAGTAGGCCGATCAAAGCACATAACGGGATCGCCCCTGCCGCGTACATGACGTCATCATTGCGTCGACACGCAAATTGTTTCTAACGGCTGAGAGTCAGTTACCGCCGGTCGCTGCTTAGCGTACGGACGTCGCGCAGTGACAAAATAATATTGAGTATTGCATTTATTTAATTCAAGTATTAGCTTGCCACCATTATGTGGAACATCCAGTAGATTTAAAACTAATTTTAAAATATGCCGCTCTTGATCTTAGACATTTTTCTAATTTCAAATCAATGAAGAGATATTGACCGACTACGCATTGGCTACTCACCGTGTAGATAAATAGACATAGGTTAAGTGTTCGAGAAGTAGCTTGCTAAACTTCGCCTACGTTAATGGAAATGTATATCTATGTATTTTTTAAATACTTTTATTATTATTACCATGATTTTCATTTTTAACATATTTTATAAATAATGTGTAACCAAGCAAATATTTCTATATAACAATTTGTATTTGTTTCTCAGAATCTTCGATACCCATTATCGACATATTGAAGCTGCCGATAAAAAAGTAAGGAAGTGAAATAATAGCAACATCGCCGTCCCTACTATCAGCAATATATAATAATAAAACAACTTTTACTAACTTTGACTAACCTACAATAAAATTGTACCATAAAAGGCATTTTTATTTTAACCCTTTAACCAATAGCATTTAGGCACGGATCAAAACTCACTATTTACTTACTTTGCCCAATAAATATGACAGTAATATTGGTAGTTTTATTTCTGTTACTGTTACATCTGCATACATTATTTAAAGAGATGACAACTTTCTAATTTTCCACTTTAAACTTATTTTACTTCCACATCCACGTAGTGGTTTGGTAGTGTAGTAATTGTAAATAAAAAAATCAAAAATAGTTTTTGTCGAAATAGGTTCAGAATGTCATGAAACGTCAATATTTTATATTTGAGAGAAGAGAAAATTGTCTGTAACATATTTTTTGTGCGCACGTTTTTTCTGAAACGATTTAAGATATTGACTTGAAATTTAATACACGTGTGTATGTATTATAACGACATCTGGAATTAGATTATATTTTGAGCCTATTCTGGTGAAAAGAAGGCCAAGCCTTAAATTTTTAATAACATTTACCACCTCCCACCTCGAGCCTACTCCAATATTAAGGGGGCTAATAAAATGAAATTGAGACATTCACTTGAAATTTGGACACGTATGTATTATAACGAGATTTGGAACTGGCTTATAATTTAAGTATATTCCGTTAAAGGGTTGGAGGGTAAATAGGGAGAAATAGGTAGAGCAAGATACTAAGAGTCCAGAAACTTGGAATTTGGTGTATATACTAGAAGTCAATGCCTCAATTTTCTTTACAACTACTTTTGCCACCCCCACCACCATCTTTAAACATCCCCACTCCATTATCAAAGGATTTATCAAAATAAAATTGTGTCTTACTATGTGTATGATAACAAAAGTTCTCAAAAAGTGTTTGAACATTAACCACCCCCTATTACCATCTTGGGGCAGTTCAAATATTATAGTATTAAAATTGTATAGGCAATTATTTCCACTAACTAGAGTACAAATATAGTACCAAGAGGTTTTCGTTTAGAGATGTAACAAAAGTCAAATTAAGGGAGCCAAGTCCGACCCTGTCGCATAGAGAATCACCGCATTTAGTACAATAACGTAAAATACTGGTCATAGAAACATCTGTTTTATGTTGCAAACTGATTTATTTTAGAGCCCAGGAAACATGCTTTGTTAACTTTAGTCTTTATTAGGTAGCCGACGTTAGCCACTTGGAAGCAATAAATAACCATCTAAATTATTTCATGTCCAATTCGCTTTTCTCACTTGAAGTCCAGGACACTTTTTTGATTTCGATGGAAATACTATGATATCGACGGAGTCTGCAAAGTAATCGGGACACTCCGTACTCTGCCAATTTTAATGTCTGATTAATTCATGTAATTAGGGGAATAAAACCCCAGTTATTACAGAGATACTTGAATAGGAAATACAGATGTGGAAGCAGTGATTCCTTTGGTAGCGGGTTTTCTATTTATTTTTATAATCGCTATTAGAGAATAAAAACTAAGTTTTATCTGACACTTTTAATCATACCACCGGATCTGATTCAAGATAGAGAGTTGACCCACCATAAATAAACCCTCCTCCTGTAACTTTGCTATATCTATACTAAGTTGAGATATCGCATCGGGTCATATGGAAAAAGAAAATCGCTCTTTGAAATAAATCAGTATATCAACAAAAGAAAGGTTTTGTTAACATATTTTTTAAATAATTTTTTTGAGTAGCGTTGATTGTTCAAACCTACTTAATGAAAAGTAAATCGTATATAATTTCATTATTTGAATAGATAATATTGTTCAGGCGCTTATAGACTGAATTTTAACAATTTGGAGCAAGGCGATCATTTATAAATAAAACTAAAAATTACAAAGATTAATTTCTTAAAAACCAAAATAACAGACGAAGGTCGGATTATATGAATTTTGGATAGCGGGAATCAAATATGCAAAAATATGCAGGTTGTCACACTTAGAAATATCAAACTCTTAAAATCATAAGTCGGCCAATTTGGTTATTTGCGTGATATAACTGGAAATTTTATCTAAAATTTGGAAATAAAGCCTTTGCAAATTTATAACTTACAAGAGTTTCCTCATTGGCTGAGCCGCCCAGTATATGGATAATTTTAGTCGAAAAATCAGAAATAAAATAGTTTCTCCCCTTGTAATGTTAAACTGGGAATACACACCTGCCTATTATCATCAGTCTATTGTTTTTGAAGTGCTATCACGAATACTCAAAAAAGGTATGAATGGTTAGAATAATTTGGAATTGCCAATTCAAAAGAGCAAGAAATATAAATGAAAAGATATTTATTTCTTTTATTTCTTATTTAAAATTTTCTTCAATGTCTCACAAAAGTAAAGTTTTGAAAATTTTTCTCAAATCAGCCTTTTAGCATGTATAACAATTTTTTTTATGGTTGTAATAGTTCAAAATAGTTTTTATTATTTTCTGCAATGTATCTGTGTTCTAACAAAATCATATGGGATATTGATAATTAAAGAGAAAGATTATTATGAACTAACAGAGTCCCCAAAATTGGTAGAGAGGATCATAAAATTCAACTTTCCCTTGCATTTGCAGGAGAACGAAGAGCTATCAAGATGTTCAAATGGTTTCAAAACTTCTCCCTTTAATGCCATTTTTAGTATACTGTATGCAAGAAAAACTTTTTAAATAACATGAGAAAATTGGTGGTAATTTGTTTAAAAGGATATCTGAGTTACGTTTAGATCAATCAAAGTAGGAATATTACTTCCACATCCACGTAGTGGATTGGAAGTATAGCAATCTTAAAAAAAAATCAATTTTTTTTTTCTTGAAATAGGTTTAGAATGTCATGAAAAGTCGAAATTTTAAATTTGAGCGAAAAAAAAATTCTGTCTGTCTGTCGGTCTGTCTCTGTAACTTTTTTTGTCCGCACGCTTTCTCCGGAACGGTTTAAGATATTGACTTGAAATTTTGTACACGTATATATTATAACGAGATCTGGAACTGGATTGTTTTTTGAAGATATCCGGTGAAGGGTTGGGGAGTAAATAGGGGTAAATATGGGGAAATATGTAAAGCAAGCTGGTAAGAGTGCAGAAACTTGAAATTTGATGTATGTACTACAAGCCAAGGCCGCAGATTTTTTTATAATATAATATTTTTCAAGCCCCCACCACCCCTACTCCATTATTAAAGGGGTTGATAAAATAGAATTGAGATATTCATTTGAAATTTGGTACACGTATGTATTATAACGACATCTAGAACTAGATTATATTTTAAGATGATTTCGTTGAAGGGTTGGGGGTTGAATAGGGATAAATAGGGGAAAAAAGTAAAGCAAGCTGGTAAGAGTACAGAAACTTGAAATTCGGTGTATATACTAGAAGAAGGGGTCTCAGATTATTTATAATATCTTTCAACCCCCACCACCCCTACTCAATTATTGAAGGGGTTCATAAAATAAAATTGAAATATTCACTT
The DNA here is from genome assembly GCA_963583905.1 of Stenurella melanura. Classification (NCBI taxonomy): domain Eukaryota; kingdom Metazoa; phylum Arthropoda; class Insecta; order Coleoptera; family Cerambycidae; genus Stenurella; species Stenurella melanura. The sequence goes on along the minus strand of OY757314.1, from coordinate 101,988,194 downwards.
GAAATTTGGTACACGTATGTATTATAACGACATCTGGAACTAGATTATATTTTGAGAAGCTTCCGTTGAAGGGTTGGGAATTAAACAGGGTTAAATAGGGGAAAATAAGTAAAGCAAGCTGGTAAGAGTATAGAAATTCGGGATTTGGTGTATATACTAGAAGTGATGGCTTCAGGTTTTTTTATAACATTTTCCATCCCACCACAACCCCCACTCCCTTATTAAAAGAGTTGATAAAATTAAATTTAAATTATCACTTGAAATTTGCTACAAGTATGACGATATCTTAGATTATAAGAGGTTGATAAAATGAAATTGAGATATTCACTTGAAATTTGGGACACGTAAGTATGTATTATAACGACATCTGTCACTAGATTATATTTTCAGGTGATTCCGTTGAAGGGTTGATGGTTAAATAGGAGTGATTAGGTGAAAATAAGTAAATCAAGCTGCTAAGAGTACAGAAATGTGGGATATGGTGTATATACTAGAAACCAAGGTCTCAGATTTATTTCTAATATTTTTCAAACACCACCATCTCCGCTCTATGATTAATGGGTTTGATAACATAAAACTGAGATATTTACTTGAAAGTTACTACACGTATGTATTGTAATGACATCTGATTGAGATGATTCCATTGAAGGGGTGAGACGTGGTAGCTTGTGAATAGGGAAAAATAAGTAGGGTAAACTAAAAACTTAATTTTTAACGCATATGGTAGAAACCAACGCCTATGACATCTGCTCCAAATATTATTAAAATTCTATGACCAATAATTTCCACATACTAGAGTGCAAATCTAGTCAAGATGTTTCCTTTAAAGTGACTTGGATGAAAAATCTGGATGTAGAAGTAGTGATTCCTTAGGTAGCGGTTTTTCTAAATGTAATTCCCGTTAGAAAAAGAAAAAACACTAGACCATATTCAGTACATGTGAAATATCAATTTTCAAATCAGTGCATCTAAACCAAAGTTGCAGAAACAAAACGGTGGACGTTTTACGTACGAAAAAATGTGGAAACGTCGGTCTTTCTTGTTTACCTGCGAATGCAACTTCGAAAAAAAGTTTCAAACAATAGTTGCATGCATTTAAAATTCCTTCAAAGTGACGCCCGCTGAATGAAAATCCGATTGTTAGATTTCTCGGAAATTAAATAAAAACATCGAAAATTTACATTTATCAATTTTGCAGTAAAACAAGCTAAAAAAAATAGAAAATTTATTCAAATATTAGAGGTAGATACTCCACCATTTTACGTTTAGTAATCAGTTAGAGAAAGGTTTCCTAATACTCAATTATCTCCTAAAAAGGAACGGTTCCAATATTTATTCCACTTAAAAAATACAACGAAACAAAGACATAAGACATCCTTAATTGGATGAAGGTCTGCGTTGTATTCGCTACCTTTATCACTCCACTAATGTCCATTAGTAAATCTTCACCTCTCATTTAATTGTCTTGCCTCATTGAACTGAAGTTTGGCGATGGTACGGAGTAATTAGGCATTACACGAGAGACTGTGTCGGCCACAGTTTGTTGAAAGTTCTGCCCTGTTGGAGTTCAAGACCAGTGATGCCTGCTATATAAATTCGGCCCTAGTTGCATACTCGATCACCCCGAGGAATTGCAGTTGCATAGAGTGCTCATTATGGAAACTGTTCTGTTAAATTGTTAGTCGCAATTAGCAAGCCAATACTGCATGAATGTATAATTTTGGTATGACTTAAGAGGAACGAACTTAAATATTAACCAATTAGATCAAGCCTATTTGCCTATTAAATTGTTCAAACGAAGAACATTAGCTGACCCGCGTCAAATTATTTTTAATCTTGGCAGGGATTCATCATAATAGAGATATATTCAGTCTACTCTATATACTACATGCTTGAAGTAATTGCATGCTATTAGGACAAATTATACAGGGTTGGGCAAATGTGTGGAAACACCTGATTTCTGGCTAAAATATAAGTGCGATTAAAAAATACCCTTAACAAAAGTTTTTGTAGTATTTTTATTCTATTCAGTGATGTACTTTGATTTTCAACAGCTATCCTATTTTTCGAGATGTGACGTCATCGACAGTTTTATTAAATGGATAACCCTGTATATTTTTACATTTTCAGATAGACAATTATTCATCAATTATAGTGATATAGGGTTTGGTGGGTGTGCGGCTTGTGGTTTTTTAAATATTAAATAAAATAGTAAAGCAAAGACTGTTTACATTTTAATTATTGTCAACAGGACTATCTGATAAAAAAATATTCGTTTTTTTCTTGTCATGCTTTTTGCAAACTTTCTTTAACCGAACTCAAATCATTCGTATTACTGTCTATTGCAGTCAATACTGTTAGAGAGTTTCGGTGTGAAATATTAACATTGTTTTTTAATTATGGCTGAACTAACTGAACGTGAAAGAATTACGTTGTTAATGATGATTGGTTTTGGAGACAAGCAGAGATCTCTACGAGATGCATGCGATATTTTTAATGTAACATTCCCTGATAGAAATTCTCATATTTCAAAATCAACAGTTTCAAAGGTTGTGCAAAAGTTTCACGAAACGGGAAGTGTTAAAAATCGGCCAAAATCCGGTCGAAGTAAATCGGCTACAAATGAAGATATTTCACTTGATGTTCTTCTTAGCCTACAAGAAGAACCAAAAACTTCAGTACCAAAACTAGCCTTACATCACAATATTAGCGAGAGATCAGTATGAAGGATATTGTCCAAAAATAAATTTCATCCGTATAAAGTACATTTAGTACAAGAATTAAATGAAGATGATCCTGATAGAAGGATGCAGTTTTGTCAGGAAATGATGGATACAATTGAAATTAATTATTTTTCAATAATATAGTCTTTTTCGATGAAGCGACATTTTGCCTGAGTGGTTTTGTAAATCGACATAACTGTCGCTACTGGGCTGATCAGAATCCTCATTTGAATGAATGAAAGAAATATCACAGCATGCTATTCAAAACTCTTTAAGAGCTTTCGTTGATCGAATATGATATTGTCAGGCTGCTGAAGGTTTCCAATTTGAACATTTATTATGAATATTTTCTTCGTTTCTCAATATTAAAGTGCTCAATACTTTGTAATAAGAAATTTAATTATCATTAACTAATAAATATTTATTACACTTTACACTTTATTTTATTATTTTATTTAATATTTAAAAAACCACAAGCCGCACACCCACCAAACCCTATATCACTATAATTGATGAAAAATTGTCTATCTGAAAATGTAAAAATATACAGGGTTATCCATTTAAAAAAACTGTCGATGACGTCACATCTCGAAAAATAGGATAGCTGTTGAAAATCAAAGTACATCACTGAATAGAATAAAAATACCACAAAAACTTTTGTTAAGGGTATTTTTCAATCGCACTTATAGTTTAGCCAGAAATCAAGTGTTTCCACACATTTGACCAACCCTGTATGGTCTTCGACTATGATTGTACGTATAAATAATATAAATGACTAATTACTTAGATACTTGATGTTTTTCAACGACGCGGCTAGGAGAAAGCGTGTATGAGTCTTCATGCATTTTCCTTGGCATTTGAACTTATCTAACACTTCTAAAGAAACTGGATTTTCAGAAATGCTATTTGTGCATTATTTTATAGGTTCGATTGATGAATAAAAATAGGAACTAACGTTAGCATTCTTTCTGTAGTTCGAAGCTGTATATTTTTATTCAGTCTATATTTAGTACAAGGTGAGCTGAAATCGGATAGAAGTACATCCTACTAAAGGATATTCGAAGTTATGGCGGAGGTGCAGGTTCGAAGTAAATAGTCAGGTATTTTCGGAGTAGCTAATACCGAATTAAAAATTCAAAAGAGTGAATCCAATATGGCCGCCATAATTGCATAACTTTTTAGACTTACATAAAATTGTACCATTAAAACTGTAAAAAAAGTTGTCTAAGAAATTGAATCATCTTTAACAAACCGTCACTAAGAATAATTATGAAATAAAATTCCATCGTTGTTTGGTTAATTGGTAGATGCGGCTTCTATCGATTCATAAAATCCGAATTTGAATTATAAATTTTCTCGTACAATTTTTTATATCAAGTTCCAACAAAATTATTTTGAAACTGAGTAGATGTAAAAAAATTAAAAAAAAAATTCGAGTGCGTGCTTTGTACCCGGATTTCCTGTTTGAAAATCAAAACTCCTGCCGCCTGTGATTGTTAATATCCAAAATAGATTTAAAAACACTGAATTTAGAAACACTATAAACTAAATTTTGGAAAATGCACTAAATAAATTTTGGTTGCTAAGAAGAGAAAAAGCTCAATGGAAAAGACCTGTTGAAAGCAATTGGCCCCGATAGATTGTTCGTCGTTGAGAAGTTATGATTGGTGAAAGGAGAATTGAGTTTAAAATAGTTTGGATTTTTACAAAGTTTATCGGCCTAATATGAATTTTTCAACAAAAAGGAACAAAATAACAAAAATCACAAAAATATAAATAGATTACAAGTAATAAAAGAGAAAATAGGAGAATAAAAGATATGATAGTGAAAAGTATACGATAGAAAGAAAACTTCTAGCCGCTACAGTACCATACCCACTTAAGAACAGAAGATAAACTAGAAAGATTATTTTCTTATGTATCGCCAAAAATCACAATAAATGATAAAAATCTATAATTTTAACACGTTAGTCGCATAGAAATAAGCGAAGAGCAATTAGAAAATAAAAAATATCTGCCAAGAAAAAAAATAAAGAAAAAAGTAGCCATGTGCGGGATTCAAAGTCGGGAATCCACTTAAAAGTAGTCTCCGCTTGGCACGATAGGCTACGGCGGATTCCAAGCTTAAAATTGACTATAATCTTGTCGGAGAATGCAAAACTTCAAAAACATCAACTTTCAAACGTTAAGAACTAAATAAATACGACGAGTGGAAGATCGTGTGATGTCGCTACGGGAAAAGAAAGATTGGCATTTTGTCGGTGTCGTAAATTGCTACGGCAGGAAATTCGGCTTGGCACGAGAGAATCAACAACGGCTATCGACAACCTATTAAGGTACATTTTGTCCATTTATAAATAGTACACATTTTGTGATGCTAACTTTCGGTCTATTACGGGAAACATACTAATACAATGTAGTAAGCACATATTGTTGACTTTTCTAATTTTTGATAGTAATATACAAATCCATATTTAAAACATTATCTATATCTATATCTAGTAATTTTAAAGCCACAACCCCCAATCAAAATCGATTTCAGAATTAGTTTCAGCATATTTAATAACCACAAAATTGATAAAAATATTTGTCATGTCACAACTATGACACCTCCAAAATGTCATTAGAAATTTTAAAATGGCCTGAAATGCCCTTATTTACCAAAACATGGAAGAGTACCATGAGAAAAAGGTGTTTCTAATTACATTGAGAATCTAAATGTGAAGTTTGGTTTGAAAATTTCAATGTTTTAGTTTTTTTATTTTTAATCCAAAAATAACATTTAATTTGTTTTACAATTTTTTGTTTATAGTTGAGTTAATTGGAAATATGCCAATGCAAGAAATACATAAATGTTGCATTTATTTTTTATATGTAATTAATAATGCCAAAAAGACATTTTCACAAAAAACAACACGACAATCGTGGACCATTTTCAGTAATTCTGAACACTTACTGTGGAATTTTGTACGTTTAAATATTAAATAAACGATTGTTCATTTAAATCTTCAGATCACATAAATAAAACTTAAAATTTCTATTAAAATTTACCCGGAAAACCTTAAAAGTGAATAATACGGATTTATTTAGTAACTTTCGATAGGTATTCAAGTAAGTTTTGAAAACAGATGCTAGATTAGCTCGATGCCTTATTAATGTGTAGAATAAAATCTAATTACTTCCACATCCACGTAGTGGATTGGAAGTATAGTAATCGCAAAAAAATTTTCAAAAATTTTTATTCGTGAAATAGGTTTAGAATGTCATGAAACGTCGAGATTTTAAATTTGAGCGAAAAAAAAATTTCTGTCTGTCGGTCTGTCGGTCTGTCTGTCGGTCTGTCGGTCTGTAACTTTTTTTGTCCGCACGTTTTCTCCGGAACGGTTTGAGATATTGACTTGAAATTTTGTACACGTATATATTATGACGAGATCTGGAACTGGATTGTTTTTTGAGGAAATCCGGTGAAGGGTTGGGGGTTAAATAGGGGAAAATACGGAAAAATAAGTAAAGCAAGCTTGTAAGAGAACAGACACTTGAAATTTGGTGTATGTACTAGAAGTTAAGGCCTAAGATTTTTTTATAACATCTTTCAACCCCCCACCACCCCTACCCCATTAATGGGGTTGATAAAATAAAGTTGAGATTTTCATTTGAAATTTCGTACACGTATGTATTATAACGACGTCTGAAATTAGATTATATTTTGAGATGATTCCGTTGAAGGGTTGGGGGTTAATTTGGGGTAAATAGGGGAATATAAGTAAAACAAGTTGGTAAGAGTACAGAAACTTGAAATTCGGTATACGTACTAGAAGCCAAGGAGTCAGATTTTTTTATAATATTTTTCAACCCCCACCACCCCTACTCCAATATGAAAAGGGTTGATTAAATAAAATTGAGATATTCATTTGAAGTTTGGTACACGTATGCATTTTGACGACATCTGGAACTAGATTATAATTTGAGATGATTCCGTTGAAGAGTTGGGGGTTAAATAGGGGTAAATAGGGGAAAATAAGTAAAGCAAGCTGGTAAGACCACAGAAACTTGAAATTCGGTGTATGTACTAGAAGCCAAAGCGTCAGATTTTTTAATAATATTTTTCAACCCCCACCACCCCTACTCCAATATGAAAAGGGTTGATTAAATAAAATTGAGATATTCATTTGAAATTTGGTACACGTATGTATTATAACGACATCTGGAACTAGATTATAATTTGAGATGATTCCGTTGAAGGGTTGGGGGTTAAATAGGGGTAAATAGGGGAAAATAAGTAAAGCAAGCTGGTAAGACTACAGAAACTTTAAATTCGGTGTATATACTAGAAGCCAAGGTCTCAGATTATTTATAATATTTTTCAACCCCCACCACCCCTACTTCATTATTACAAGTGTTGATAAAATAAAATTGAGATATTCATTTGAAATTTGATACACGTATGAATTATAACGACATCTGGAACTAGATTATTCTTTGAGATGATTCCTTTGAAGGGTTCGGGGTTATTTAGGGGTAAATAGGGGGAAATAAGTAAAGCAAGCAGGTATGACTACAGAAACTTGAAATTCGGTGTATGTACAAGAGGCAAAGGCCCCAGATTTTTTAATAATTTATTTCAGCCCCCACCCCCTACTCCATTATTCAAGGGGTTGATAAAATAAAATGGAGATATTCACATGAAATTTAGTACGCATATGTATCATAACGACATCTGGAACTAGATTGTATTTTGAGATGATTCCGTTGAAGGGTTGGAGGTTAAATAGGGGTAAATAGGGGAAAATAAGTAAAGCAAGCTGGTAAGACTACAGAAACTTGAAATTCGGTGTATGTACTAGAAGCGAAGGTCTCAGGTTTTTTTATTAGTATTTTCTATTTCTCCCCAGTCCCCCCCCCCACTCCCTTATTAAGAGTTGATAAAATTAAATTTAAATTTTCACTTGAAATTTGGTACATTTATATATTATAATTATATCTGAAACTAGATTATATTTTGACATGATTGCGTTGAAGGAGTGGGGGTAAGTAGAGGTAAATAGGGAAAAATAAGTAAAGCAAGCTGGTAAGAGTATTGCAACTTGAAATTCGGTGTACTTATGTCCTAGAAGCCAAGACCTCAAATTTTTTAACAATATGTTTCAACCCTTCCACTACCCTTACTACATTATTAAAGGGGTTGATAAAATAAAATTGAGATATTCACTTATAATTTGGTAGACGTATGTATTATAACGACATCTGGAACTAGATTATATTTTGGGATGATTCCGTAGAAGGGTTAGGGTTAATAGGAGTGACTAGGGGAAAATAAGTAAATCAAGGTGATAAGAGTACAGAAATTTGGGATTCGGTGTATATACTAGAAACCAAGGCCTCAGATTTCTTTCTAATATTTTTCAAACTCCACCACCTCCGCTTCATTATTAATGGGATTGATAACATCAAATTGAGATATTCACTTGAGATTAGTACACGTATGTATTGTAGTGACATCTGATTGAGATGCCTCCATTGAAGGGGTGGGAGGTGAATAGTAGAAAATAAGTAGGGTGAACTAAAAACTTCATTTTTAACGTATATGGTAGAAACCAACTCCTCAAACTTTTCTATGACATCTGCCCCAAATATTATTAAAATTCTATGACCAATAATTTCCACATACTAGAGTGCAAATATAGTCAAGATGTTTCCTTTAAAACGACTTGGATGAAGAATCTGGATGTGGAAGTAGTGATTCCTTAGGCAGCGGTTTTTTTCTGTTGCTGTTCATCGTTTAAAATATGCTCACTTAAAAAAAAATTGAAACTATTTTAATTCACGGCGAAAATAGAACAAATAGGTGCACAGCTGATATTTTTAACCAAAGGTATCCCCAAAAGTCTGTTTCCCATTCAATAGTTGGACGTATTTTCCAAAAATTCTAAACAACCGGCTCTGTTGAACATCTTTGCAAAAAGCCACACACGAATTGGAGAATTGATGGACATGAGAAAAACGTTTAGCTTGATGTAATAGAACATAAACAAACTTCGATTACCGACAGAACTGGCGCAGGAGAAACTAATAGTAAGGAGAATCTTGAGGAAACACAAATTTCACCCGTATGAGCCAAAATTTATTAACATGCTCAAGGAGCGCGATGTTGATTTTAGATTCTTCTTTTGTGCCTGGATACAAGGAAAAACAGAAGAAAATCGATATTTTGCTACACAGATTCTATTCACAGACAAAGCAACTTTTTACTTCTATTTATATTTTCCTTCTATTTAGTCGTAAGTTCCCAAAATCGCAGGTGGTGTGCTGACGAAAACCCAGACTGAATGTATAACAAGCAGTACTCTTTACCAATGTTTGGTGCGATATTCTTAATGACAGACTAATTCGATGGGTTTTTGACAAAACAACGTAAGCGACAAACAGTGAATTTTACAGGAACCAACTTTTTTTATAATTGACGTTATTCTCAGACTAAAATTATTAAAAGTGTTTGTAACACTCTTTTTTATCAACAGTAGTTGAATTTTAGTGTAAAATTTGAAATAAGTAAATATTTACATTAATTATTGCAACTTAAGATAATTTTTCAAACATAACTTTATTAAATTTTGTCGCTTAAGACACAAATAAGATGTTATTCTCTCACAATTTTGATGCGCAGTGGACAAGAAAATGGTAACTAATAAGTATCGTAAGCGCCTGACAGTTGATCGTAACCGACGACGCTTACGATTCTTTGCCGGCATTACATCAGGTGTTACGATAGTTTTGGGTAAAATTTACACACAGTTTGAAGATATTGGAGCTTACGATATTATATAAAACGATATATTTTAGTGAAAACAGTACAATTGAAATATGGTGTCATGTCCAGTTGCACAAGTTTAACACAAGGAATCGTATAGACCAAAAAACGCAATTTTGACAAAATTGTCACTTACGATGTTTTGTCAAAAACCCATCGAATTGGTCCTTATTTTTTTCGGCATAATCTCAATTCGGAAAGATATTTGAATTTTCTCATGAATGAAATCTGCTGTAATTGACGACATATCGTGGGTGGAAAGAGGCGTCTTATGGTTTCAACAAGGTGCTTCAATTTACAGTACTATTAATATAACAAATTATCTGGACAACTTATTTAGAGGTAAATGGATTGGCAGATATTCACAATACCCATGGCCAGCATGATCTCCGGACATAACGCCCATAGATTTCTTTTTATGGGGTATCGCCAAGAATGTTGAAAAATATATCCAAAGAATTTTGAAATAGGGCAATAACATGTATGGAAAGAGAAGGAGGGCATACATAAATGAAGCATTTAACTAAAGAGAATATGGTTGGTAAACACGATTTAAAATTATTAAATAAATCTATATTCACTTTTAAGGCTTTTGGAATACATTTTAATAGGAATCTTGAGTTTTATTTATATGATCTAAATTTGATTTAAATGAACAATCGTATTTTGAATATTTAAGCCGATTATCGTGCAAAATTCAAGTTGTTTTTTGTAGAAATGTTTTTTTGCCATTATTAATTACATTTAAAAAATAAATGCAACATTTATGTACTTTTTGCATTGAAATGTTTCAAATTAAGCTCAACTTAAAATAAATAAATAAATGTTACATATTTTTGGAAGAAATGAAAAAACTAAAACATTGAAATATTCAAATCCAACTTCACATTTAGATACAAACAACTTTTCCTTATGATACCTACCTTTCCATATTTTAATAAATAAGGGAATTTCGGGCTATTTTAAAAATTCCAATGAGATTTTGGAGGTGTCAATAATTTTGGCAATTTCATGGTTATTAATCATACTGAAACCCGGTAAAAAACAGTTGAACAAAAAAGTTTTCCATATAGTGCAGACTTTTTGGCGGACACTGTATAACAGCACATACGTATAAGCTATACAATAAGACGGGGATTGGATATACAATCCCTAGGAGGGGATCTAATGTAGTCGGTCGCTTGTCTACTAAATGTTATACTATTCGATAGGGAGAAGTTTAAGCAAAATTTCCAGGTTGGGTGTATGTCGTCTCCTGGCGTCGGTGATTGGACCTAGTAGCGGAAATAGACCGATAGTAATTAAGTGAATAAAAACATAAAGAAATAAAATACAAAGAAATCAGTTTGGTACTTGTTTGTTATGACACGGCTTGCAGGTGTACAATGTCTGTCTCTGGACCTTCACTAATCGGGATTATGACAGTCTGCATCTTTGTGTTCACCGAGTGGTAGTAAGTAATTGATATAATAAATATTAGCTTCATACAAATACTTACACCAATTATAAAAGACATTTCGAGTCATTTGGTGAAGTTTTCAGTAATAAAAATATTTCTCATATTACTTTCGTTGCCTGTCATGATCTAAAGGACCGGATTAATAATGTCTCTAGCTTATATAAATGTGACAGGTAATTGCACGATGCCTCGTGTACTATTACTTCTGACGAGTGAATTTAGAACATATTTTTGAAAAGACTGAAATAATACAAATACATATACTATTAACTATAATATGAGCAAAAGCAAATAGTACTGTCTCTGTTTTAATTTAAAGACAACATTGATAATAAAGAAGTACAATTGCTTTGATTTACTCTATTAATATTTTAACAACTTAATTCAATTAAAATAATTAACTTCGCATATTTCCATAAGATATTTGCACATAGCTTTTATAAGAGAGTAATGATGCTTGTATTTAAGATACAAATGGCCTGAAAAAGCGTCGGATAGCTTGTTATTAAATTACGCGTGAAATGAAGACTTTTGGAAACAATATCAGCAGGAAAACAATGTAGATATCAACGGTCGTAAAACAGACCAGGGCGAGGCGATCAACAGAGAGGTTGCAGCGTATTTTGTATTCGACAATCTTTTAAGAACACGGAGAGCAATTTTAGCTAGCTAGTAACAAAGTAATTGCTACTTCTCGGAGTAAACAGAAACAAGTATATAGTTGTTGAGTAATTGTAATCATTTTATATTAAGAAGTACATGACGAAACCAGATATATTTCATTATAATCTACTGCGATAGAAAACACATTAAACTTTAATTGGAAACATAAACCAAATAATGTATTTGATTAAATCAAAAATAAACTAGTGTATTATAATCTTCGTCAAATAATTTGAATAATAGCTTATACTGAATGAGAAAATTATTGTTTATTTTATGGTAACTATTAGGTATCGATTAAATAGTGCTAACAAGAGAGTAAAAACTACCCTATTCACACCCTATTCAGGGGGTGGAACGCTATACACAGCACCTAATATTAAGAAAATAAGTACCAACGTGATTAGAAATGTACAAAATGATTTTTTAATACTAATTGAACCAGACCTTCAATATCCCTATTTTCAAAAACAACACCTATAGGGGGTAATAATATCTAATAAAAATAAATAATAAATTATTATTGTTTTTATGTTTTCAGGGGCGGAATAGAATTTTCCCTAGCCTTTTGATACCACGAAGACATATTTTTATTAATTTTGAGCCTTTTGCAACCATTTTCTCTGGGTCTTATGGGTTCCGCGATGGAGGCAAAAAATCAGCTATTCTTAAGATTGTCCTTGCTCTTAGTAAAACATTAATCACTTCTTGAAAGTGTGTATAAGATATTTAAATATTTACCGTACAACTGTGCACTGAAAAAATTGAATTTAATTCATACATTTATTCAGGACTTATTAACTGGACCAAATATCTTAAAAAATGTGTTTTATAAAATGGATAAATTATGATGAAACAGAATTTATCTGGATAAAAAGGACGTCACACAAAAAATTACAACGTAATTATATCATAATAGTGGTAAAGAGTTTTCTGTAAGATAGTCGGACGATTGCAATATTAAATTCTGTCTATCCCAGAACTGTTTTAATTAAATGAAATGTCATAAATACCACTATGAGTTGCTGTTATAATAGAGACAGAACTAGAATTCAAAATTAAATTCTTTCTTAATATATGACAAAGATGTGAATGTTATAATATATGCTGTATTTGCATACTGATTTAACAAATTTCTTCTCTTGGCTCAAATTAACTTTGTGAGTATACATCTGCGTGCAGTTCTATAAATTATTGTGTATTCATAGATTTATTCTTACAATATATTATAGAATAAGGAAAAATGAAATGAGCATTATCTAATATTAAATAGGCATTTATTTTAAGCATTACATACGATAATTTTGTATATGTGGAAATAATTGCTCAAAAAATAATATTATATATGAAATCGTCTGCTCCATGGTGGCAATGGGGGTGACTAACTTTTGATTTCATATACACACACTAAAACTCTTTTAATAATGGCAGATATGCACAAAATCCCAAGTTTGTGGAATCTTACTGGCTTGCTTTACTTATTTACCCCTATTGATCTCCCCCATCCCTTGAACGTAATAGGCCTAAAATATAAACTAGGTCCAGATCTAGTTATAATGCATAGATCTACCACGTTTTAAGTCAATATTTCAATTTTATTAACTTCTAATGATAGATAGAGAGGGGTGGCTCATGTTATATAAAAATTTGAGGGCTTGGTTACTAGATTATACACCAAATCTCATGTTACTAGACTACCACTAGCTTACCTTACTTGTTTCCCCCTATTTATCCCACTCTTCCACGAAATCAGCTAAAAATATAATGTAGTTATATATGTCATTTTGACACATACATATACCAAATTTCAAGTGAACATATTGTTTTATTATGTTAACGCCTTTAATAATAAAGTGGGGGGTGGTGATGGAGATGAGAGACGCTTACTTGCTTTATGTAGTTTCCCCTATTTACCAGTATTTATGTGATCTAAGGAGGATTTAGATATGACCACTTATTCATCCATTAGAAAATAAATTATAAGTTTTAGGCAATCCGTAGGATATAATTGAGCCAATAGCCAATGTTCTGGTGTTTACGAAAGTAGTTGCAAGGATTGTACTGAAGTAAGTTGGTAAACTTTCAAATATAACAAGAGTCAACGAAAATATTGGTCATCTTAGAATTGGAAGAACTAAAAAGTCTAGCGTTGTCCATTATACCTTTGATGACAATCATAAACTAATATACGATTCAAATGTATTGACCCCTTACTTCAACCGCGAATATCTCAGAAGCGGGGGAGCAAAAGAAATTGGAAAAATTGTGTATTCATTATGAGTCTATTCTAAATCAGTCCCTGAAATTTGAATAATGTACATTGAACACTTTTGAAGAACTTCAAAAGTGTCCAATGTACATTATTCAAATTTCAGTGATTGATTTAGAATAGATTCGTAACAAACATCAATTTTTTTTGCTCCTTTGTTTCTGAGATATTCACGATTAAAGTGAGGGGTCAATACATTTGAATCGTATATTAGATGACATTAACTTAAGGTAAATTAGAGGTGTAACCGATAATAGACAGCTGGATGCTTTCGTAAGCTTTGAATTGAAAAATGTAAAAATAGGATGAATAGGGCAAACAGTTTATACTCTGAAATCTTTGGAAATCTTTGGAAATTTTCGGAAATCGTTGGAAACCTCTACGAAAAATATGCGAAGGATAATAAGATTTCTTGAAGATCTCCCCAGATTTTCTCCAGATTTCCTCAGGTTGCCTTAATATTCCTTCAAATTTCTGCAGATTTCCTCATATTTCCGCTGCGGAAGGAACCTCTCGTTCATATCCACATCACTTTCAATGAGAACATCCTGATACTGTATCAGCATTTCAGTATGTGGAAATAATTGCTCTCAGAATTTTAATAAACATATAATATCTGAAGTCGGCTGTGAAATTTTGTTCTTGTATACACACTAAACTACAATTTTGTTTTGTTAACCCCTTTAATAATGGAGTGGGGGTTGTGGTGTGGGTGACAGATGCTTAAAAACATCTTAAACCTTGACTTCTAGTGTATACATCAAATCTTACGTTTCTGGATTCTTACTAGCTTGCTTTCTCCTATTTATCCCTATTTATCCCCCAACTCTTGAACCAAATAAGCTGAAGATATAATCCAGTTTCATATCGCATTATACTTGTATATTATGATAAAGGTAAATAAGTAAAGCATGCTAATAAGGGGCCCGAAACTTGGACATTAATGTGCATATATGTAGCCAAGGTCTCAAACGAGGTCTCAATTTTTTTTATGACATCTTCTAGGGTTAAGAGAATAAAGTTAAGATATTGATTTGGTACACGTATGTATGCATACATGAACATACGTGTACTAAATTTCAAGTCAATATCTAAATTTTATTTTAGCAGCCACTTTAATAATGGATTTGAAAAATATTATAAAGAAATGCAAGGCTTTGGCTTTTAGTATACAGATTTGAAAATGGTAGTTCGTGATATAGGCCTCATAATTCGTGAACGTAAGTTCTGAAAGTAATCGAGTCGACACTGAATTTAGTACGGAATGATCTGAGCATGGGATACGTCACTAATAATTTCTATATGGAACTAGACTAATATCTTGTCAAAAGCCAAGAAGTTATTTGTCACATTTTTGACAAATAATTTCTTCTATGGAAAGTATTTCTGCAGATTCTTTTTTAGCCATAAAGGTTATGGGAATAAAATAATAATTCTTATTAAAAACGAAATAAAAATACAGCATTAAATTAAAATTAAATAACTCTCAGAACTTAAAATGAACTAATAATTATCAAAAATAAATTAACGAAGGAAGGGTGCAAAAAAATAGCCAAGAATAAATTTATTGTGTGTTCAGTAGAATGGCCCCCAAAGTACCATTTCACAATTTGCACTTTTTCTGCAGCTGGCATTTTAACAAATTTGAGATTAATTTACTTTATTCCTATGTCTTTACGGCCAGGTTACTGAAAGCAGGATGCCTGAAACCAATCAATGCCTTGCGTTGATCTTCGACAAGGCGTATTTTGCCTGCGCAGATACACGTTTACGTATCACGACCTACTATTTCCGAATCCGTATATACCAAATCTTAAGTTTCTGTACTCTATCACTAGCTTACCCTTATTTACCCCCACTTTTCAATGGAATTATCTCAAAATATAATCCAGTTCCAGATGCCGTTATAATACATACGTTTACCAAATTTCAAGTGAATATCACAATTTTATTTAATGAAGCCTTTTAATAATGGAGAGGAGATGGTGGGGGGTTTAAAAATATTATGGAAAAAGCTGAGGCCTTGGCTTCTAGCTTGCTTTACTTATTTGCGCTTATTTACCCCTATTTAACCCCCAGCCCTTCACCGAAATTAGCGCAAAGTAGGTATAATCTAGTTACAGATCTCGTCATGGTACATATGTGTACCAAGTCAATATCTTAAACCGTTGCTGAGAAAACGTGAGTACAAAAGCGTTACGGACTGACCGACAGACAAACAGAAAATTTTATTCGCTCAAATTTAAAATCCTGGCGTTTTATGACATTCTAGGCCTATTTCAACAAGAAAAAATTTTTTGAATTTTTTTCTACGATTACTCTACTTCCACTCTACTACGTGGATGTGGAAGTAATTGGTTTTTCTGATGAAGTCACATTTCAGTTAAACAGAACGGTAAACCGCCAGAACTGTCGATATTGGAGCGGAGAAAATCCTCATTGAATGATGGAGGCTCACACACAATTTCTTCAAAAAGTGAATGTTTGGGCTGGTATCATTAATAATCAAATTATTGGCCTTTATCATTTTGGGGGCACACTTAACGGTGACGTTTATCTCGATTTTTTGACGAAATTTTTAAAGCGCATATGAAATTAATAATAGTTATCCAAATAAAATAGACAGTTAGTTGTATTTGGTACCAAAAAGATAGAGCTCCACCGCTTTATGCACGTACAGTGAGAAATTAGTTACACGAAGTTTTCTCTAACAGGTGGATCGGAAGACACGGGATTATTGAATGGCCACGTCAGTCTCCCAATTTGTTTTCTCTTGATTACTTTTTATGGGTTATTTAAAATCAAAAATGTATATTAACCAATCAGACAATATTGCAGATTTAAATAATATGATGACCGAAATTCACAAAACTAATACACCAAATTTAAATACTTTATACTGCTGAGAGAATTAAAATTTCTTCAATCAAAAAAATTTAGCCCTCCACACACAAAAAGAGTGTCGTAGGTGGCGCCCTCTACAAACAACAGCAAAGCTATGAACAGATTTCAATTCTTCACCTCAAAAAACCTCCGTCCACCATATTTTGTTAAAATATTTTAATTCATTGAAAAGTTATTTAACTTTTTTAAATCCACTTTGATACCCACTATATCGGATTACTATTAACTTTTGAACTAAGATAAGTTTGGCTGAATCACATTATTTTTACGTAAGGAATCTGCTGTTGCCCTGTGTAGCATTGCTTATGGGACACCCTGCATATTCAGTATAACAACATTTTATAACAATCCGTCATCGACAGTAATGACTTTTCATTAATATTTCCAAAGATTTTCTCAGTTTTCATCGAGGAAATCTGCGGAAATTTTTGGAAATCTTTGAAAATCTTCGGAAATCTTTCGAAATGTTTGAAAATCTTTGATAATAATTTCGAGAATCTTCGGAAATCTTTGGAAATATTTATATAAAAGGATATCTGGTGTACAAAATTTTAGGTGTGGTTAACACCACGTTCCAAATAGTCCGCTTTATTGTGATGAGGTTACGGTTTGTTGAACCGTGACAGAGTTTAAGTAAGTATGACACGATTGGTTCAACTCGTTCAACTATAACATTTTTTAAGAGTGAATATAAGCAAATTTTCAGATTTAGATTTACTTATCTCCCGATGATACTGATGTGGTTGGCGAACCGCTCTTCGAGTGTAGGTATTTGCAAATATAGTGTTCATATACTTTGGAATTTGTGGGAACTATCTCAGAAGTAGAGTCACTCCGACGCACAGTGGGCAGAAATTCAGATTTTTGGTAAAAAATCTGCCTACAAGTGAAATCTGAAATCGATTTAAATGATTTTCTGTTTTGAAATACTCATTATGAACTGTAATTTATCGTGGTACTGTTTAAAATTTTATATCCAATTCGATGATCTCCAATAAGCACGTTGAAGCCGACCTTCGTATATTGCTCGAACATGGTAAGGATATTACCTAATTGTTTATTTGTAGCATATTCAGATTTTCTTACTTTTTATTGGGTATTTTGCCACTGAAAAATATTTAAAATTTTTAAAGAAAAAAACTTGTGCGCCAAATGGAACAGACAGAGGTTGGTTCTTGAATACTTAATTGATTGATTGATTGATCACAGGATCTAATAGAACTCGGTGAAGATTTTGGAAAAAGAGAATAACGGAACTAAAAGACAACGTGAGGAATTCGTGATTATTTTATTAAACGAGGATAGATCCGTTTCAAATCGTTCAGAACATTTTTGCACTGGTTGGTTGCCCATTCTTAGAGACGAAGTAAGTGGAAATAAGACAAATATAATTAAATATTTCACGTGACTATGGAAATACATAAACAAAGAACGGTCACGGTTGACGGCCAGAAACGGAAGTAGATAATCTTTCGAAACGTTAAGTGCCATTAGTTTTCATTTTCAGTTTTTAGTTTATAACAATGTTCGAATATACAATTCAAATGTATTGACACCTCTATTTAATCACGAATATCTCTGAAAGGGGGAGCGGAAAAAAATTATTTGATTATTATGTGTCTATTCTAAATCAATCACTGAAATTTGAATATTGTACATTCGACAGTTTTGAGGTTCTGCTAAGTTACATTGAAAAATGTCCTACTTTTTAAGGAAATTTTGATTATACCAGTTTTAAATTTAATTGTATCTTGGAAAATATGCCTACTTTATAAATAATATTTTAGATACCGATAAAGCACGGTATTTTTTGTACGAGGAAATTTTTTCATAATTTTTTATATTCTAAAATTTTGCAGTTATTCTCAA
Source organism: Stenurella melanura (assembly GCA_963583905.1). Classification (NCBI taxonomy): domain Eukaryota; kingdom Metazoa; phylum Arthropoda; class Insecta; order Coleoptera; family Cerambycidae; genus Stenurella; species Stenurella melanura. The sequence continues at coordinate 101,969,499 of OY757314.1, read as the reverse complement.
GAACGTAACCTCATTCAATTATTTATCAATGTATATAAAAAGAAATTGATAAAATAATTAATTATATAAAATGTAAGCATATTCAAAAAAAGGAATTGGTATATATTAAATATTAATTTAGTTATCAAGCGCAATAGACAATATTATAGCAAGCTTGCACTAATATTATCTATTGCGGTTGATAACTAAATTAATTTTGATATATACCAATTATTTTTTCTGAGAATGCTTACATTTTATATAATTAACTATTTTATCAATTATTTTTAAATACATTGAGAAATAACCGAATAAACATGAGGTCATGTTTTTGAGAATAATTGCAAAATTTTAGAATAAAAAATTATGAAAAAATTTCCTCGTACAAAAAATGGCGTGCTTTGTCGGTATTTAATACATTATTTACATAGTAGGCATTTTCCAAAATAAAATGAATTTGAAACTGATATGATCAAAATTTCCTTAAAAAGTAGGACATTTGCAATACAACTTTCAAATTTCAAAACTGTCCCATGTACATTGTACATTATTAAAATTTCAATGAATGATTTAGATTAGACACATAATAAACACAAAATTTTTTCGATTTTTTCCGCTCCCCTGTTTCTGAGATATTCACAGTTAAAGTGAGGGGTCAATACATTTGAATCGTATATTAGTATATATATTGTAAGGTGTGAGACATTTTGTAACTATCAAGTATTCAAGAACCAACCTCTGCCTTATCCATTTGGCGCAAAGGCTTTTTAATTACAAATTTTTACATTTTTCAGTGGCAAAATATCCACTAAAAAATAAGGAATTGACAAGGATTACACAGCCACACAAAAAAATCTGAATCTGAAATATCGGACGCAGCGTCTGAGTGAAATAGTCACTCCAGTTTCAGTCCAGTAGTAGAAGTTTCTTCTTTTATCTCCTTTTTTTATTTCTAGGTTTGAAGTCAATTGATGTGGATAGTCTGAAGCAGTTGACAGAATGAAAATGCATCAATTACTAAATACAACTGAACTCGTTTTAAAACTGACGTTCACATTTAACTTAATATTGACTATTCACAATGCACCATATATGAGAATACTATAAAATTCTAGCTCAAATCAGAATGCAAATTTGAACATTGATTTTAATTTATGATATGAAATGTTCAGTATTTCATGCATGAAATCAATTGACGCGAGTTGTACACAAAAGTAATTCTGTCTATAATCAATGTTTGTTATAATGAACACTCGCATATAGTTCTATTTTTTGTAGTAGTGTCAGGACGGAAACTAGAAAAATTATTGATGCAATATTAACTGCTAAGATAATAGAGACTGAATACAGAATAATGAAAAATTAGCACAGATCGAGAAATATTTTATTATTCATTATCTGATATAGGACTTTTCTGCTAATCTGGATTCGAATTATTAAAATTTATTTCAAACTTGACGTGAGGAATATTGTTACGACTGCCTTAAGTATAAAAAATTACATTTGAAAGATATGAACTTCCCTCTTTTTTAAAATGATTGGAATTTGAAGGAGATAAAAAATTTAAATCTTGGTACAACATCTTGTTTTAGAAAAGCGGTTGGTCATGCTCTTAATTTCAATTTTGTAACATTGTGGATTTCTACATTAAATTAAGGAAAATATCCGTAACTGGATTGCTATTGGACACTTCCCCGGACATTCTCTTCACTGTTTTAATCCTCCTGATAGAAAAGGTCTGTTCGATAAAAATTGTTTCTTCTGCACTTCTCCAAGTAAGCTCTGCTGTAGCCCAATTTATAAAGGAATCTGATGCTGATTTTATCCCATCAGTGTCTCTTTCTATACGTTTTAATTGCTGGAGTATAGATTCAACAAATTGTTGTGCATTTAAAAGATCGAGTCAACTGATTTCTAAATAAAATATTTTGACAATGGACTTGTAGGTAATACTAAACATTTTCAATATATTTAAACTAACATTATTATTTGAAATTTTTCCAGGACTCCCTCAAATGTTAAATCTTTACTCTCATATCTGCATTAAATTTCTCCCTATTTTCAATTTCAAATTGAGACAAAATAACGTCCACGCGAAGTGAATCTTTATAAGGATTTAAAATTGTTTGGCACACCAGCGAGCTTCACCTATTAACTAAAAGCTTTTAAATATTTTCTTCTCTATATTAATATTTCGTCAACTATTCATTCTTTGTTATGGCCCTATAAAAAAAAAGCAAATAATTCATTGTAATAAAAAAAGGTGCTGCAGGAATAGGAGATTTGGTAGCATCGCTTCTGACGCAGTCTGATCTAAATATTTATATTTGCGAGGATTTCTACTTTCTAATAGCAATAGGTATTATAAAATAACTGTATTGGCAAATATTTCCATAAATCTATATGTAGCGCGGCGTTGGCAACCAAGTCGGCAACCATATTTCACATTATATTAAATAATCTCTAATTTTGTTTATCATCGTTCGGTGGGCCAGTCCGCCCCTGCTCACTTAAGATAAAGACTTTCTCATATCTCGCTCATCTGATATCCGATTATTTTGAAATTTTGATGGTGAATATAAACCTAAAAAGTGAGTCTTTAGGCGTAACCACATTTGGTTTTAGTCCGATTCTAAAATGGAGAAAGGGGGTCGAGTTTCAAAAAAGCATTCGTGATTTTTTTAGAAGAAAACTAGTAAGATATTCTTAATCGGCACCTTTAGAAACCCCTTTGTATAAGATTTACGACGTAATCTTATACAAAGGGGGTAGGGTAGGTTCACAAGTGTTTGAGATAGATAGGGGCCGTTAAAAATAATTTTTATCTGTAAAACGGATTCTCAAAAAATTAAGATTACATTTTTTGTCATTTGAGAATCCGTTTTATACATCAGAATTACTTTTTGTTGAAAAAATTGTCTCTTTGACGGCCTCTATCTCAACCACCCTTGAACCCAGTACGATGTAATCTTATACAAGGGTATTTCTAAATGTGTCGATTAAGAATAATTTACCGGTTTCTTTGTAATAGAAGAGGTGTCAGGTAGACAAACATCGTTTTAAATCCAGAAAAAAATTTCCTGGTGGAATCAGTTCATTACATATCTCTTTTATACATTCTAATTTCCCCCCTGGAGCACCCACAATTTTGGAGCAATATAGCCAAGATATAAAACATGTAAAGGTGTATCCTCTACTATTTATGATCGAAACATTTTTCGATAAAATCCTCCGTTTTCATAATATAACAGAAAAACAGTTTTTTAATCTGACTTTAATTTTTTTTTCTACCCTTCTCGAGCACTTATCCTTTTAGGGGGTGTTTACTGACACTGAAATATCTCTATCAAAAATGCAGCCTTCTGATTATTATGAACATTTCAATATTTGTCTTTAAAAGTGCAATTAGATTCTTATTATTTTTGGACTAAAAATTATCGCAACATTTTTAAAACCGAACGCACTGAATATCATCCAAATCTGTCATCAGATAGAGATTGCTGGAGTTGCCGTAAAGAAAGTGAAAATCTCTAAGAGAACTCAGCTATTTTAAGAACATTTGCATATTTTTGTATGAAATAAATAATAGTCCAAAATCAGATAAGCTCCTTTAACTTCTGAATTTCTAAGAAATGAAGAAAAATGTAAGAAATTCTTTTAATTATTAAGAGGTACATTCGGATTCAAAGGATTTCCTTAATTTCGGATATATGTGATAGTTTTTAATATAGAAATATAGAGAATTCGAAAATACTTCGTACAGCAAGTAAGTATAAGCAAAGTGTAGAGAATTAGCAAGATAAGAGAGTCGAACTGAGAAGAGGAAATATACGAAGATCGTTGTTAACTCCAAATTAAAGGGACATGCCATCCACCGGAAACAGTTTCGGAATTTGTAGTGTATCACCAACATTATTGAAAGAAAGGTTGTCTCGTAAGAATCGGTAAGTGCTACGTCGCGTGTAGCCCTCAATGATAGCCGTGTGTGGCTGTTTTTTCTTCATTTTATAAAATAAATTATAGAGAAAAGTTTCAAAATTATTCCGTCAATGCATAATTCTATATTAATTAAGTGGATACCTAATATACGATTCACATGTATTGACCCCTTACTTTAATCGCGAATATCTCAGAAATGGAGGAGCGAAGAAAGTTGAAAAAATTATATGTTCGTTATGTCTCTATTCTAAATCATTCACTGAAATTTGAATAATGTACATTTAGTCCATCGAATGTTACAACATTTAGGCCGAACTTTGCGTTTTGGGTAGGAGAAGATTTTTTTTTTAGTGATCTGTAGGGGGTTTCAGTGTGCGTATAAAACTCGGTTTTTGGGATTGCAAGCCCCCCCCCCCCCCTATTTGACCGTCGTCTTGAAAAAGGGGTGTAAACAGTTTTTCTGCGCGATGTCTTGAGAATCGTAAGACATTTCTTGTGAAAATTGAATTCTCTACAGTCTTGTTCTAGATATTTCTTACCGCAAAATTGAAAAGCGCTGCCTAAGAAATCACTCCTTCCACATCCAGATTTTTCATCCAAGTCACTTTAGAGGAAACATCTTGACTATATTTGCACTCTAGTATGTGGAAATTATTGGTCATAGAATTTTAATAATATTTGGGGCAGACATCATAGAAAAATTTGAGGCGTTGGTTTCTACCATATACATTAAAAGCTTAGCTTAGTCTACTTATTTTGCGCTAGTCACAACCTACCACCTCCCATCCCTTCAACGGAATCATCTCAATCAGATGTCATTGCAATACATACGTGTACTAACTTTCAAGTAAATATCTCAATTTTATGTAATCAATCCCTTTAATGATGGAGTGGAGGTGCTGGCGGTGGGGAGCTGAAAAATATTAGAAAGAAATCTGATGACTTAGTTTCTAGTACATACACCAAATTCCAAGTTCCTGTACTCTTACCAGCTTGCTTTACATATTTTTCCCTATTTACTTCTACTTACCCCCACTCCTTCAACGAAATCATGTCAAAATATAATCTAGTTTCAGATGTCGTTATAATACATACGTGTACAAAATTTCAAGTCAAACTCTCAATTTAATTTTATCATGTCTTTTAATAAGGGAGTGGGGTGGTGAGGGGATGGAAAATATTATTTAAATGAAATCTGAGGCCTTCGATTCTAGCAAATACACCACATCCCATATTTGTATACTCTTACTTGCTTTCCCTTCAACGGAATCATCTCAAAATATAATCTGGTACCAGATGTCGTTATAGTACATACGTGTATCAAATTTCAAGTGAATATCTCAATTTTATTTTATCAACCCCTTTAATAATGAAGTAAGAGTGAAAAGTTGGGTAACACCCCTCAAAAAGCCAATAACACTCCTTTTAGATAGTTTTTCGTGATAATTTCAATAAAAACCAAAAAAAGATCCTATAAAATCCTAAATAAATAAAATAAATATACTAAATATTAATTTGCAAAGAAATTTTTCTGTGAGACCTACGGTTCCTAAGATATCGCGGAACCCCTTTCTCAAAATGTCGGCCCAATTGGGGGGTTTTTAACCTCTAAAACCAAGTTTTATACTGACCCTACACATCAATAAAAATAATCTTGTCCTACCCAAAATGTAAGGTCAATGTAACATTTTAATGGACTAATTGGACAGTTTTGAAGTGCTGCTAAGTCATATTGAAAAATGTTGTGCTTTTTAAGGAAATATTGACCATAGACACTAAAAACGACTGTTTTGAATCAAGAAAATTTTGTTCGTATATACGCAAATAAAAAATATTCTTGAAATAAACGAGATACTGTTATAGCAAGAGATAAAAGGTTTGGCGTAAATATACGTATTTATTATATGTACATATGCTTCCTGCCAAAAAAATAATTCTCTTATGTGAAGAAATTCTTGTATTTGCGTATATCCAAACAAAATTTTCTTGATTCAAAACAATCGTTTTTAGTGTGTACCAGTTTTAAATCCATTACATTATGGAAAATATGCCTACTATGTAAATAATGTGTTAGATAAAGATAAAGCATTTTTTGTACGAGGAAATCATTTTTTATTCTAAAATTTTGCAGTTATTCTCAAAAACGTGACCGCATGTTTATTCGGTTTTTATCAATGTATTTAAAATTTTTTTGATAAAATAGTTAATTATATAAAATGTACGCATTTTCAGAACTAGAATTGGTATATATTAAATATTTAGTTCAAGCGCAATAGATAATGTTATTGCAGGCTTGCAATGATATTATCCATGATAGTTATTGATAACTAAATTAATATTTGATACCTATATATCAATTATTCTTTATGAAAATGCTTACATTTCATATAATTAACTATTTTATGAAATAATTTTTAAAAATCATTGAGAGATAACGGAATAAACATGAGGTCACGTTTTTGAGAATAACTGCAAAATTTTAGAATGAAAAATTATCAAAAATTTCTTCGTACAAAAAATGCCCTGCTTTATCGTTATCTAAAACATTATTTACATGCTAGGCATGTTTTTCAAGATATAATGGATTTAAAACTGGTATGGTCAAAATTTCCTTAAAAAGTAGGACATTTATCAACATAACTTAGCAGAACTTGAACAATATCTAATACACATTATTCAAATTTCAGAGAATGATTTATAATAGACACATAATGAATACGTAATTTTTTAAATTTTTTCTGCTCCTCCGTTTCTGAGATATTCGTGGTTAGAGTGAGGGGTTAATACATTTGAATCGTATATTAATACATGAACATAGAAAAATATTGGACGCGTATGTTACGAAGCAACCTGTTTCTTTAGAAATCTTGGGTTTTGATAATTAATCAGCGTTTGGTCCTTCTATTAGGACAGTGTTGTCGATTTTTTTCAGTTGGCTTCTCTCTAATTTCGTGTGATTGATACGTTGTGACAATATGCATTCAATGGCGCTATTATTAAAAGATCAGAGGTTTTTCGCCGGCTGTCTTATGTTGTTAATTATCTTTAGTATAAATGTTTTCAGGTGTAAGCAGTAAAATATTTGCTATTTTTGTAACACTGAAGATATTTCCGTTGACAGAACTATAATATCTATCATGCATATTTGTACTTTCCTTGTCCATTGAAATAAAACTGCCACCGTCGACAGCGAAACAATCGACCCGGAATATTTCTGCTAGGACAAGTCACGCGAAATGTCCCTTGCGTATACCATTTAATCCCATGATGATTTTCACTTGGTGATGACTCCTACTTTAGTTTATCGTCAGGTGAAAAATATTATTATAATACTATTCCCTAGATACATCGCTGCCGGTAAAATAAATTTGCTACGCCAACACCTACTCAAAGTTTCAAATAGTCACATTTTTTATAATTATTAAGAGACTAATATGCACGTACTTCATTTTATTTGTAACTTTCAAGCTACTATAGAAGTAAGAATATCTTCTAGTAGAGAAGGATATCGAATTCTATATTCGTGTATTCATTTGTGCGTACGAGCAGAGGTCCAGATGACACATTGTTCAACACGTTGACTCGAAATTTGAAACACAAGATTGTGTAGATATTCCTCAGGATTAAAAAAATTTCTACCTATACCAAATAAAAGTATTTTACCAGTCAAAGAAACTCGGTAACTTCTTCAAAATGGTTTTAATGACTATTCGCATTTCATACATTGATATGTATCTTTCTACAACATTCCATCATTTAGTTTTCATTCACTTACGTTGGAGAAAAACAACGTTTACTGCCATCTTAATAAAACTCAATTCCAGCTACAAAATCGCTTAAGAGACAGTTGGTGTGCTGGAAGAGGATCTAGGATATAAACCTGTTGGTTTCCGTGTAAGGCAATATTAGTAACCACTTTAAAGATGATAGAATGTTCTAGTTTTTATAAACTCAGGATACTTAATAAATAATGGCCCTTTGGAATAATACTTGACTATAGGTATACAACAAATTGGATGGTAGCTCAGTTTCTATGATTCAAACAAATCTAAATTTCGTCGATTTCAGAGTATTGTTTTCAAATGAACAAACCAGCAAACAAGATGTACCGGAAGCTATTGTGGATAAAATAACTAGTTTGTTACTTCTTCACAATTTCATTAGTCTTGACAACAACCATTTCGTGCGACATTGTCATCTGCGGCAGCTGAGACTCGATCTTAGAAGAGATAGCAGTGAATAGACGTTTTACTACCCAATAGCGATCTAGTATCGGTAACACATTAAAAACGCCAGTACACATCCATATCTTCGCCAGGTTTCGAGCTCGTATCCCTGTGGTCGCAAACTTAATACGTTAGCACTGCAACAATTAATTTCCATGAAGAAAAAATGTGAGTCTTCAATTAATCCATTTATACTCTATTAATTGTTATGCTTCAAAAGATTATAGTTTAGTTTGAGTTAATGACATATTATTATCCACATCTTCAGAAAATCGGCCATTCCCATTAACCTGAAGCGAAAACTCTTCGACGCCTGCATATTACCGGTTATAACCTACGGCCTCGAGGCTGTATCCATTACACTAAACAGAGTAAACCTTCTCCGGCTTTGCCAACGAGTAATGGAACATGCAATGCTGGGGATCGGCTTGAGGGACCGAGTTAGAAACAGGGTCATTAGGGAACAAGAGTCTCTGACGTCATAGAGCGCATCGCTAGAACTAAATGGCGCTGGGCAGGGCACGTCGCCAGAAATATAAAGTGGACGAAGGCTATAATGCAGTGGCGACCCAGAGAAACTACGCGAAGTGTTGGGCGCCCCCACACAAGATGGAGAGACGATATCCAGAGGCAAACCGGCAGAAATTGGATATCCAGGAGTGGACGAGAACGTGCTAAAGAAGAAGAAGAAGAAGATATCACAAGTGAGACATATTTATTCGTCGGAAGAATAAATGAAGAATAGATGGCACTAATGTAAACATAGTATATTTTTTCTCCACGGGAAGTTTCCCACCTCACTTGGAAGTTATGGGAAACACTATGAGGAAGGATCTGTAGACAATTCAGGTAGAAACCAACTATCAGCGCCTGCATATACTACAGCATTACTGGAGGCAACGAACATTTGATAGAAATTGATGGTTCATCAGTGAACCGAAACTCAATTTTGACTAGATCGATACCGACATAAATTAAAATAAACCACAGCCACCCCCAGCAGTGTGTAACTACACATCACCTTGTGACTAAACATATGAGATGTTTCTGGATCACGAAACCTTCAATCTCTGGTAAAATGGAACGAATATAGATTTGAAATTATCCACCACTAAATTCTACCAGCAAGGACATTAGATCCTACGTTATATTGTCTAATTTGGAAACAGGGCGTGAGACAACACTATAAAACCATTTTCCAAAACTATGTCCAGATTATGAAAGGTATTCATAGTGTAGACAAGAGAAGATTCGACAAAATGGAATGAGCAAACTAGAAGCCAATATCTGAAATATTTTATTTCAGTATAAAATCGATTCCAAGACATTATAGGCATCAGATCTGCAGACAGTATATAAACGGAAACGTGTTAAGTTTTGCCAAAAGGTTCGAGGATTCAATATTTAGTGAACTGTGACGTAGATCAAGGTACAAAATCAAGTAAAATGGATGATAGGGCAGTATTCCTGCATCGAGAAATGTAATTTTAGGGAATTAAGTACCTGATTATGATCATCTGGATCATTTGTGTATTCCCAAACAAAAGGTGGAAATGTGCACGAGAAGGAGTTGTGTACACTTCCATAGTTAGAGAGGAATGTAAACAATACCTGGTATTTGCATGCCGTGCTTCCAATTATTTATTTCTGTTACTTCTTAACGATTCTCACGAATATGTTTAATGATTAAATTTAATTTTATAGATATTAATGAGACTCTGCACTCTCAAAAACTAGCGTTATCATATGGCAAATATATCAGAAACGAAAAATATGAGAACTTGTTCGTTCAGAACTCTCTCATTCGTTGAAATAAAAAGATAAAGTCACAATGAGTTTGTAAACACCATAGGCGTTCGAAACTAAATCGATCTGTACTTACATGATTTAGATTCACAAATTGTTAAAATCGTCCTTACCTGGAAAAAGAAATTCAGAGTTAAAAACAATCATATATGATTTTTTTATGAATAAAATATCAAAATAATTATAAGTTGTAACTTGTGAATCGTAAAAATATTTTTAGAATTTTCAAACAGGATTGTAAAATTTTAGACTAGAAGTCGTGAAAATGTTTAACAGTCTTATATTAAATAAAACTGCTCCTTGATATAGTCGACGTTTCGATGCGTCTATTGTATCATTTTCAAAGTAATAAATATAGTTATTAATTATTATGAGATAATCATTAACATCATGTAATTAATCTAAGCAAATCTTAAGTTGAGAACTTACAGAAAAATTATCACCAGTCTTAAATAATAAAAAAAATTGTTGCATTCAGTAATGAAAATACAACATAAAAGTTTTATTACAGCAGTTTAAAAACAAAAACGCATTTTGAACGACTGTCGAATATTGTTTATAGCGACCCTGCAACATTATGTTGGTCAATCAAAAAGATATCTTAATGCTAGAAAAATTGAACATGAGAGATACAAATTTAAGAAAGAATCCCACTTATTAAGCACAACACTGTATTTTAACCAATTATGGATTAAGTTTAAAAGATACAAATATTATGGGGAGACAAAGTAACTATTAGAAATTAATAAATGACAAATATAAAAAAATCAATACTGCTAGAAAAGTTATAAAACACCTTAGTAGTGTATGTTCTATTCAATAGTAACATTATTCATAACGATAAAAAGAACCAAGTATTGTAGTTTTTAGAAATTTAGTATGTACATTGTACAGTAATATATCGTCATTATATACGTTTTATCCACAATTTCATGTCACATTTTGATTTTCATGAAATCCATCGTATTGATATTTCGGCAGCCTCCGACATATTTACGTACATAAGAAGGTAAATGTTGTAAGCTAGTAGTACCGGAAAACCATGCAAATGGGCGAAAATCGGGGATAGCTACGAAATTATTTCCCACCTATTTTCAACAGCACCCTGCTCGTAGAGGGGAACCACCCCTAATCAGACAATCAACCAACCATTTGGTGGTTTTCCGGGGAAAACTTGTTAGGAGTCGGGTTTTTGCATGTTTTTCATGGTTTATGTGGAAGGAGGAAAAGACGGTAGGGATCTGCCAGGAGCCACCCCTAAGGAGGGTGGAGCAAGATTTTTCAAAAATTAACAAGCCAAAGAAATTATGAAGAATGACTTTTTTTTTCAAAAAACTGGAAATAATTTTTTACTTCCCTCGCATACCGAAGGGAAGTATTGTATTCGAGAAAAAATCACCTTCCGAGATTTTTTCGGATTCTGACGTTTCAGAACACGTAGATTACGAAAATATAGGTTTTTCAATTCCGTCAGTCTGTCTGTCTGTTTGTCTGTCTGTTGGTGTATTTACTAAAAAACTACTTGACGGAGAGCAGTCAAATTTGGTAGGTAGTTGACGCTACTGTCAGTGCAGAAATGGTAGAAATTTCACTGGAAAATATACAGGGTGGACCGTCTAAACGGAATAAATAGTGAAAAAATTTTTTTTTCGCTCAAATTTAAAATTTCCACGTTTCATGACGCGCTAATCCTATTTCGGGAAAAAAAATTTTTGAAAATTTTTTTCACTATTGAAAAAATTTTTACTAAGATGAAAAAAATTTTTTTTGCTCAAATTTAAAATTTCTACGTTTCATGACACGCTAATCCTATTTCTGAAAAAAAAATGTTTAAAAATTTTTTTCACCAACATTTTTGAAAAAATTTTTACTACCAAAATAGATGAAAACATTTTTTTTCTTTCTTCAAATTTAAAATTTCCACGTTTCATGGCATTCTAAGCTTAATTAAAAAAAAAATGTTTTTAATTTTTTTCACCATTTTAAAAAAATTTTTTACTAATGAAATAGATGAAAAATTCTTTTTTCTTTCTTCAAATTTAAAATTTCCGCGTTTCATGGCATTCTAAGCCTGAATCAAAAAAAAAATTTTGAAAATTTTTTTTACCAACATTTTTGGAAATTTTTTTACCACTAAAATGGATTTTTTTTTAATTTCTTCATATTTAAAATTTCCACGTATCATAGCGTTCTAAATCTATTTCAAAGAAAAATTAGAATTTTTTTTACTATTTAAAAAAAAATTTACCGCTAAGGTAGAATTATTGTTTCTTTGTTCAGATTTAAACTATCCACGTTTCCATGGCATTCTAAATCAATTCAAACAAATTTAAAAACGTTTTTGAAAAAAAAAAAAAAATTTAAAGCATTTTTAATCTATTTAACACTACTATAGAATAGAAGAAAAAATTTGTTTTGCTCAAATTTAAAATTTCCACGTTTCATGACATTCCAAAAGAATTTTGGAAAAAAAAATTTTGCAACATTTTGTTACCAGTTCGGAAAAAAATTTAACACTAGAATAGATGGAAACTTTTTTTTGCTCAAATTTAAAAGTTTAACGTTTAATGATATTCTAAACCTATTTCAGAAACAAAAATTTTAAAAAATTTTTTCATCAACATTTTTCAAAAGACTAAAATAGATCGAATTTTTTTTATCAGCTCAAATTTAAAATTTTCATGTTTCATAGCATTCTAAACCTACCACTACTATAGAATAGAAGGAAATTTTCCTTTTTGCTCAAATTTAAAATTTCTACGTTTGACATTTTAAACCTATCTTTTCATTACCAACATTTTTGAAAGATACCAAAAAAAATGAAATTTTTTAACCACCACTATACTTCCACTCCATTACGTGAATGTTGCATTGAAAATCTGGTCATCCCAAGAAATAATTCAGTCATGGTGGACATTTGTAAAGGTATTTGCGCAAGCCTGCCATATGTGGCACCTCCTATTTAGTATTGAACTTTTGCTGTTGGATGAGCAATCTGTATATTTTTTTGACCAAAACTTATCAAGTTTTCTTTGTAATAATAGCAATAACTATATTCCGATTATTATTCTCAAAGTCATTTCGTAATTATTAATTTTTTAGAGTAACCGCCATGCACAAATAACGAGGGAAGTTCTGTGTAAATACCTTTACCGATTTTTTTACAAGTAGGTATAGTTAATTTCATTCATTAGTGGGCATATTGTATATTTCAACCATAAGTTTCGTAACTTTTGAATTTTCTGCGGAGAAATAATCGACATTTGACAATAGATCTTGCATAAAAGAATTTTAAGTTTTCTACTTAGATATGCACAATGAGTAAGATAATAATAATAATAACAATAAATATAACACAATGCTTAAATTTACTATTCGTAGTTGAACCTACTGGCAGAATTCTATAACTTAACTGAACGTCAGCTGCAAACATGTAAATTTTGAAAAGTTTTATATAGTGAATCAAATCTCATGTTTAGAGAGCTAACAACGAAAGGCCTAACACTGCGTCTTGGGGTACACCAAGAGCAACGAATAGCTATTTCATGTCTAGTACCAAAAATGTTGTATCCATTGTAAATAAGTATAGATAGCTAATATTTGACACACCCTAGAAACATCCTATTTCATTTTATTTTATTCTGCATTATCCAATTCTGGAAACAATTATATCAAAGAAAGCACAAAAATGTTTTTAGTTTATACTGGTAATCAATTTTTAATTTATACTGTATATTCTTAGCAAAGCTCTATCTATATCCAGCAATATCGAAAATATCACTATTATCATTTGCTAATCGCTGTACATGCTTGAATGAAAATTTAATCTTGTGAAAGCGAATTTGCAGAAAATAAACTTTTGCTAGAAATATTAATAATATTGAGCTTGGGGTGCCTTTCTTGTGTGCTTTCAGATCGAGATGTATAAGAATCGTTTAGTTGGGAAAAGGAACATCTGCGCTTTCCAGCCGTTTTGACGTTTTAATGTCTTCACGTTGTTTACATATCATCGCATTACATATCCTTACAACAAACAATACATTTTAAGAAAATTGCTAAGGTTTTAATTTACGCCATTTCTCACTTTATACGTAATTTTCCGAAGTAACGAGTCTGGTGCAGGTTTCGATGGCCTCATTTAGTATACAATAAAATTACTTCGATAAGGTGGCAAAACTTCATTTTCCTTTATAGCGCACTTTGCGTGAGACAATGCTATTTCAGTTGAAGTTTTTATATTCATTCATATTGACTTAACAGTTTAAGTTTAATTTGAAGTTTGTGTATTTATTCCATTTCAGAATAAAAGCAAAAACAAAAGTACATTATCCTGAGGATTATTTTAAGTTTCTGGTCTTGAACCCTGCTTAATTTCTATTTATTTATGTGAGGTAATGACACAAAGAACTGATGAGTAAATAGGCCTGATAACATCTTGAAGCAAATCATCTTTACCAATTTTATTAAAATACTGCAACGGTCACGTTTTAAACGAACACCCAGTGCCTTACATTAAATAAAAGAATGTCTAAAATGTGTGCATTTATAAAATTGTTTTTGTGCGAAAGCAAAATTTTATCTTCAAGACCGTTTGACCCTTAACTCGTTGCAGACGGGGACAGGGGGTGTTGTTTGTTTCGTACAGGTAAATTTTCATTGGTTTTAGGCAGTCGAGTTCCGGCTACAAGCCGGCATACAAGGGAGAGGTGAATTGGACCTCCCCGATTTAATAAAATTTAACTGCCCTCAGTAATTAAAAGTGTATTATGAGCTGTCGTTTAGAATGGACGCAAGAATTGTTTGCGAATTTAAGTTTTTGAGTCGAGCCATGGCCTTATGGTATAATATAAGTAGAATTTAAAGTCTTCTTATGGCTACTATTACGTGTTTGAGTATTGCAGCTACGTGTAATGTTAAACTGTACATCAGAGTAAGGAGTAAGTCACAAAATGCAAATATTTAATAGTCAATTAAATGACAAAATGAATCTGTATTAAATAGCAGCATAATTGCGTGATTAATCTAAATTAGTTGCTTTGACTGCCATCTGTCCATTGACCTTCATGTGTCTAGGAATGAAACTGTAAGTTTTTTTGATTTTATGTACTATGATGTGGCGCGTGGAGAAACAATATTCTTAGTGCGTTAAGGAACTAGTTTCGTGATTGATTTTTTTTACTTCCCGAGTGAGATCGGTAGATAATTTGAGCGTTTTCATGTTAGTATCGGACATTTGGCGCGTGATGTGATTTGTTGACAATTTCGATGTCCAAATAGGCATAAATAAACAGTGGCCCAGTTAGTGCGAGAAGAGAGAAAGCAGTTTCCCGTAGCAGCCGTCTGTAATTACCCAAATCCTGTATGAATTAGGTTGTGAAACCTGATGAGGGTTAACTACTGTATGAAATATTTTGCTTTCATGTTTAATTACAAAACATAATTTTTGTTAACGTACGTTTTTGTACTGTTTAGAATTTAAGTTAGCTAGATAGATTTTCGTATTAACTTGTAACTCAAAAAGTTAATAGATTATTTTGTTTCCATGTTGTTTAATTTAGATTTATCGCTCATTCAAATTATAATGGCTCGGTGTTTCCTTATTTTGCCGGGCCTAGCTATAGTTTGAAGTTGTAGGTAATATTTGTTTTAGTTGCTGTCACGTACCCAATATAAGGTGGCGTCCAACTACTTTTTTGTTGAGTTTGTCAGAATGCCATATTATCTTTTCTGAACTTTCTGTTAGTAAGTATATGCCAAGGTAAGTGATAACCAATATTAAGCCAAGCTATCAAGGACAATCTGCCCCCTGAGACATTAAGCTCTATTTTGAATTTTAATTATGATTACGGACTTAATATAACTAAAAGGCAAGGTTATAATACTTAGGAATTAGCAATATCTTTCAAAGTATTCCTGTAATGCTACATTTGATTTATATTCATGTCGTTATACAGGGTGATTTCTTTTAAGGCGGCCGTTAGAATATTTCTCACTTGCAAATGAGATAGACATTTGAGATTTGGTACCCCACCATAGTCGACCACTGCGAGTTCGAAAATTATAATTTCAAAATGGCGGCACTTCAAGAGATACCGGAAGCCATCTTGTCCATCTTTAGATATAGATTATAAGCAGAGACGGCTCTCATATATACGTAATATTATATTGCAAAAAACTGAAACAATAAGAAACACGACGAAGTGGTGAAATATTTATTACTGGCAGCTACATTATATTTTTGGTAATAAATTGAACATAAGAACGGTAACAGTTCTTACAAAAACATGTACAACATATCTAGCGAATAAAAAGTCAATTTTGAATCAAGTAAACTTCTCTACACCAGACGTTAATAGGTCGACTTTAAGTTTCACATATTCTAAGTACGCCCCGATGACATCTGTTGACGTTGAGTGGTCTTTTTCTCATTTTAAATGGATTTTTAATGTCAGACGGCGAAAGTGAACTTCAGAACATTTAGAACAAATGTTAATAATGTACTTTTATATTCGTTATGGGTCGTGACAAATGACATGTGTGTGTTACTTTAAGATAGTGAAAAATACATGTGTGTGTTTTAGTTCAATGTTCCATCCCCCAATACCTCCTCTTCAAGTAGGTATTTATAATAAACTGACCATATTAACATTAGATATTACAGAATTCCCTAGAAAAGTACTAGACAAGATAAATTATATCACACTAGCATAAAAATCTTTCGGCGCCGGCAGAGCCAACCCTGACTTTACTGTCACCGAGACAAAATTCCCGATCACTGATTATAAGAAGTGTTTTTATAAAGTACAGCGCTAGACTTGAGAGTACGACGGAGTCCAGACTTTAGCAATCACAATAAGTATAATCTTATTTATTTTCGTTTTGGCGAGTCTTAAGAGTTATTAAAATTCTCTTTGAGAGTGGATAGAGCTAAATATCGGTGCGAAGGCACGGCTGGCGCCTGTCTCTTATAAATATGTGTTATATTCCTCAGACGATATTACGTTCATTTACATTCTCACTTACTATACCGGGTGGCCACGAGTCAATGTACGCCCCCAATATTTTGGTTGTTTCTGTATTTAAAAACTTGGTTTTTGGTACAAATAAATTAGACAATAATAGGCTACTTTTAAACTAACAGAAATGAAAATATCACTTCGGGTTGAACCGAAAGTGCGAATCAACTTTTTATTCTTAAATTTCTAAGTGCAAAAGTTTTTTCAGATCTAAAATAGTCCAAAAAATAAGTGAGATACGAAATTTTTTTAAATTTTTTCAAAATGGCCACGTCACATGAATACGATGTAAGAAAATTACTAAGTAGGCTATGGAAATTATTAGTAAGGTTGTAGACTTATCTGTAAAGTAGAAAATAGTTGTTTCAATTAATGACAGGTACCAGTATTTTTAGTTTTTTTTTTCAGAAAAACGGAATTTCATTTTCATTTTCATTTCCGCAAGGGGCCTATGGATTCTTTTTTTAATGGAACTGTGCTATTTCTTTTATTAATCAGAAATAATGAGTCATAAACTATAATTTTTTCGCCACTAATCATTTCTCAACGATATACTTCGTAATAATAGAAGTATTCTTAAAAATTAAACACAAATTAAACAAGAAATAATTTTAATATGTATAACGTTACAACCATGAATAAATTACCAAGAATAACAAAACTATTTAAAACCTAAATTATAATAAACCATTACAAAAATTGTTCAAACTGTTCACCGTTATGATTAATACACAGAGTAGCGCGACTTATCGTTGCGCGTCTAACATTCTGTAATTATTGAGGTGTTATTTGTGCAATTTCTTGTCGAACTCTTTCTTCCAGATCTTGCCTTGTGGTTGGAGCAGTCATGAAGACTCTATTTTTCAAATGCGCCCAAATAAAAAAATCGAGTGGGGTTAAGCCAGGCGACCTTGCAGGCCATCTGACTGGACTATGGGTCCCAATCCAACGATCTGGAAATAATTGATTTAAGTAATCCCTAACGATAATAGCATTGTGTTATCCAGCCCCGTCTTGTTGGAAGTAGACCTCGTCAATATTGGTATTGGGAATTTGATTAATCTATATTTTGGAGAAATTCTAGATATCTTGGTCCAGTTAGAGTTTCGTTGAAAATTATTGGACATATGATATGGTCGCCCAGTACGCCTAACCAAACATTGAATCCAAACCGCTCCTGAAACCGCCCCTGTCTCATAATGTGAGGATTATCAATTGCCCAATATCGAGTTTCGATTAAATAACCCAAGGTTTGTAAATCTCGATTCATCAGTGAGCAAAATGTTTTTGATAAAATTCTCATTTCTTAATTGGCGTAACTGTAACCAATTACAAAAGGTTATTCTTCGTTGATAATCATTCTCATACAAAAATTGATGCAAATGATATTTAAAAGAACGATAGCCGTGTTTCTTTTAAAATTTTTTCTGGCTGATTCTTTGGAAACTGGTAATTCATGTTCAATTTGTCTTATCGGAATGGTTGGGTCAACATGCACTAAAGCTAATACATTAATTTCCGTTTCTTCATCCACAATAAATCTTTCTTTAATTTTTACATTAGGTTCAGTTCTAAATTGTTGCTCCAATCGGGCGAAATGGTTTCTCGGAGGTTGTCTTCTTTCTGGATATCTCCGTCCATACAGACTTTGTAAATGTAGATAGGTACCTTATTAAAATGATTTGTTGGCGCTTACTTTTTATAAATATTTCTATTATTATAAAGGATATCGTTAAGAAATGATTAATGGCGAAAAGAATGACAGTTTATGGATCATTATTTCTGATTAATAAAAGAAATAGCACAGTTCCATTAAAAAAAATTCCATAGGACCCCTACGGAAATGAAAATGAAAATGAAATTCCGTTTTATTGAAAAAAAAAAACTAAAAATACTGGTACCTATCAGTAATTCAAACAACTATTTTTTCTTTACAGACAAGTCTACAACCTTACTAATAATTTCCAAAGCCTACTTAGTAATTTTCTTACATCGCATTCATCTGACGCGGCCATTTTGAAAAAATTATAAAATTATTCGTATCTCCCTTATTTTTTGAATTATTTACATCTGAAAAAACTGTTGCACTTAGAAATGTATGCTTAATGAGAAACCATCAAAAAAATATAGTCATTCCATTTAAGAAAAAAAAAGTTGATGTCACTTTCGGTTCAACCGGAAGTGATGTTTTCATTCCTGTTAGTCTAAAAGTAGCTTGTTATTGTCTAATTTATGTGTACCCAAAACCAAATTTTTAAATACAAAAACAACCAAAATATTGGGGGCGTACATTGACTCGTGACCACCCGGTATGTTTGGTTTCCACATAATATTATTGAACAGAATCGTAGACGTACTATAATCTTCTGACAAATTAGACCTACTGCGACTGCCCGCATAACCTCAAGTATATAAATTGGAACGCCCCGTTTACTCAACTCCGTTTTTTCACATAAGATAAAACCTAATATTACCGGGCTAGAACCGTATGACTACGCTTTAACTATGAGGATAATAATTTGAATACGAGCAGTGGATTCATATCCAAGAAGCTTATGATGAGATACCACAAGTCTACATTAACCAAATTATTGATAGCATGCCCAACAGAGTGAAACGTGTGTTCTAAATAGCACTTGTAATTATTATTAAATAACTTTTTTATTTTGCGCCTAACGATGTAGAAATAACATAATACTCGTAATCGTAATCATGTCTATCTTATTCAGATAAATATACCTGAGATTTAAACATTGCATTGCAAGTCTAACCTGAATGTATATAAACAATCCGTTACATCTTGACTTTAAATTAAGATCGTACTATGGCATTGGAAGAAATCAACCTTTAACAATTTTTAGCACTTTGAAATGAAATAAAGAAGGGACGGAATTCATTTGATTAACAATTAAATTAAGCGAAATTTGCTAATGAGACATAATTTCAAAATTACTACGAAGGAGGATTTGAACACAGTGTTTAAAATGCGTGAGAAATCATCCACTACGAAAGTTTAATGGCTCGTGAATAAACAAAAAAGGGTGGAAGAAAGGTATCTGCTTAATTATCAATTAACTTAAATGTTACTTGTACTGGGATATAATTTTGGATTAATTGTAAGTTCCTTCTGCGCTAATGTTTCTTGCTATTATTTAAATATCGTTATAATGCTCTTTAACATTACTTTCAAATATACGTGGTACCTAGTAATATGTTTCGGCTGAGGATGGGTTGATATCATTTAACAGACGACATTCATTTTCTGTCTTATAAAATATTTGAAAATGTTTCTTTTAGTTTCTAAGATATAATTTATTGTTCAAATTACTAACATATTCTCAGAAAAAATAGTTGTATAATTTCTCAGTAGATGGATCCATACATCAATGCCTTTCCTATAAGGTTGTAAGGGTACGGTGACGACGTTCCCTTTTTGTCTTTTAAAATTTTTGCAAGTTTGTCTTTTACTTTCTGAAGTAATATTTATCTTTTAAAATATCTACTAAGATTTTTAGAATATTGCGAGGCGTGAGACCCAAAAACATTGCAACAAGTTCATTTGAATTGAAAATGAGACCTTACGTCTTACCTCACATGGCCGCCAAAAAGCAGTTTTTATTTAATATTATTCTTCTATTCGGTTCAAAAATAAATATATTCAATAGCTGAAATACTTTCTTTTAAAAACAATTGATTTATCCCTAGACTGGATATCGCACATTAATTATGTTTGTTATAAGTTTGCAAATAGCTGTCTTACTATTAAAGGTTTATCTCAAATAGCCAGGAACGATATAGAAAATCTATCGTAGTTTGAACACTTTGCAAGCTGCATTTGATATGGACTTAGATTTGGAGAATTTTTTAATATGCTTATATTGCAAAAAGAGCTATACGTTATACAGGGTGTCCCGAAAATAGTGGGCAATCTCTCGAAATTGGGTAGAACTAGTGAAAATAAGGTCACGAGTTATATTTTTCTTTCCCTCGAGGTACCCCTATGAGGATATTCGCTCTTGAAGTTGAGGGTTAAAAATCGATTTTTCGCGATAACTTTTTTATTGTTCAATGGATTTTAATCATTTTTGGGTCATTATGATATTACTGCAATCCAGTTAGCTCACTGTATTAGAATCTTGGATAATATTCTTGGAGACTCGTGGGCAGAGCACCCATTGCCTTAATAACTTGTAAACATATTTTCAACCTATTTTTTTAATTTCTAAGGTCATGTTTAACTTTTTGAGCCCTTTTTACGTAAAAAACGTTTGATGTCGATAATATGAACCGTTTTCGAGATAAATGAACTTAACTATGAAATTGCAATTTTCAATCGCACAAACAATAGTAATTTTTACTTTGTCGCATTATGTATGGCCTTCCTGTGGATTATTTGAAAAATTGAAGACAAAAAATGGTGCCGCACATGCTGAAGCCCAAGTTCTGGGGTCCGCATTGAACGTGTTCATATTAATTTTTTCATATATTTAAAAAAAACAGCTACATTGTTTTAGATAAGACCACGTATCTGTTTATGTACAAAACCAAATGAGTAATAATGACAGTTTATGGTTACTATGAATCAAAATATCAGATTATTGGAGTGACATAATTTTTCAGTATTAGCTTAATCCGACTTTAAATTCGTAATTAATCGGTTTAAATATGGCTTACACTAACAGTGAATACACAGATACGCGTTTAATGCATGGAATGGCTTCTTGTAATGCCTTGAAACCAAAAAGACTATACGCTCGACGGTATCGCCACCGAAGGGTTCCTGATCGCAAAACTTTTCATCAACGGCTGAGAGAAACTGGTAAAAAATAACATGATTTTTTTGTTTACTAAAAATCCAAGAATTCTATCTCTACTTAGGTCGATTGGCGCCAAATGACGTAAACAGGGGTGCTCCACAGACAACACGTACTGTTGAAGTAGAAGAAAATGCATTGGATGCAGTCGTTGCGAATTCATCTGTCAGTATCAGATCATTATCATTACAAATGAATGTCCCAAAATCGATCGTTGGAAGAATTTTGAGAGAGCAACTGCTTCATCCGTACCATATACAAAAGGTACATGCCTTTAGCTCAGCTGACTTTCTTGCTAGGGTGCAATTTTCGCAGTGGTTTATATAGAACCATGAACAAAACCATGCCTTCATTCGATCGGATTTGTATACGGATGAGGCGAGCTTTGGAAGAAATGGAGTCATTAACTCACGTAACTTACACGTTTGGGCCGAAGAAAACCCACATGCCACAATTCAAACGCGCCGTCAAAGGCAATTTCATAATAACGTTTGGGCCGGAATTATTGGCCGGTACTTGTTGGGCCCATTCGTGTTACCAAATCGATTGAATGGGCAACTTTATCTTGAATTTCTCCTACAGCGGATACCACAAATTTTAGAAGAGGTTGACATTGCATCTCGAGAGAACATGTGGTTTTGCATGATGGGGCACCCCCGTATTTTAGTCTTATAGTGAGAGGTCATTTAAATATAGTATAGTATATCCAAACCGGTGTATAGGTCGGGGTGGGCCTGAGTTTTGGCCTCCCCGATCACCCGATTTAAATCCCCTTGATTTCTTCTTGTGGGGGCATTTAAATAGTCTCGTATATTCTACACCAGTAGAGACAAGAGAAGAATTATACGAGAGAATTATGTACCATTCAAATGCAATTATAGAAAACGAAGGAATGTTGTGACGAGTCCAGCCATCGTCAGTTCGTCGTGGACAAGCTTGCATTAGAGAAGAAGGTGCTCATATCGAGCATTTGTTATAAAATTTCATAAATCTTTATTTTTCCATGTCCCTAATTAGTTTTCTATAGTCAGGTTTCAAATTTTGTGTTTAGTGTGTTCAAGATTTTTTGTTTTTATAAGTGTAGGTAAGTACTTGCTACCTCATAAAGAAATACATGTTGTTTTGCACATAATCCTCGTGTTTATTTATTTAAAAAAATTACTATTATCTGTGCGATTGAAAGTCGCAAAAAAGTTATCGCGAAAAATCGATTTTTAACCCCCAACTTCAAGAGCGACTACCTTCGTAGGGGTACCTCGTGAGAAAGAAAAATATACGAACTTCTGATCTTATTTTCACTAGTTCTACCCAAATCTGAGAGATTGCCCACCATTTTCGGGACACCCTGTATATACAAGGAATTAATAATAGGCCATAGTGTAGGAGTAGATTCTTACGGCCAAGGTATGAGAATATAACCAAATATGCTTTAGTAAAATGTTGCTATGGATAAAGATATAGGGTGTCAAGTTTCAAATTATTTTTTCGTTTTTTTTTTGCAATGACTCAACAGCCTCTTGACTGATCTTTGCCAAATTTGCTAGAGGAGCATTTTTTATTCTAAGAAACAATAATTTATGTATTAAATCACGTTAGATCATAGAGGGTGCCGCAGGATCTGTATCTGATGATGAATTTTTTTCTATTTTTTTTTGGACGAAACGCTGTGGTACTTCTGACCAGAAAATCAGATGAGGGCGTCATTTCCACGTATAAAAGTTACGCTTGGTAGAAATTGATAACTCCATAATAATTTCTCAAATAGGGAAATGAGGGATATTCTATGTGTTCAAGTACAAACAAATTTTAGCGGACGTGCTGTAGCGAGGAGATACTTATTTCAATGTCCAAATAGAATGCAGCCAGACCATAAGATTTTCAAAGATTTGTTTCGTCGTTTGGGAGAAACGGGTTCATTTCGCCATAAAGACGATTTAGGACGACCGAAATTCCTTAAATTTCTTAAATTACCCCAGATTAAGAACTAGAAATTTTAGCTCTTGTGGATGCAGATTCTCAAGTCATCTCAAGTCGTTTATAAGCGGCAACGGGGGTGAGTAGACAATCTGTTCTAAGAGTCTTACGCAAAGAACGCTTCTACCCATATCACTTCACACCTGTACAAAACTTACTTCGAAGGGATCTTCTACAAAGGCTACAATTTTGTCAATTTGTTCTAAATAAGCACAACAGGGATAAAATTTTGTTAAGAACACCTTATTTACTGACGAAGCAACTATTACTTGCCAAGGCGTTTTTAACTGGAGAAATACTCATTACTGGGAAGTAGAAAATTCTCATACCGTTAAAGAAAGGTGTTCTCAGCACGAATTTAAGATTAACGTTTGTGTGGTATTATCGGCGATCTGTTATTGGGACCATTTGTCTTTCCTCCAAATTTTAATGGACAGTCTTATCTGTTTTTTCTTCAAAATATTCTTGCTGATATAATACATGCCTTCATGCTAGACATACGGAATATAATGTGGTTTATGCAAGATCGAGCTTCCCCTCATTTCTCCATTGAACTCAGGAATTATCTTGACGAGACTTTCCCACGCAGATGGATCGGTCGAGGGAGTGCGTCTAGTTAGCCACCAAGGAGTCCTGATTATAATCCTTTGGATTATTATGTGTGGGGACATATGAAGTCCTTAGTCTATGCAAATACTAACAACTCAAGAGAAGAACTATGGGACAAAATACAAAACGCAGCCAATTTTATTAGGGGACAGGATAATGCATTTTCCAATGTAAGAAAATCTTTTATGAAAAGAATTAGAAAAGGTATAGACGTAGGTGAAGACCATATCGAAAATTTACTTTAAGTTGCAGCAATGGGGTTTTTGCATGGGGGGAAAGTTTATACAATAAATACTGAAGTCATTAAGTTAACTTTTATGTTATTTTTTGGTCTTCTAATGAGATTAGATCCTTATTTTACACAATCTTGTGATATATGTATTTATTTCAATACCATGAAAATACTCCATTAGTTCATAAGAGAGTGAAAAAGAGTTTACGCTGTTATTACGATTTTGGTTTCCTTTACGTTTTGTACTTTTTTTAATAAATACACTTTTTTTCATTAAATTTGAATTTGTCTTTCAAAAAATTATTCAAATGATTAACGGCAATTTCCTCGAAAACGATTGGAGTTATCATGTTCTACCTAGTGAACCTTTTATAGGTGGAAATGACGCCCTCATCAGATTTTCTGGTGAGAAGTACCAGAACGTTTCGTCCAAGAAAACGCGGCGCTCTCTATGATCTAGCGTGCTGCAATACTTAAATTATTGTTTATTATAATAAAAAAAGTTAAGCATATTTAGTTATATCCTCATATTTTGGCCCAAAGAATCTACCCCTAAACTATGGCCTATTATTAATGGTCCACCGTATATATTCGGATTAAGTTACAGAGCATCCTATAGAGAAACATTATAAATATTAACGATTTTTCAGAATTTTCACCATGATTATAAATAGTACTTTCTGCTTTATAATATATAACGAATAACTACACTTGTAGTTCCTTATTTGACATTTTCTATATTATTAAAATGATCACTTGGATTAATGAATAATAATAATTATTATTTTTTTATGACTATGGGTCATAGACTTAATAATTATTTTATTTTGCAGACATCAGTAAGAGACCGGTCCCCTACGGCGGCAGCTGTGTTAGTCATAGAGTTGTCGTCTTGAATATGGACACGCAAAGCGCGTCATGCTAACCACGTTAACATCATCGAGAGATGCTGATTTTTTAGTAATTCCTTGATGGTGCCAACATGATT
Organism: Stenurella melanura; assembly: GCA_963583905.1. Lineage (NCBI taxonomy): Eukaryota > Metazoa > Arthropoda > Insecta > Coleoptera > Cerambycidae > Stenurella > Stenurella melanura. Next base: position 101,943,916 of record OY757314.1, on the reverse strand, counting down.
GGCAATACTCAAGTCGAATGTCAGGCAGCATCACATCGAAGGTTCCAGCCCACTTCAGTATTACCTTAAGCATTAAAAGTAAAAATATATACAGTGACAGACAAAAAGTCTGCACCATATGGAAAAATTTTTTAATTCATTATTTTCTTTAAACTGGTTTCAGTATTAGTTTCAGCATGATTAATAACCACAAAATTGCCAAAAATATTCGTCATGTCACAGCAAATTTTCATTAGAAATTTTAAAATGACCTGAAATGAAAATTACCATAAGGAGAAGTTGTTTATAATCACATTAAGAATCTAAATGTGAAGATTGATTTGGAAATTTCAGTCTTTTAGTTTCTTCATTTTTTTCCAAAGAAATGTAACATTTCATTTTTTTTAATTTGTTGTTTACAGTTCAGTTAATTTGAAATGTGTCAATGCAAAAAATATATAACTGTTGAACTTCTTTTTAAATGTAATTATTAATGGCAAAAAAACATTTTTACAAGAAACAACAAGATAATCGTGAACTATTTTCTGTAATTCTGAACCTTTACTGTGGAATTTTACAGATAATGAGTTTAAACATTGAAGAAACGGTTGTTCATTTAAATCAAATTTATTTAGATCACGTAAGTAAAACTCAAAATTCCTATTAAAAATTACCTTAAATAAATCTGTATTATTCACTTTCAAGGTTATTGAAGTAAATTTGAATAGGAATTTTGAGTTGTGTTATTTATGTGATCTAAATGAACAATAATTACTTTAATATTTAAGCCGATTATCGTCCAAAATTCAACAGTAAGGGTTCAGAATTACTAAAAATAGTCCACGATGGTCCTGTTGTTTTTTATTAAAATGTTTTGTTGCCTTGTTAATTACATATAAAAAAGAAATGCAACATTTATGTATTTTTTGATTTGAAATATTTCAAATTGACTTAATTATGAACAAAAATTTAAAAAAATCAAATGTTACATATTTTTTAAGAAAATTAAAAAACAAAAAATTGAAATGATCAAACCAAACTTCACAGTTAGATTCTTAATGTAATTACAAACAACTTTTCCTTATGGTACTCTTTCATATTTTGATAAATAAGGGCATTTCAAGCCATTTTAAAATTGTTAATGGCATTTTGGAGGTGTCATAGTTGTGACACGACAAATATTTTTGTCAATATTGTGGTTATTAATCATGCTAAAACTAACGGTGAAACCAGTATAAAAAACAATTGAAAACAAGTTTTCCATATGGTGCAGACTTCTTGGCGGACATTGTATTGACTCTGTACTTATTTTCAGTCCTGTTACGTAAAAATTGCGCCGTAATCGAGCAACAGATCAATAAAATAAGTATTCTCAGTCGGCCGCGCTCGACTGCAATTTCTCGTTTGCTTTTATTGTTCTCTGTTTCTAGTTTGATATTATATCCATTATTAGTTTGCTGCCGTCATAGCCCGGGTTATATACATTTTTATGTAGCCCATAAAAGAAAGAAATTCATCTGGAATATATTTATAAGGTTGCAGAACAAGAGAAATCGTTGAAATGACGCAGGAATTGTAAAGTGTATCTCAATAAATTGACGTAAGCAGTACAATAGTACACATGAACACAATAGGTTACATGTTAAATATTTAGAACTTTGTATGTACATGCAGAGGATTATGAAAGAACAGGGTCGCATGAGCATTTCCACGATGAAGTATTTTAAAGGTCATTTAATGGTTGAACATAAAACGTATGCATCAGTTTTATACCTTTTGTATCAGTAAATGAAAGTCTAAACGTGGGTTACATTCCAGTATCGAAAAGGCCATGAAGTATAGTTTGTATGATTTAATTAAGGAATCTTTGCACCCATTTTCTTAATGAATAATATGGTATGGTTAGAAAATCTTTCAAGAGATAATAGAATTAAATTAACTATTATGATTGAAGATATGCAATACAATGCAATACATTAAGGTGGTCCATAAAAACCAACTTTTAAAATTTAGCAGGGGCACCCTTTTAATTTGTTCTATGATATGAAAAAAGACTTCCATAAAAATTTTAGATTATTAAATAATGTTTTAGGGGTCGCTACCAAGTCTTGAATTTTCAAGATAATCGAGGATTTTTGCAAAATATCTCAAAATAACTCAAAGTGGTGAACATCAAAATGACATTGATCATCAATTAAATTAATAAAATAGGACAGTACTTTATCACCCACTATCATCTTAACAAATTATAACTCACTGAATAGGGACAGCCCCAGCCAACTTCCATGTTAAGACTAAAATGTTTCATGTACAGATGAGCGCTTAGCAGTACCACAGTAGAGAAATTTACAGTAGACTCACTCCCTATCTACTGCATGTAGAAAAAATGGGACTTGGTTTCGTTTTTTAAGCTCTAGACCAGACCGATGCGCAAGACCACGTGTACAGAGGGGAATGGCACCAGTTTTAAAATCTAGTAACGAACACCGGCGCGGGGCATATCGAACTAAATGTCAAATTTGTAGGTTATGTCCTATGTTGTAATATAATCATACCACAAAATTCACATAATCAGGAAACAGTTTCAAACATTAAAGAATATGGTCATGGTGTTACACGCATCTGTTTATATATTATATCATATTGCTAACTCAAAAGTAGCCGTTACATGCAAGACAAAATAAGTACTTACTTTCCTTCGTCTTTAGGAAAACGGAAAAAACTTATTTCTCCCCTAGTAGCAACGGTACCTACTGTTAGAACAGCCCGGAACACAACAACGTTTTTTTTTTCACCACTGTAGAATGGGGTGGATAGAAACTTAAGGGTCAATAGAAACGAAAACTGTGAACGTAATTCAGTGATACCTACAGAGCATCAAATTAAATTTGGTGATCTTCTGTAATAATGATCCCTTCATTATTACAAAAAATCACCAAATTCAGTTTGATGTTCTGTAGGTATCATTGCATTACGTTCACAGTTTTTGTTTCTATTAAGCCTTAAGTTTCTATCCACCCCATTCTACCCGGTACTCATTTTTCCAATCGTTTTGAACACAAAACAGGTAATCTTATTTTGCAACTTTTGAACAACTGACCTTCTATTCGCATGCTATAATCGAGAACTAACTTGTGTCGTCTGAGTGTAGCCCACGCGTCGATGGCAAGAGTGGGGGTCATGGACATAAATGAGGGGAAGTGACCTAACTGTATGTTATTAAACTGTGGCAGTACTATGCTGAGCCTGACTTGAAAGCTCAACTACTGTACCGTGAGGAGTGCTTGTGTAGCTGTTTCTTAAAACTATGGTCTTTTTAAAATTATTCTAAGTGAAAACATATTTAGTTCTCTGCAATAATATATTATTGCAGCTAACAATAATTTGTTCAGGTGGCTATTATTTGACTACTTTTAAACTTTGTTTAGTGTAATAAAGTGGGACGAACGTTTGCTTATTAGGCCAAGAGAGGCCGTATACTTTAGGATAAAAGTGCTTTGGCTATTTTGTCAAGTAGGAATATTTGGAATCATTTAATACTGTTTGGAACTTAAGACTTTTGAGGGGTGGGCCTTACAGCAGATCGATCGAGACCCTAATTTCTTCAGGTTTGTTCTTTTTTCCGATGAAGCGACGTTCAAAAACACAGGGGAGTTGAACCGTCATAATTGCCATTATTGGTCTGATATCAACCCGCACTGGCATAGAGAGATTTGTCAACACCGCTGGAGCGTCAATGTATGGTGTGGGATTGTTAATGGATACTTTGTCGGTCCCTTCTTTTTCGAACGTACTGTGACTGCAAACGCGTACCTACATCTGCTCAGAGACCAATTGCCTCATTTGTTGGAGAACGTAGATTTGGAAACCAGACGAAGGATGTTCTTCGAATAGGATGGTGTACCACCCCACTTTGCACGTATAGTCAGGAGGTTTTTAGACGAAAGTTACCCGAACCGATGGACTGGTCAAGGTGGCCCAATTGCATGGCCTGCCCGTACTCCGGACTTGACGTCACTCGACTTTTATCTCCGGGGCGATTTGAAAGGAGTTGTTTTCGAAGAAAAACCAACAACAAGAGAAGATATGGAAGATCGCGTAAGTCGAGTTTGTGAAGCGATTCCTCGAAATGTCTTGCTTAGCACAGTGGCCCATTTCCGAAGAAGCACAATTGCTGCATAGATGCTAACGGTGAAACTTTCGAAAACCTTTTGAATAGCTAAATTAGCAATAGCAGAACAGAGGCAAGGGGACTCATTTTAAACAAGCACCCCGAAGAGTGAGAGGCAAGGGGACTCACTTTAAATAAGCACCCCAAAAGAGGCATAATTCTACCACGTTTACGTCGTTGTCTCTGGGTGATGCTAAGCGTAGAAGATTATTTAGAAACATCCGTATACGGATAGTGTTTTCGCATAAGTACACGTATAAGTTTAGCATAACTTTTCATCTTATCAATTATACATATTGTATTCGAAAATTTTCCGTTATCCGGGATCGAAAATAAGCGTTCTCATTTAGATAATAATATCTGACCTTTGAATAACCCCAAATGTCACGGTCAAGGTCGATTCAAGTTCATGGTCATACATCTCTCCCTCTCTCTCTCTCTCTCTCCTTGCATACCAACGAGCATACCAACTTATGTTTAAAACTCTCGGCGTACCTTATTTTACCTTGGAATGACCTTGAAGCGAGATATTTGGCCTTATCAATGATACATACTCGGATGTAAAATTTCCGCTCTTTTCGAATCTGGGGTCTAAAACAGACGTTTCCATTTAAAAAAAAAATCAGTTGACCTTCAAATAACCCCCCAATGTGAACGTAAAAGTAAAATTGAAGGTCATGGTCATGTGTCCCCCCTACTTGTTTAACAACTTTTGTTCAAAACTTTTTTTAATATTTCGCTTACCGGTCGAGTTACTCTCCATTAAAGGTTAAAATGGTCCACCCTGTGTATGTAAAAGATAACCTAAAAGGTTTTTCAAGAGTTATTTCTTTGTGTAAATTCTTAAAATGCTTTTATAAATAGTACCGCATCTTTATATATTTTATGACACCTTTCTATGAAGTTATGGAACGCACTTTGCCTGAAATATGATAGTTTTTAAAGCAGACGCGAACAATATTCCTTCACATTCACACATCATGGAGGTAAAAATAATATATTGGTCTTTTAGTAAAGTGGGTTTATTATCCTCTGGATGAAAGTAATGCGCATAATAATAATTATATTATTATAATATAACGTTTATTGTACTCCATATAATTATCATCAATTTATTCCGTTTTTAGTTATCAAATAATTAGATTTGTTCTCAGAATGATAGATCTGTCACCAGCTTATTAACGCCAAACTATTTCAAAACGATTATCAGTAAATTTATGCACAATCACCCGAACTTTTAATTAGTCAACAAATAATAAAAATTGTGTTTAGAACTGTACACTTATCTCAAACATATTTCAAAACGATTACTTGTAAATTTATGACAATCACCCGAACATGTAATTAATTATAATGCAATTTTATGGTTAGAAATTGATTTATTCTCACAATGTTATCATCAAACTATCAGATGATCTGCAATTATTGTTATACGCAGTTATAGCTGTCCTGATAGGAAGTTAAATAAAATTACAATAAATTTCTACGTGTATTTATTAAAAATTAAAATGCTATGAAAATTATATACATACGTATGTACATAACTAATAGTACAAAACTTAAACACAATAATTGAACACATTGGCTTCGCCTGCTATTGGATCCTTTTCGGTTAATTTTGAATACAATACTGTTATATGATTGACAAATCCTATTATTTTGATCATTAAGAGTGAGCAAGGTGACAAGATGAAACGTAAATTCTGCGCCTAGATGGCGCTAGCGATTTCGATAGTTATCTAGTCTTATAAGTATATTCAGTAAGTGTCAAATATTAAAGTTTGTTTTATATTGCTGATAAAGATAATGCGAATGATGTAGTACTTAAGCGCCTCATCTTAAATTTAAAATTGTATTGAAGTGGTTCCATCTATTAAAACAGCATTGTACTAAAATATGATTAACAATAAGCTGTTTTTGGCAAATTGGGTGATGTTATTTAACTGAAAATAAGTGCAAGCTGTACATAAATAAATACTACAGGATTGTTGAAAAATATTTTTGGCTTAAACTTGCTTATTAGGGAGATCTTTCTTCACTTGGCGCGTTACCTTCCCCACCGATGTTAGGCCTTGCTCGCTCTTAAACGAGTGAATTGTTACTACTATGTTGCGATGCAGTAACCTTCCAGTAACCTCGAGAAGAAGTGTGCTTGGTGGGATATTCCATTCTAAGCAACTTTTATGACGCAAGCGATTCTTAAAAAATCACTGTTTTTAGAATCGTCACAACTATTTAAAAATTAAGTGAACATAAATTGTTTACATGTTTGTTTCATTAACTTTTTTGTTGTAGAACTTGAATTAAAAGATGATGCATCTTCGATTTTACATGAAAATGAACAGGGTGCCCTAAGCAAAAATTAATAGTAATATAATTTCTGATTAAAGTTGAACTAAATTTATCACATTACTCTCTAAATAAAAAATATAATATAATAATAATAAAATAATAAAAAATATTACTATGAAAAGGGTCCCAAAGGACTTATTGTGTAAAATGTATTTTAAAAAGTTCTATTACTAAAAAAATTATATTGAGCTTTAAGTATCTCAACTACTAGAGGTTTTCCGAAAGTTGCTTGTTTAATAAAAGTTTCATAGAACATAATATTCCATCACACGCACCTCTTTTCAGGTTCCTGGAATCGAAAATTTCCTTTGTTTTGCAGCGCCATCTATTTATATTTTTGGAAAGACTGCTTTTACTCAGAAGTTATTTATATATTCTAGGAATACCTATTATATAATTCAAATACAATTTTGAGTTACCCAGAAAATTGCCATGCGAGCTTAGAGCCGGATACCCTGTATATGACAGTACTGAAACATGAAATAAGAATAAAAGACTTAAATATATAATTAGGATATGCTCATTTAACTAAAGTAATTGAATGTGAGGCACGCGTAGAACACTATCTTTAATTTTATTTATATGAACGGAAGGCATTGTTTGTATATTAGCTTATACTCAGGTAATACAATAATTCTGTAAGTAGCGGGCACATTGTTATATAAATGGAATATATTATGAGAAGCATTCACGATATAAAGGTTTTATGAGGTGGATGTGTTATCATCCTTCCGAATCATAAATAACGTATTAACATCGAAACGGAATTTAATTTTCTGATTTAAATATGGAGGACACTTACTTACGATTATATTATGGTAAAATGTAACACAGTGATGCTTTTATCTTGTCTCTATGTTTAACCATTTACCATCTTCTAATTTATGTGAACCATGCTTAAATTTACCAAAGCTACAAATGTGTCTTAAGTATGTCTTTTGAATGTTCTCGATTTTATTTCAATCTATTTCACTCAAGCAGAGACCATATACATCGCAGTAATCGAGATAACTTAGCACTAGCGTTAGTTTTAAAGTAATGGTTGCAGTAAATGACAGTGAGGGAAATATTTTAAATTGGCATAAACGTTTTGGATACATAACCTTATGGTCTTTATGGTTCAATAAATCGACAGACATTAAAATTTTAATCCATAATTTCTGTTTGTTAAAAGTGATTCAATTTGTATCATCTTTTTCTAAATAGTTGAGAAATCCTGGAAATGTCATGTAAATGTAGTAGGATTTAATCTCTTAATACTCTTAGCTATATTTATTAGTTTTCTGTATAATAAGACGAGTATATCTAAGGCAAATGAATGTTTTGTAATTGGGTAATAACTCTTTATAACACAAAGTACAGGGTGCGGCAGAAAGGATGTGTGTTTTTGGGACTGGTGGTATACGGGAGCGGAGGGGAGTAGAGCATTGTGGATAAAGTCGTTCAACTCGGGGAGATACGCCATTCGTTTGTCTTCAAGAAAGTCAGGAAGCAAACTCCCACAGGACACGTCTCCATGAACGGTGACAATATCCAGTGAAGAAGGTGAGGACTCTACTCTACTCTATGATAGGGAGAGAGAGCCAACCTGAGGAACAAGCTCACGCTTATCAGGACCCTCATTGCACCTGCTCTGACCTACGCCTCCGTTGCCTGGGTATGCCAAGCAGCCACCTACCTGAAGAGGATACAATCCGTGGAAAACGTCGCACTTAGGTGTACCGTGGATGCACCATGGTTTGTCAGAAACGCCGACATCTTCAGAGACCTGGACTACACCCGAGTAACTGAAGTCATCCGGGACAGAGCGAATAACCTGTATACCCATGCTGCAGAAAATGGGAATCCGCTGGTCAGACAGGCGACCGACTATGACCTCAACGATGCTCCGAGGCACAAGATGCCGAAGCTTCAGATCCTGGATAATGGATAAGTATAGCTATCCCTTTATCTGTTTCAACCCGATCATCAAGCCACGCCGCAAGGAGACGATGACCAAGACGCCCAATTACCAGATCCCGAGGGTTACCTAGTAAACAACCAGCTTGGCATCCTCACCCTTAGCCCGTGCCGGCCTCAGACGCTAAGAACGCGTCTTTGTCCGAACACAATCCATGAGCTACACAGCCCAACTGTCCTTTCCGATGAACTCGTAGCACATGATGCCAATTGGCATCCTGGGCTTCCGACCAGTCAAATACCCCAAACCTCTTTTCAAACTATGAGAAGTTTCGGCAACAGCCAATTCCTCTCACGACAGAAGAATGACGCTCCCGAGAGCCAACATGCCAGCGAAGAAAGAAAACCAAAACAGAAGAGCGCCAGAAGAAACGACCCAGCTGACACGGTTCAACAGTCAGGGCCAGGGAAGGTCTGCTAACCTCGCCAACACCGTTAGAATTTGCGGGAGGGTGGTTAACGAAAACAGCAGGCCCACCCCTAACGAGGACGGTCCAGGTCTATAGCGATGATTGGGGCGAAGAGCTCAAGCTACCTAATCATCCGGGGCCGAAAACTACAGTAAAGAATATTGGCGCCACTTGTTTGTCACAATGGTTATCTGGACGAGAGAACATTGTGCGTTCGCACCGTCCGTCACTATGGTCCGGTCCCAAAACGTGAGACAATCGTCAGACGGGTTCAGAATTTCAGAACGACTGCATCAGTGATAGAACTCTGAGTGCTGCGGCTTGTTTTCAGGCAGAGCACTCTGGGCTTCATAGTGACGGATATTGAAATGTCGACGGAAACGCCGTTGCGCACAGATTCATTTACAGATTCGCCCGATTTCAAATACTCCTCCACTGCGAACGCACAGTGTTCTTTCGTCCAGATAACCATTGTGACTAACAAATGACATATCTCCCCGAGTTGAAAGACTTTATCCACAACGCTCTACTCCTCTCTGTTCGCTTATATCACCCGTCCCAAAAACACATATCCTTTCTGCCGCACCCAGTATATATAAATAAAATTTGTTGTTTGCAATGTACAAAGCGAGAATGCTGAAATGTTTATTTTGCAGTTTGAAAAGAAAGTGTTACAAACTACCAAAAAAAGAGAAATAATTTGGTCATCCTATCTTTATAAAAGAGAGTTTAGTAAGTTCTGTTGAAGGATCTGATCTAATTCTTCACCAAGGCGAATATAGTCATGCCAGTCCAGCTTAGCAGGATAAACTGACGTGACGTGAAATAAACTTCGAAAACGTGAGACAAGATATAACGTTATTGGAACATAAAAAATATAAGAAATGTGCATCAAAAGAATGAATCGAAAGTTCTGCTCGAATATATTTTATATACTTAGTTCAATGTAAAGAAATATAGTAGATATATAGATGAATCAGGAAACGCTTAGTTTGGGAAGTTGTAATACATTTTTAATTAGAACACAGGTTAAGCAAGTAATATGAAATTGGTCTGATTATAGGACGTAGACGTAGACGAAACTATCTCGAGATGTGTGAACTTGTGGTAATAGATGCACAATGCACATACGGTACTTAGCATTATCTGAGATAGATTCTCTATCACATATACTACTCTAAAATTAAAATTGTAGAAAACAACAAAATAAGAGTTGAAGGGTATTACTCACCTTCACAAGAACAAATAGAAAGGATAAAATGAGTAGATCTCTTAAATGAAGACAAAAAACTTAACAAGATTGTAATAGAAACGAAGGAATGTTAGTAATATTCTGCACAAATGATGTAGTTTACACCAAGAAGAAAAGATACTTATTAGGTGATGGTCAACATATCAATTCAAGACGCCTGACAGGCTCGAAAATTACAGCTCACCCTCAATTTATTAGATAAAACGAGGGAAATGTGCGAAGTATTCTCACTGGTTAATGGGAAGATACTGCAGTCGAAAATTGAGGTAAAAAAAGATATTTATGTCTTCGAGGTACTTAAGAGAAACATGATCAAGTGGTTTTAAAAAAATGTGTGTATGTATATAATATACAGACTGTCTATTTTACGAGGGCCACACCAAATATCTCGCTTAATGTCTATTGTAGAAGAATAAAGTTTTAGAAACAGTTATCCCATTTTTTGTGAATTCAGTAAAAAGAAATTTGAAATCCATAGCCTACTTTATGAGATATATTACAAAAACCTGAAAAATAGGAAAACCACAAACGGTTATAGCTTCCTTATTTGAGGAGATACGAAAAAAGTTAAAGGAATGAAAGTTGACGGCAAAGACAATAAGAATAATAACGTGTAACAAAAAAATCGAAAAATGCAGTTGGCTTTGACATACGCTATTGTGCAAAAATGAAAAATACATATCTCAAAGTAGGCCATGACGCCATTAATTCCGTAATTTTTTTCTCATTCCAACGATATAAAACATGTCACAGAAATTTTAACCGATAGTGTCAATATTTAATATTTTACGAATACCAAAATTCATATAATTGAATCGTAACAATCAGCTGTGCCATAACTAGTGAAAAACAATGTATACAGTTATTAATAAATTTGACAGATTGTCACTGTTGTATGTTGCATGTTGCGTTGTCGAGTTCTAAGACAAATTTTATATCAGTAATTATGGTGTACACCAATAATAACAAATTCGATATGATTAGCATTTATTGTCAGTGCAATTTTGACGCTGAGATGGCAGTCACGGTTTACGGAGATAGATTTCCAGATGCTCCGCAGCCAAATCGAACTATGTTTAGGAAGTTAGTTCAAAATCTAAAAACGCACGGTTCATTTTCAAAAAAAGTAGTAAGGCGAGCGCATGTTGCGGATAATGTAAGAAAAGTGAATAGAGTAATGAATTATGTTAACCAAAATGAGGAAACCTCTTTGAGACAAATTCAGAGAAACTGTCGGATAAAAAAAGACAGTGCAAGAAAGATATTGAAAAAAAAACGGATTTCGATGCTACAAAATGAGGAAAGTTCAACATTTAAATGAGGGAGATAAGCCAAGGAGAGTAAGATTTTGTAGATGGTTATTAAATAAGAAAAAGAATGACGCGCTGATATGTAGCAAAATTCTTTGGTCGGACGAATCAAATTTTTCTAATAATGGATTTTTCAATAGAAATATGCATTATAAGTGGACACGAGAAAATACACATTGGTGCAGACAGACTGCTTTCCAAGAAAGATTTTCTACGAATGTTTGGTTGGGTCTTTTAGGGACTAAAGTAATTGGACCCTATTTTTATGATGGCAAATTAACCGCTCGTAGATACCTTAATTTCCTGCAAAACGAATTTCAAGATTTTCTTTATGAATTAACAGTGGCAGAAAGATTAAATTATTCATATTTTCAACAAGATGGGGCTCCACTTCACACTGCTGTAATATGTACAAATTATTTAATTCAAGTTATGCCAGATAGCTGGATAGGCACCTATGGACCCATTCTATGGCCAGCTCGATCACCAGATATTACTCCCTTGGATTTTTTCGCCTGGGGTTACATTAAAGACAAGGTATTTCAAACTGCCCCTGAAAATATTGAGGACATCAAAACCAGAATTCGAAACGCATGTGAGGCAATTACTCCTGAAATGCTCCAAAATGTAATGCGTGACGTGTTTCGTAGAGCACGTTTATGTTTATGTTTATGCATGGTGCACAATTGAGCATTTGTAGTTAGAAAAATAAATACACACAATTTCTTTTCAATATAGTAGTAGGTAGTACTGTTATACATAGTTTTTCGTTTTTTTCTTTGGATGTTCGTTTTGTACTTATTGTATTTTTATTTATGAGATATTTATTGGTTTGTATTAAATTGTAATAAATAATTACGGAATTATAATTATTATAAAGTGAATTTTAACTATTATGGCACAGCTGATTGTTACGATTCAATTATATGAATTGTGGTATTCGTAAAATATTAAATATTGACACTATCGGTTAAAATTTCTGTGACATGTTTTATATCGTTGGAATGAGAAAAAAATAACGGAATTAATGGCGTGATGGCCTACTTTGAGATACGTATTTTTCATTTTTGCGCAATAGCGTATGTCAAAGCCAACTGCATTTTTCGATTTTTTTGTTACACGTTATTATTCTTATTGTCTTTGCCGTCAACTTTCATTCCTTTAACTTTTTTCGTATCTCCTCAAATAAGGAAGCTATAACCGTTTGTGGTTTTCCTATTTTTCAGGTTTTTGTAATATATCTCATAAAGTAGGCTATGGATTTCAAATTTCTTTTTACTGAAATATAGCTCACAAAAAATGGGATAACTGTTTCTAAAACTTTATTCTTCTACAATAGATATTAAGCGAGATATTTGGTGTGGCCCTCGTAAAATAGACAGTCTGTATATGTATGTTTATGGACACAGCAGTGCCGAAACTAGAGAACTAACTTTGATAAAATTTTCAGCAAGGATAATATTGGTACTATAACATGGGACACCAAAAGGAATTTTATAAAGACCGGATGACTTTTAGTTTATAGTTAGTTTTAGTTTGGTCACCTCGACTTTGCTAATTTTCAACACAAAATAATGGTTTACTGCACCATTTGAAAGTAAATGTTATGCCGATTTCAACGATATATCACACTTTACATTTTCCATTCACTAAATTAAGAAATTTTCGCAAACTTCCAGCTGCCTCCAGTAGCATATTTTTTTAAATCCTAAATTAAATTAAATATAATGCATTGGATGATGCAGCATAATGCTATCGCATGTAATACGTGCACCTTATTCTATGTAACTTTCCTCCAAATGCACATTATTAGTGTTTAATTTTGGAAAAACATTTTCTGGTGGATGTTCAGATTGAGACAATTAAATTGAGATAACTAAATATAACAAGAAATAATAGCTTTAGAAAAAAATGTTCGAATGAAAGTTGGTTCGCTTGAAGCGGTCGCCTTAGGGCTCATTTGTCTTTTCTTTTGTAAAGGTGCATTTTTATAGGATAACCTGAAAGAACGTTCAATTTTGTCATAATTTAAATGCCCCACCCATTGTAATAGGGAAAGAGATTTTCATTTTTAGTAGCCAAACCAAAGTAGCTTTTGATAAATTACCCTCATATAGTTTTATATTGTTACCTTTCCTATTTCTTGTTTGAAGTTTCTCGAGAAAAGTTAGATTAATTTTGTATTGTAACAAAATCTTTTTTAAGTTTGAGATTTATTTTACACACTCTTATACAATACAATATACTAAAGTTTCTGTGTTGAGCTATATGCGTCATCCACGAAGTCTAGCTATATTCTATGGACATAATATTTTTCTTACGTTCCTATTCGGTCTATCGACAACTCAGAGTAGTAATGATATATTTAGAAGACTCGTAGCGCTACCGCCGACCGTGTGACCGATTGGCACTAAACAACAAACGACAGTGGCGAAACATACGTTACAATACTTAGGCGGTTATCAATTTTAAGGAATGAAAGAACGTTATTTGATCATTTTTGTTCGAGGTGAAACAGTACAATTAATTAATGCAGTGGGTATTAAGTAAGAAATTTGTGAATACAGTGAGTCTCAAAAATATGACAAAAATTCTTTAAAATTTAGAGAAAACGTGTATGGATTTGATTTGATTCTGGATTAGCATGACAAAGCCTTCAGTTTGGGAAACAGCTCCCCACGACTGAGCCAGTAGTTTGACGCTTCCTTGTCAACATGCTCTTGGCTCAGGTCATGAGGGTGCCTTTCGTGGAGAACTCTGTGTTCTCAGGAGTTGACAAGATCTTCGTCCGTAGGCTCAACTACATGCGGTTTAACTAAAGATCCATTATGTTGCAGATCAAGAGGGATGTAATTATTATGTGTGGATGACGGCTCTGTGAAGTGGGGGTGCTCAACTTCTCAGTTTCTTTGAGCATGATGTTGAGGTCATTTGGGACAGATACATCAATCAGAAAACGGGATTTCTCCTTCTAATTATGACCGACGATAATTGTTAATAAATTAAACACTGCTTTTAGATGAATCAATCAATATATTATAAATACTCTACATATGTTTCGGCTTATTAGGCCTTTATCAAGAGTATTACATAGTGAATACTAAAGTTTCTGACGTGCTTGTTTAATTTATATCTAAAAGTATTTATGTCTTAATCTATTTATGACTTAAGCTATTTAAGATATAATTTAACATCTTTAATTATTTGAACGTTTGGAGTGGACCTAAGCTGATTATATAAATCAAAGGATATTTCTGAACAATTGGTTTATTATAGGGGTGTTTAGGAAATTCTGCTGGTCATTTGTGGTACGAGGGTTGTACTTGAAAGATTTTTTGATTTGCTAGTTGTTCTAGCAGATCTAAACGTTTACCTTTTCTTTCTAAATGAAGTAAATTTATGTTATCAGTATCTATGAAATGGTTGTTTTCAATACAGTGTGTTGACATTCCTGTATTTTTATTGTTATTTAAGATTGATTTTTTGTGTTCTTTTACCCGGTTGACAACGCTTCTACCACTCTGACCGATATAGACAGTATCGCAATCCTTACAATTAATTTTATATATACCTGATTTATCAATTTTGTTTAGTTTTTCTTTGTTATTAACCAAAATGTTTTCTATGTTTGTTTTGTTCACACTTATTGTAGAGATACCCAAATTATTCAATTTTTTAGAAATTTTGTTACTATATTTCGGAACATAATTAATAAAACTATATTTTGTAGGTTTGTTAGGCACAGTGAAAAATTATTTTTGAAGCATTTTGCGTTGTTTGTTTTTGACCATGTTATCTATTAGTGACTCGTTGTATCCGTTATTTCTTGCAATTTGTTTAATTATATTTAATTCTCTATCAAAATCACTTTGATCTAAAGGAAAATTCGTCAGTCTATGTATACTATGTATATGAATTACATGTTTCTGTTACCAACAATAAGTGTTATCGTTTCGTTGTCATGATTCGTAGATTCGTGATTAAGATAAAGCGCAATCGCAATATAAAACATAAAATCAACTGCTAAGAATATTTCAAATAAAATACGATACAAGTGCAATTGAAGATGATGATGATTCGATGAAAGATATTGATTATGAGCGTAGTGGAATGGAAAGTGGTAGCGATGACGATGAATCGATACCATCAACATCAACGTCTAGCAGTACAACTAAAACTTCTAAATTAATAAAAACAAAGCGCTTTAAAGGAGAAGGGGAAGATAGTTTATCTGTGGAATAGTCTTGTCACGTGACAGTACCATTAACGAAATTACGTGAAACAAAAAAAAAACTAAATCGAAATCGAGTAAATTGAGTGACTGCACCGTTTCAATAAATTAATCGACATCCAAAAATTAACAGACACTGGAGACAGTAGCTCACAGCAGAAAAAATGACAAAATTGCGGTCTGTACCTTATGTCATTCAAAAATAAAAGTGAAGCAATCTAATACAACTGGTTTTTGCCTAGATAGATAAGTCCCCATTGTCTATACCAGGGTTTTCTTTGCTTTCCCTGTATACTCAAAATAGTACCCACGTACCCATTTAAATTACTATTGTATATTATTTTTAATTTCTTAGAGAAAAATATTTAAAATGAATAGGCATTAATTTATACAAGTGTCTCTCACAGCGATGGTTAATGTTAAAAATAGAGTAGCTAAGATCAATTTATTTTGTTTGTAGGTAAATATAAATATTTTGATTTTGTAAATAGTTCTTCGCAATACGATATCTTAGTTCTATTTGAATTATATGTATTTAAATAAAATAAAAAATATTAAAATGGAAATGGTTTAAAGCGACATTTAAAAATCCATCACACTCAGGAATATAGCAAATTATTTCCTATCAAGGACATTTCAAAATCAGGAACTCGAAGTCTGACCGGCATGATATCATCCTTAAATACCGCAACAGACTGGATCATGGGTCTGCTGGGTCATTTTTATTATATAAAAGAACATTTAATATAGCTAAAATGTAGGAGGCTATGTGTTTATCCATTATTGATCCCTAATGTACTTTTTATGAAAATAAAGCGCTATAACTTATAACTATTCTGTTTTGTTAAAGAAATTTTTCTTAAATTTTCGAGATCGAGAATCTCAAAAAAATCGAGAATTAGGTTGATTTCTTGTCGATCTCGTCTCCAATATTCGAGATCTAAAAATGTCCATCGCGACCTCGAATTTCGACACGAGACGAGACGAGACAAGATCTGGAATTATCTCGTCTCAGCGGCATTACTAATTCTAGGAAGAGCAAGTAAAAATGGACGTCTCTAAAAGTTTGCGACTTGTTTACTATAAGACTGAATTGGAACTTTTTCGGAAACTGAAAACTGAAAATCCATCGACCTGGCTAGTCGAACACCCTGCACCTGAATCACTGTTAATATTTTTAATTGCACATTATTCTCTGTTCTGATTGTAGGTAAAGAAGCCATTTAGCCTACAATGTTAGCAGGATTAATATTCCCATCGTCCAGAAAGTTCAAGCCCCTCTAATTTGATATTCGCAACATGGGTTTCCAGCTCAACATTTGCCCTTAGGGGCACCCTCTGTTGGAGTAATTTTGTGCAAATTAAATATAAAACGTCCACTTTCTAATAAACGACTTCGTCCTAAGTTAGAAAGGCTTAACGCGTTCCGGGGTCTTAATCCGTCAAAACAAAGTTGGGATCGGCTTCTTTACAAATGAAATAAAGTTCATTTAAAGAATATGAATAGCACAGAATTGGAAAACTGTAGGAATTCAACTTGTTTTCGAAACAATTGTAAAAACTTAGTGTTCGTTATAAGTATTATAAATATTATCAAAATATTAGTTGCTGCATTCTCTCAATTTCTCGTTTAATCCTATAGTTTCCTATTCTATATTTATTATACAGTGCAGTCCATGTGTATGGAATAAATTCATGTTAAGCGTAATTATGCACTTTTAGGAAAAATCCTAAAACAGGTCGAATTATAATTCAATATTTCCGTTTCTTATCATGAAAATAGTAACTTCCGAATTATTTCTATACCCCTGAAAATTTAAAATTAGAGAGGGGTTCGTACGAAAGGAATTTTCACACTCTATTCAATAGTTTAAAGTGTTTTGTATTTGATGTGTTAATTACTAAGGAAATTACCATTAATAATAATAATGATAATAATATCACTTTATTCGTGGAATGTACATATCAAATATTTACATAGAATGAATTAGCGTCAACACCAAACAAATACTGATATATTCAGTACTTGAAACATAGCAAACATTTTAAATATATTGTATAATACAAATATTGCACACATATAATACATACTAGAAACATTTAAAAAATACTGTAAATGTAAAATAATTTAATACCACAAACCAGAACCACAAATTAGGTATAGAAAGAACAACTGAGTAACTGTGACACCATTTATAATTGCTGGGTTAAGAATTCATTTATTCATATGGTTCGATTCTCACTAATAGATCATGAATCTGAGACTTGAATTTACTTAACACTTGAGTATATTGAATATGTCGTGGAAGTTTATTAAACAATTATAATTAGCACTTTTTTCGGTAAGTGTAAGGCGATGTATTGGATAGTTGTAATTCAATGTTCGAGTTGGATATTCATGTTTGGGTTCATCTTTCACAAACAGAGATTTGTTTTTAAAAAGAAAAAGCAAGCATTCTTGTATATAAATGGCCGATGCAGTTAGCAGTTTGTTTTCTTTGAATTTATTTCTACAAGATTCTTTATAACTTAGCTTTAAAATCGTCCTTAAAACCCTTTTTTGTCTTATAAATACTCTATCAAAATCACCACTACTTCCATAGAATATTATACCATATCTAATATTCGATTCAAAGTTAGCAAAATACACCGTTTTCAATGTTAATAAGTTCACATATTTTGATAGCACTCTTATGTTATAGCATGCTGCGTTTAGCTTTTTACAGAGGTTGTCTATGTGACACCGCCAATTGAGCTGTTCGTCAATATATATCTCTAAAAATTTTACTTCACAAGAAGTGTAGTAGGTATCATTATTTATGTTGAATTATTTTGGGGTATTAAATCTCGCGTGGTTAGTTTTAAATAACACAGTATTAGTTTTGTCCTTATTTAAAATTAGTTTATTTTTTGTGAAGTAATGGCATGCTAAATTGAGAACAGTATTTACATTGTCGAATAAATGTGGAAAATCTTCGGCGTATATTTGAAAGTTCGCATCGTCTGCATACATGGTAAGTGAGCTAGCTTCATCCGCAGCACAAACATTGGATAGTTCATTTACATATATTATAAACATTAACGGTCCTAAAATGCTCCCCTGTGGAATGCCCATTTTGATAGGTATTAAGTCCGATTTTATGTCTTTCCCTGCTTTTAAAACGGAAACCCTCTGTTGCCGGTCTGACAGATAAGAGCTAAACCACCGAAGTGCGTTATCTCGTACCCCGTATTGATCTAATTTCCTAAGCATTATAGAATGATCAAGTGTATCATAGGCCTTTGACAAATCGAGGAATACTCCCAATACCAAGTTATCATTTTCTAGCGCAGCTAATATATTTTCAGAGAATTGAAATATTGCCGTTTGAGTAGACTTTCCTTTTAAATAAGCATGTTGCATTTCGTTTAATAAATTAGTTGTGATCATGTATTCCATTAGCTGGTTGCATACCACAGACTCAAACAGTTTGGAAAATGATGATAACAGGCTTATTGGACGATAGTTCTCAAATTTTTGTGTATCTCCTTTGTTTTTGTATACAGGTTTAACCACAGCTATTTTCAAAGTTTTAGGAAAAATACCATATTTAAGTGAATTGTTTAAAATGTAACATATTGGTTGCACAATGATTCGTATGCATATTTTTAAAATGCTCGTTGGAACCTCATCTTCTCCATAACTATATTTGTTTTTACATTTTTTTACTATCTCAATAATCTCCTCGCTCTCTACCGGTCTTAGATACATAGAACTCTCGACATAATTTACATTTGCATTTGCTGGATCAGGAATTGCGTTTAATTTTGATACTAGTTGTGGTGCGATGTTAACCATATAGTTATTTAAATCGTTAGCAATAGTCTGTGTATCACCATTTATTTGTATATCTGGATTGTCCTTATTCTTACCGTTTATTTCATTTACAATTTTCCAAGTAGTCTTAGTTTTATTATCCGACTCGTTGATACGATTTTGAAATTGTGTTGATCTGGACTGTGTTAATAGATGGTTGTATCTCTTTTTCATTTCCTTATATTGTTCAGAGTAGCGGTGATTGACACTGCTTGCAACATACAGAATATCTAGCTGTTTCTTACACTCGACTATCTCAGGCCCATTTGGCATTGTATATTGTTTGTTTTGATTTTTTGTTATGATTTTTTTAAGAGGTAGACTTGTGTTAAAAACGCCCAAAAACATATTCATGAATAACTCCCACTGTTTGTTTACGTCTGCAGTGTCTACTGTGTAAACATTATCCCACCTTTGACATTTTAACTGGTTAATAAAATCTGATTTGTTTTCCTCGCTGTATATTCTTTTCATACAATATTGGTTATTCCTACTTTTAGATATCCAAAAGGTTAACTTTTGTGCTGTATGATCTGAGACCATTGAGTGAACAACTTCAATTTGAAATGGATCTTTTAGGTTAGAAAAAATGTTATCAATACAGGACTTACTGTTAGTGGTTATCCTTGTGTAAACATTTACCGTTGCTAACAAATCGAATGAGTTTATCAATGAGAACAGTTCTTTTTTATTTGTGTTGTCTTCATGCATTTCTATGTTAAAATCTCCTCCAATGATAATTAAAATATCTTTATACAAGAAAAACAGTGCCAAAAGTTCCTCCATTTTGTTCATGAAAGTATCCAAATTACCACTAGGGGGTCTATAAATAGACGCTACGATTATTTTTGTATTTTTCACGCACAGCTCAACTGCAGCACATTCAAATTCATTTGATATTGAGATGTCTTTCACTTTTGTGATATCCTTGCATGAGATCCCACATCTCACGTATACCGCACTTCCTCCATGCTTGTTTTCGTCTCTGCAAAAACTTGCTGATAGATTAAAGCCGTTTACTCCATAAGTTGTTAAATGTTGATATGTTTTCCAATGCTCTGTTATGCATAGAGCAACACACTCTCTGTTTAGCTTTAAAAACATATTCAATTCATTAATGCTATTCCCTATTGATTGGACGTTCTGATGGATTACGCTTATTTGTTGTGTATTTTTTTCACAGCTTGTATTGCCATTGCTCTTTGTATGCTTATTTGTTTGTTCGTTTAAGCTAAAAAATCTGCGCCATTATCTTGTATAAAATCCTTGTGTTTGGTGAAACTAAATCTTTTTATGCCAACTCCCTTCGGCCAGAATTCTGGGTTATACATTTCATCTTTCCTAGACAGTGGGGCAGTAACTACAAAACATTTTAACCTATTTGGAATCCCTGGGAGTTCTTTAGCCTCGACTGGGAGGTCCTTATAACCTGGCTTTTTGAGTAAAAATTGTTTTATCATGTTTGCGTTAACGTGCCTCTTTACCCTATATATGTAGAGCCAAACTTTCCTTTCTTCTCCTTCAAAGCCTAAAACCTCCTGGTTATCATTTACTGCTGCCGTTCCTATTCTTTTGTTTGAAGATTTGCGTACATGTTGAAATTCAACGTCCTTATTTGTATCTCTCCTGGGTTTCTTTTCGACATTACTAGGTAGTCCGATATCATTGATCTGATCCTCCGTGAGATTTATTATCTCGTTCATTTTTTTACTCTGTAGTTTTGCGAGTTCATTATAACTCCCATTTTCTCCACCAATTTTGGTGCGCCCTGTATTCACTGCATTAACGATTTCAGCTTTCCCAGCACTTGGCCCCTGTTTCAAGTTTTGATTGACTACAGCACTGTAGGATTTATTTGTATTTATGTTTTTATCTTCTTTTTTATGGGACACTTTTTGTAAGGCTTCAATTTTTTGTTCCAGCAGTTGATTATTCTTTAATAACAATGTATTATTGTCTTTTAGCAGCTTATTATTTTCTAGCAATAATTAGTACTTTTCTTCCCATTTTTTTATCAATATTTCCAACATTTCTTTGTCTGAAATTAGTTTATTGACATTTACTTCTTTCTGGTTCTCCACAATTGATTTGCAGCAAATTATCCTTGAATCTCCTGCTACACTGGTTATTTCGGGAAAATCTCTCTTTATGCAAGACTTGTGAAAGACATTTCCACAAGTTACACACACTACTACAGTTGTACTTTTCGATTTACAACACTTAAACAGTTTTTTCGGCGCATCAAGTTCGTCCGCGTCCTCGCCTTTCGACGACATCTTTATTACTATCGTAAAATTTTGTTAATATCGTGTTGCTCAGTTGAGGTATTTTTTGCCAAATTATTGGGTTTGTAAAAAAGTTGAAATTGTTGTTTTTAAAGTTTTTAATACAAAATTGTATTAACCAGAAAGTTTTCTTAAATTAGACATTAAAACATTTGTAAAAAAGTATCAAGTGGGCCATGGAATATTCTTGTTTCAAATTAGTATTATTTCCACATCCACGTAGTGGATTGGAAGTATAGTAATCGAAAAAAAATTTTCAACATTTTTTTTTCTTGAAATAGGTTTAGAATGTCAGAAACATTACAACAACATAAGACATTGATTTGAAATTTTGTACACGTACATATTATAACGAGATCTGGAACTGGATTGTTTTTTGAAGATATCCGGTGAAGGGTTGGGGGTTAAATAAATTTGGTACACGTATGTATTAGAACGACATCTGGAACTAGATTATATTATGAGATGATTCCGTTGAAGGGTTGTGGGTTAAATAGGGGTAGATAATGGAAAATAAGTAAAGCAAGCTGGTAAGAGTACACAAATTTCGGATTAGATGTATATACCAGAAGCGAAGGACTCATGTTTTTTTATAATATTCTCCATCCCCTCACCGCCCTCTCCCTTATTAAAAGAGTTGATGAAATTAAATTTAGATTTTCAGTTGAAATTTGGTACATGTATGTATTATAACGATATCTGTACAGGTAAATAGGGAAAAATAAGTAAGGCATGCTGGTAAGAGTACAGAAACTTGAAATTCGGTGTATATTCTAGAGGCCAAGGCCTCAGTTTTTTTAATAATATTTTTCAACCCCCCACCATCCTTACTCCATTATTAAAGGGGTTGATAAAATAAAATTCAGATATTCACTTGAAATTTGATAGACGTATTTACTATAACGACATTCAGCACTAGATTATATTTTGGGATGATTCCGTTGAAGGGTTGGGGGTTAAATAGGAGTAAATAGGGGGAAATAAGTAAATCAAGCTGGTAAGAGTACAGAAATTCGGAATTTGGTGTATATACAAGATATCAAGGCCTCAAATTTCTTTCTAATATTTTCCAAATCCCAATACCTTCACTCCATTATTAATGGGATTGTTAACATAAAATTGATTGATTCATTTGAAAGTTAGTACCACATTTGATGGAGATGATTCCACTGAAGGGGTGGGAGGTGGTAGGTTGTGAATAGGGGAGAAATAGTAGTGAAAACTAGAAACTTCTTTAACGTATATGGTAGACACCAACGCCTCAAACTTCTCTATGACATCTGCCCCAAATATTATTAAAATTCTATGATCAATAATTTCCATATACTAGAGTGAAAATCTAGTCAAGATGTTTCCTTTAAAGTGACTTTCGATGAAAAATCTGGAGTTGGAAGTAGTGATTCCTTAGGCAGCGGTTTCATTTTATTTTAAATTACTCACACGCATCAATATATTTAATAAAACTTCTTTGTTTATTCAACTTTATTATAGCTCAGTTATCCGAGAATAGATATTTTAATTATGATTGGATGCGGTAGCAAAGCAAGAACTTAAAATAGGCCAGTCACCACGGACTTCTATAGTGAAAAATTAGTAAAAAATTGCTGTTCTTAATCTTTGAGAAAATATTGGAGGAAGTAAAAAAATTATAAATTTGATTTTTGCACCTTCCTTCGCCCCACGGAATATTGTTAGATTAACAAAAAATATAAATTTGCAATAACATTTTGAAAAAAAAATCCGAAATGTATGCAAAGAGTTGTTTATTAATTTTATTATGGTACATTTAGTGGAAAAAAAATTGCGAGAGTTATGCAAAGGATTGTTTGTGCAATAGAATAGGATCACAAACCCGCTTGTAATTTTGCCTAACTTTCTTTACCCCGGAAGATTTATTTCACAATTTTTGTTTCTGACACGCATACAATTTTGACGTGTTAAGCAATAAGCGGGGGTTTAGATAATTGCAATCCGATTTTAAATTGGGCTGCAAATGTTTCTGACACCAATAAATGACATTATCTGAATTTGCAACCTCACAAATGACCCGGAATTTCATTAAACTACTTATTATTTAAATAATGAAGTTATGCTTGACAGAAACTAACTAACAATACCTCAGATTTTTGTATAACATTTTTCAACTCCTCTACCACCCCCACTCTATTTTAAAGCGGTTGATAAAATAAAATTGAGATATTCATTTAAAATTTGGTACACGTATATATTATAAGGACACCTGGAATCAGATTATATTTACAGATGATTCCGTTGAAGCGTCGGGGGTTTATTAGCGGTGAATATGGGAAAATAAGTAAAGCAAGCTGGTGAGAGTACAGAAACTTGGGGCTTGCTGTATATACTGGAAGTCAAGGCCATAGATTTTTTTATAGTGTTTTTTAATTCCTCCCACCACCCAACTCCATTATTAAAAGGGTAGATAAAATAAAATAGAGATTTTCACTTGAAACTGGATACATAATATGCATTATAATGACATCTATCTTTAGATTATATTTTGAGATGATTCCGTTGAGGGGTTGGGGTTAAATAGGGGCAAATATGGGAAAATAAGTAAAGCAAAGCTGGTAAGAGAACAAAATCTTGGGATTTGATGTATACTAGTAGCCAAGGCCTCAGATTTTTATAACATATTTCAACCCCTCTACTACCCCCCACTCCATTATTAAGGGGTTAATAAAATATATTTGAGACACTCGCTTGAAATTTGGTACACGTATATATTATAACGACATCTGGAACTAGATTATATTTTGAGACGATTCCGTTGAAGGGGTGGGGGGTAAGTAGAGCTAAATAAAATAAAATGAGTAAAGTAAGCAGATAGTTGAAATTTGATGTATTGTAGAAGCCAAGGCCTCACCTAGTTTCATAATATTTCTCATCGGCCCCCACCCCCACCACCACCTTCAATCCATTATTATAGCGGTTGATAAAATAAAAATGAAATAACTTGAAATTTGGTGCACGTATGTATTGTAATGACATCTTGTTGAAATGATTCCGTTAAAGGGAGAGGGTTGTAAATTGGGAAAAGGTGGTAGTGTCCAGAAAGTTCGTTGTTGGCGTATATCCTAGAAACAAACAACTCAATTTTTTTTATGACATCTCAAATATTATTAAAGTTTTATTATCAATAATTTCCACACACTAGAGTGCAAATATAGTCAAGATGTTTTCCTTTCAAGAGACTTGGACGGAAAAACTGGATGTGGAAGTAGTGATTCCTTAGGCAGCAAAGAAAACAAGATGAATTCTGTTAGCTTTAAATATTTCATTATGCACAAAAACATTTGAACACCTTTTTAAGGTATTACGAATTTATAACACACAAAGTTCTTACATTTCAACTCAATATAAACATTTCAATATTTAATTTGGGTTCTTCTATACCTTAAATTTCGGGAATTTCGGAGCCGACGCACTTAATTACGTTCAGATTTAATACGTTCCTCGTTTGTCCCTTTTGTTGATAACGTGTTTATTATTTTGTAGGCAGTTATTTGATTATTTATCTTCTTCTTCACCCTCTTCAAGCATTCAGGTGGAAATGTATTTATTTTAAAATTATCAATCTTGTGAAGTCGTACTTATTTATCATTTCCCATTATATTTCGATTTACACATTTAAATGAATTCTAGTAAAAAGGCAACGAAAATAATTTATGAAATAAGCAAGCGAGCATTTAAAAAGCATGCTATTAGTTTAGGAGCTGGGGTGGATTTTTTGACATGTCATCATTTTAGGCCACGTGAGACATTTTTATCGCTTCATGGATGATAACGTTTCACCAAATCGATTTCCGACAGGCGGGCGGCCACTCTCGTCAGGAAAACCTCTTAAGCAGCACAGTTTTGTCTTCATTACAAGAGTATTTTTTGTGAACGAATACTTTTTATGCCTAAAATAAATAAAATAAGATTACCAGAAAGTGATTGGCGTTAAGAAGCGCAGCTAAGTGATGGTTACAAGCTTCTTTTGTGTTGAAAATATTTATTTCAATATTTTGAACATAAATATTCTCAGAGAGAAACTACTAGCGGTTTAATAAGCCAGAAAGAAAAATATTTCCAAATTATGTAGAAATTGAGATTTTTATTGTACATTTCATCTCGGAACCCTATCCTTTGAGCCGGATTAATTGATGTAATTAATTGTTTATTGCTGGCTTCATAAATATATACATTTAAACAAAAGGAACGAAGCACTCATCGTTATAAGTTATTTCTCTATTCTAAAGCATAAAAAATGTAAGCTCTCTTAACAACAAAGTTATTAATTTATTTTGTTTTCACTTATTTAACGTTGGCCTATTTACGCTACTAAAGCCTATCACCGACATCAGTAGACGAGCTATCCCCAACCTGGCAATTTTGCCGAATCTCTTCTCTATCGAAGAGTAGGGTTTTTTTACCTACCATTTAATAGACAATGGATCGACTGCTTTACAAACACTCCAAAGGTTTATGTACCTCCCGCCTAAAGTTACGTACCTTCTACGTATGTGCTTATATACAAACCGTTAGAGGATGGAGCGAGAACGATTTTTCTGGATTGTGTCACCCATCCAAGTACTAACCGTTCTTGACGTTGCTGAATTTTTGTACGAGTATACCTTTACCTTTAAAGATCTTCTTATTTTGTTTAAACATGTTTCAGAATTATTCTAGGGTTGTTTTAGTGTATGATTTAAATACATATAAGAAATACACCGCGCTATTTAGATTGCAAAATTGCAATAACAAATTCACTGATTTGCCGATTGTATGCTAGAGGAACCTACAGCAGCCTGTTTGAGGTAAATATGTGGCAACGAAACACTTGTGACGATCTATGTTTATTTTGTTTATTATATATTTCCAAGTAAAATTAAGATTAATGCATAAATGCTGTATTTTTATTTTTGTCTAAAATAATGGGTGACGCTTACTGGTCGGCAGGAAAACAATGCTAAAGAACCTATTTAAACTTATGGGTACAGGCACACGTACCTACGCTCGCTCCTCCAGAAAGTTAAAATTATAAACAAAAATACCACACACTTCTATCTGCAGAGGAACTTAACATTTTTCGCAGCATTCAGGTTCTACAGCATTTTAGATATTTTATCATTATTAAAGTAATTTTATTAATTTGCCATAAGTCTCCTGAATAAGAAATTATGCTCTCTTAACTGGAGTTCTTTTTGCCTTAATAATATGTACAAATATACACATATATACCGTGTCTGGTGTATACGTACAAATATTATTACGTAAAACTTCTTATAATTTTGTTTTCTAACTCGAACGTATCTTGTATTTAAAATTTATTAGAAATTGGCAGGGTTTTCAGTGTAGAAATTATAACTATAAACAGAAAATAGATAGAAAAGGAAATTACCCTCACTTGTCGTGGCATTAACTCGGCTTAGCCATTTTATCATTTAAAAATAATAAAACAGTTTCACTCTTACCTTGTTTAATCGGTATTAAAATGTAAACACCAACTGAAATTTATTCTTAATTTATAATTGAAGCCATTCTAGCACTTTTTCATATATATCACAATTCATTTGAAGTAAACGGTTCCATCATTTTTAATTCTGAATTACTTGCACAACCAAGAATATCCCGAGAACTTTAAACTACTAAAAGATCATACCATTGAAGGACGCCCATATTGACAAATTTTTAACGGCAAAACATTCATTTTAATGATCGGAATAAAATTTCTTTATTATAATGCAAATTTATTTAACTACTCAGTAATTAAATTAATAGCAGTTAGTTTAATTATAATAGCACTTGTTTTACGATCTCATTTGTCACATCCAATTATTCTAATATTCATTTCGAATTTACCTAAAAACTAGTCAGATCAAACACATTGACAACACTGTATGACTAGTAAGCCGTGGTATAGTTGCTACCAGAATAAATCATTACAAACTTGTTTGTCATAGGATAGCACCGATACCATTCCTGAATATAACAAACGATAGACGTATACGAATATAGTTAACCAGACATATTATGCGCTTACCTCAAATGAAAATAGTCGATTGTTTACCTAACTCACCATTACCAGCTCTTGGTTCGTTCTTAATATTGCCGGTAGCATAGTCGTAGGTTAAATGATATTTATATATTTTTATTGAATCGTTTATGGAGTTGTTCATTAAGCTAATATTATTTATTATGTACAAAATAAATAATGTATTATAAATAAATAATTTACATCGTACCTATCTGTTGGAAATCATTCGACAATAGAAGGATATTTTCTAATGTTATTGTTCTAGAGTAATAGTCATTTGTTTTGTTACTATAATAAACATCATAAGTGTACGTCAATCTGTTAATTGTCATAGTTAAAATAAAAACGTTTATACATTGAACCAAGTGTCCTCCAGTATTGTTTCTTACCACGACCTCATAATCCAACAGGTTATGGGCCCAGGTACGTGGAGTAATTAGGAAGTTTAAAGAAAATAAAAAAAAAGGTGTTAAAAACATTACTGTCAAGTGTCATTCACGTCGGATACGGAAATAATACCAAAAATGTGTGGAAATGGTAGCACGGTCAGGCTTGAAGCACTAAATAAAAATAATTACGACACATGGAGAATTCAGGTAGAAGCGTTGTTAACAAAAAACAAGGCCTGGAAATACGTTAGTGGAGAGACTTCAAAGCCAGAAATACAGGCAGATGACAGGGAAGGATCAGCAGCAGCAGTTAAAGTCTGGGAAGAAGCGGACAAAATGGCAAGGTCAGATCTCATTTTATCCATTGATCCTTCTGAACTGAAACAGATCAAATTTTGTAAAACATCACGTGATATTTGGCTAAAGCTTGAGGAAATATATCAGTCAAAAGGGCCAGCGAGAAAAGCTAATTTACTGAAACAGCTTATTTTGCAGCGAATGCAAGAAGGAGAAGAAGTCCATGAACATTTAAGAAAGTTTTTCGATGCCGTCGACAAATTAAACGACATGGGAGTCGAAATTAACAAAGATATGCTTGCAATTTTACTTTTTTATAGCCTACCAAAGAACTTTGAAAACTTTAGGTGTGCTATCGAGTCACGTGATACACTGCCGGAACCAGAGACCCTGCGAATCAAAATTATAGAGGAAAATGATGCTCGTAAGGAAAATTCATACGAAGAAATGAGGAATGCCATGATGGCGAAGAGAAATTTCAACGGACCGAGGAAATATCAGCAGAATCAAAAGAAAACTGATAAACGACACGGTACCAAAGAAGAGTTCAAATTTAAATGTCACCGTTGTGGAAAACAGGGACATAAAGCTGCAAATTGCTACGCAAAAATCGACAAATACAAATTTGAAAAGGCGGAAACTTCTCAAAAGGCAGAGACAGTTACCTATTATGTTTCCATGGGAATGATGGACAATCAGTCAACATTTTCAGTTGAAAACACTACAAGCAATATTTGGTGCTTGGACAGTGGAAGTACTGCACATATTTGCAAAAGTAAGGAGAGATTCGAAGATCTAGAAACAGAACACGAATTTCTAAACCTAGCAAGCAATGCGTCAACAAATATTACTGCAAAAGGCAAAGTCACGTTCTCAACAAAAGTAGGAACGGAACAAAAGATTGTAAATCTGAGAGAAACTTTGTATGTGCCCGATTTGCGTGTAAATTTGATGTCTGTAAGCAAAATTACTGACAGAGGTTGTGACGTAATCTTCAAGAAAGATTTAGCTATGGTAATCGATACAAAAGGTAATACTCAAATGATTGCGAAACGAGTTGGTGGATTGTACCAAATACAAGAAGATATGTCATATGTTTGTGGAAAGGCTACCACATCTATCGATTCGTTGTCAAAAATTGAAGATTGGCACCAGCGTCTCGGACATTTGAACATAAAAGATCTCCTTAAAATGAAAAATAATGGTCTTGTACGAGGTCTAAAATTCGAAGATGGAAAAATGCCACAGTGCAAAATTTGCTTAAGGGGCAAATTGACAAGAAT
Organism: Stenurella melanura; assembly: GCA_963583905.1. Lineage (NCBI taxonomy): Eukaryota > Metazoa > Arthropoda > Insecta > Coleoptera > Cerambycidae > Stenurella > Stenurella melanura. The sequence continues at coordinate 101,914,102 of OY757314.1, read as the reverse complement.
GTCATTTCCACGACAATCTACAAGATGTACTGAATTATTAGAGTTAATACATACAGATTTGTGTGGACCCATGAGGACCGAATCTAATGGAAAATCGAGATATTTCGTAACGTTTATCGATGATCACTCCAGATGGTGTGAAACTCGTTTCATAAGAAACAAAAATGATGTATTCCAAGCTTTCAAGAACTACAAAATCTTGGTGGAGAAGCAAACGGGACGAAAAATTAAAAGCCTACAATCAGATAATGGCAAAGAATTTTGTAATAAAAAGTTCGATGATTATCTGAAAGAAAACGGAATCAAGAGAAGACTTACTGTTACTTACACGCCAGAACAGAATGAAGTAGCTGAACGTAAGAATCGTACTCTAACCGAAATGGAAAAATGCATGTTGATTCAATCAGGTCTATCTCCATCATTTTGGGCGGAAGCGGTAGCAGCTGCAACATACATAAGAAACAGGTGTCCCACGCGAAGTATTAAAGGAAAAACTCCTTTTGAAAAATGGACAGGAAAAATCGCGAATGTGGAACATCTTAAAATATTTGGATCCAAGGTCTTCACTCTGAATAGAAGTCCAACTAAGAGGAAGTTTGAGCCTCGTTTAAAGGAAGGAATCATGGTTGGTTATTCAGAAGAATCCAAAGCTTATCGAGTATGGATACCAGAGGATCGTAGAATTGATATCACTCGAGATGTGAAATTCGAATTTAACCACAAAACCGAATATGATGAAGGATTCGTTACCAAGGAAATTTTTGGGGAAGAAATCAATCGGAAATCACCAAATTTAAATGAGATGACAAATAAACGTCAAACTGAAATAGACGTCATGTCAATAAATGATGTAATTGGGGATAATCGAATTCGAGAAAATTTGATGAATGATGAAGTTTCATCGGAAAACGATTCTGAATCTATACCTTCTGATTACGAGAGACTCGTTCATTTCGATGGAATCGAAAGCGAAGACGAAATCCCAAGAAATAATACAGAAGATAATGGCGTAAATCAACTGATACAACCAGAAAAACAAAAAGGAAATACACCAATTTCAGTGATGAAGAGAGCTCCTGGAAGACCACAAATTAAGAGAACTGGCAGACCAGGACGACCTAGAAAAGTGTACAAAGTGGTAAATGTCACAGGTGCAGAAGAATCGGACGAAGAGGACGAACTGGATAAATATGCGAATTTAGCAGAAATTCCATTAGGAAAAGCAATTTCGAGTCCTGAAGCTCAAGAATGGAAAAGAGCTATCACCGATGAAGTCAAGTCGCTTATCAAGAATGATACTTGGGAAATTGTGAATCGACCAAGAAATCGCGACGTAATTGGTTCTCGAATTGTATTGAGAAACAAACATAAGGCTGATGGTACACTCGAAAGACGAAAAGCGAGAATAGTTGCTAAAGGTTTCACACAGAAACCAGGAATTGACTTTCATGATACATACGCACCAGTAGCTCGATTGGGATCGATAAGACTGATCACTGCATTGGCGGCGCATCGTGAAATGAAAATTCATCAACTAGACATAACAACGGCCTATCTAAACGGCATTATAGAAGAGGAGATATACATGGAAATGCCAATGATGTTAAAACAATCATTAGAAGCAATAATATCCAACGAGAATGAAGAAGCTGTTAGAAGAAAAGCAAATGCAATGCTACGTCACCTTCGAGGGGGGGATAAAGTATGTCAATTAAAGAGATCCCTATATGGATTGAAACAAGCTGGACGACAATGGCATAAGAGGTTTGATGACAGATTAAGATTTTTGGGACTCAAGCCGACTAATGCAGACCCTTGTGTATATACAAAAGAAGGGGAAGATATATTAATAGTCTCTATTTACGTCGATGACGTTATCATTGCATGTAAAAATATATCCAACATTAATAAATTTAAGAAAAGTTTAAGCCAAGAATTTGAGATAAGGGATTTGGGAGAAATAAATTATTGCTTAGGAATAGAATTCCAGCAAACTGAAGGAGGATATGCCATATCTCAAAAAGGATATATTGAAGATATTTTAGAGAAATTTGGAATGAATGACTGCAAACCAGTATCAACACCGATGGATCCTGGAATTAAATTAATAAAACAGGACAGTGTATCGGAAAGTAATACGAAGAATATACCATATAGAGAGTTAGTTGGAGCGCTAATGTATTTGGCAGTAGCGACTCGACCAGATATAGCATATACAGTAAGTTATCTGAGCCAGTTTAATTTATGCTACGGGGACGAGCATTGGAAGGCAGCAAAACGTGTTATGCGATATCTTAAAGGAACTTCAAATCACGGAATAATCTACAGAAAGACCAATGAGAACCTATAAGGATTCGTAGATGCTGATTGGGCCAACTGTATATTAGACAGACGTTCTTATACAGGATACGTATTCGTATTGAGTGGAGGAGCCATCAGCTGGGAATCCAGAAAGCAAAGAACAGTAGCACTGTCATCAACCGAAGCGGAGTACATGGGATTGACAGAAGCTGCGAAGGAAGCAATTTCACTGCAAAGATTTCTAACAGAAATGGGATTCGAGGAACTTGGGAACGTTAAAATATTTAACGATAATCAGGGAGCTCGAAAACTTTCGGAGAATCCTGTTTATCATGCCCGAACCAAACATATAGACGTAAGGCATCATTTCATTCGAGAGGTGCTAAAAAGTGAAAGAATGTCAGTAAATTTCATGGCTACCGAAGACATGCCTGCAGATGCCCTTACCAAAGCAGTGACTAAGCCTAAGCTAGAAAAATGCCGAAGTTGGATTGGTATTGGAAATATAAATTTAACTTAAGAAAATGTCCTTATTTTGAGGGGAAGTGTTGGAAATCATTCGACAATAGAAGGATATTTTCTAATGTTATTGTTCTAGAGTAATAGTCATTTGTTTTGTTACTATAATAAATATCATAAGTGTACGTCAATCTGTTAATTGTCATAGTTAAAATAAAAACGTTTATACATTGAACCAAGTGTCCTCCAGTATTGTTTCTTACCACGACCTCATAATCCAACACTATCAATTAATACAAAGTAGTAAAACAATATTTACAATAATTAAAAAGTGGCATCGCTGGTGTTTGAAGTATTCCTTTGTCGGTCTTTTATGATTTTCAAATTGTCTCTGGATAAACTATAGTTATAGCCTATAACTAAATAACGCTAGGGCGAAAAATATATGAAAAGTGTCTTTGAGCGGCTGACGCCGACAAAGGTGGCATATCTTATTAAAAACAGTTGCGTAGCAACATTCATGGAGGTTGAGTGGCAATTATCTAGCGATTTTTTAAGTTTTTTAGTTCTTATCAATGTAATAAAATGGGAGATGTATGTCACAAAACGACTTTGAACTTGGCCGAATTTGGCTAGCGTTACTGACCTAGTGTTATAAGTACTGCTGTCGGGTCCGAAGATATTGCATTTTGATTGATTGATTGACTGATTTGCCAGCGTATGGTGGGCATTGCTGCCAATTCCGGGCATTCATGGAGGTTCGTTCCAACACGCAGCCTGGTCGTCCGTCGAATACGCCCAACGGACGGCCAAACCGTGTGCAGGAACCAAATCTCGGATGTTTTATATACCGCCGGACCAGCTACATATGCCGGGTTGGACATTGGACATGCTTGTTGTCAGCAGCGAGAGCCGCATGACGCATGGGGTAGGAATATAGGATGGGAAGTGTAGGTAGTTTGAGAGATGCTTCTTTTTAAGTTTTCATGCTTCTATTATGTTTCCATTTATCATCATCGGCTGGGGTGTTGTGCAGTTGTTTGCGAGATGCTTCTTTTCAGTTTTCATGCTTCTTTTAAGTTTCCATCTATCGTCATCTCCTTATTTTTCTTCTTCTAAGTTCTCTGCTTCTCGTGTCTCTGAATCTAGCAGCTTTTATTTTTTATGTTATTTTTGTATTTTTCCCACTTTTTTCCCTTTCTTCTTTTTTTTAGTTATTAACCGCTCCACAAGTAAATATCCATCTACGGTGGAGTTGCTGGGGAAGGCCCTGTCTCGCGGTCACATTATTATTATTATCACCATTATTATTATTTTTTTGCGCGTTATGAGCAAAAAGGTCTGAAGGGATAGTTTGTATCACCCTGTATGTCGTTTCCTTGAAACAATCGGTTTCAATTTTGGGCAGTTTTTCTATTTCATCACCTACATATTATGTTTATTACCTATATATTATGTTTAATATCTTTTCAATTGCCGCTTCTTTGAGACAATCGGTTTCAATTTTCGTCTTCCAAATTAATAATAAAATATTATGTTTTGAATCAATAAATCGAGCTGATAAAAAATAAGATGGTAAAGATCAGATAGAAAGATGGAATAGAATAATATCAATTAAAGATAAAAATAAATTTTATAGCTTATCTGTATTTCTGCAGCGTCTTGTGATTGTTGTTTTGTTTTATTTCCTTTCCTTTTCTTTCTTGGCTTGAGTTAATATTGTCCCAATTAAAAACTTTCCACCGTATACAATAACTTTAGGTCACAACACAGCTATATTGCTTTGTAAACATATGTGCCTCATCTTGACACTGACTATGCTATTATTTATTGCCCATGAACCACTTGGGTCGTTTAGGGTGTACGTAGGTAGTGAAATGCAGCGTATTTCACTTGAGTTTGTTTGCTTTATTTGATTTAATATTATTAGAAAATCTTGTAATTATTGATTCCATATGGACTCTGTTTTTCTATTGAGGCGCTTCATTTCAAGCAGAATTTCTTAATCTACTGGTGGCTGAAATTTTTTCGAGTTTAACGGGATTTCTACCACTTTTTTACCGCTTTTTTGAGAGCATCTTAAAAACGTCTATTCACGACGACACGAAACAGTCACGGGGTCCGAAGATATTGCATTTTTAGAAAATATTTAATTTAACAAAAACAGATGGAGTAAACACAAATTATAACTTCATTTGGGCCAATGTATTAGCACGCAAAATATTTCTACGTATACATCCGACACCCTGTATAAAGACGAAAAACACTTTTATGATTTTACAGGGAAAAAATGATCGTCGTGTCGCGGAGATTATAAATCATTGTTAAAAGCTTTGTTTATCATTAGGACAAAATTAATATCATTTGTGGAATCTGCTTTGCTTCCGAGTTTTATAAAGGTAATGTATGTACTTTTGTTTATAGTTTACTTTTTGGGAATGGTATTTTATTTTTAGGGGAGCCTCTATATTTATGTTTTGAAAACGAGAAAGAACTCGTAACGATGAGTTTAGAATTCTTAGATCAAATGTATGATAAAAATCTAAATTTCTTCTAAATTTTGAAACATTCTTCCCTCCGGTTAGATAAACTGACAGACGTTTTTTTCTGGAAATATTTTTCTATGTTCATAATGTTTAAATAAATAATTTCAGAGTAAAAACAAGCTTGTAACGATTACGTGCTATAGCTTTATTTTTCTGCAACTTTGATCATTCTGGTTGAGCTTCTTGGCATCACAAATTTTCTGGAGTTCTTATTTTGTTTTAGGCATATAATATGTACATAGAGAAAATATTATTTCTATAATTCATGCAATGATAACATAATCTTATGCAATACACCCCCCTATGATACGCCTATGCCTTAGAGTGACTGGAAATTTGTAGAAAGAGATAGAGTTTTCTAGAGTGCGGTAGGAGAAGATTCTTGATTGTGTCCTGGATGGATCTAGAGGCAATTTCAGAGTATATAAGGCACAATTACCGGCGCAGGAGGAGAAGTTCATTAAAGTGAAGTTTGGTAGCGAAAAGAAGTGAGGTTAAATATCAAATAAACAAATTGTAAAGGTTATTTTGGTTAATTAAGAAATATTGTATAATCAGTAAATTATTAAATAAAGTGTTAGTGGTTTACCCCTTGTGAAAATTATTTAGAACCCACGGATTCATACAGGGTGTTTCCTAAAGGGTGGAAAACACGCAACAACTGGTGTCAGACGCGGAATATTAACAATTTTTCGGAAGTGTTGAGAAGACTCGAACAGTATTCTCGGAGTTAGTGCTAACACAGGAAGGAATAATTTACTGGACATTGTTCGAAGATTATTTTCGAACAGAAAAATAGTGTTAAGTGCTTTTTTTTAGACAGTTTTGGAATATTTTATTAGGACATTATAGTGATAGTAATTAAATCCTTTGAACTAAGAAGAGATAAAAGACTCTGAACAAGACTTTTTCGTGTAGTTAATGAAGTGCATTTTCGTGAACTTTCTAGAACTTTTCTATTTGGACAGTAGTTTAAATAAAAGACTTTCTCCTGCTGTTTTGCGATTTCTCTGGACAATTCCATTACCGATATTGACGTGATTTTTTAATTTTGTTGATAATTATATGCCGGTAACAACCAGAAGAATGGCATCCGAAAAACAAATGCAGGACTTTATGGCACAAATGCGAAATACGATGATAGACCAAGAACAAAAAGTCGTCAGGATGTGGAGGCTTGGTGTCGCAAATGCAAGATTTGTGCAGCCACTAAGGTACAATAGACTGGAAGTAAGGGTGAAGGGTTCAATGCCGGAGCTCCTTTCAAGAGGTTGGCTAACGATATAGCGGAGCCATCACCAGCCAGTGGCCGAATGAAGGCTCGATATGACTGGAAGGGTAGTTCAAAAGGGTACATCAAGGTGGGAGAGCTGTTTTGGCTGTACAACCCACAGCGAAGGAAGGAAAGTCACCGAAATCACCTTGGGATGGACCGTACACTGTTATTACTTGAATTAATGATGTCGTCTATCGAATTCAGCAAAGCAGAAAGTCCAGGATGAAGATCGTGCATTTTGATAGACTGGCGAAATACACTGATGATTCTGAACTGCCTGATCGGGACGATCAAGCTTAAGGAGGGGGCAGTGTTATGCATTACACCCCCTATGATACACCTATGCCTAATAGTGACTGGAAACTTGTAAAAAGAGATAGAGTTTTCTAGAGTGTGGTAGGAGAAGCTTCTTGATTGTGTCCTGGATGGATCTAGAGGCAAATTCAGTATATATAAGGCGCGATTACCGGCGCAGGAGGAGAAGTTCATTGAAGTGAAGTTTGGTAGCGAAAACAAGCGAGGTTAAATATCAAGTAAACAAAGTGTAAAGGTTATTTTGGTTAATTAAGAAATATTGTACAATCAGTAAATTATTAAATAAAGTGTTAGTGGTTTACCACTTGTTAAAATTATTTAGAATCCACGGATTCATACAGGGTGTTTCCTAAAGGGTGGAAAACACGCAACAATAATTTTTACGTTTTTTATATCTTGAACTGTAGCCAATATGACGTGCTGATGTATGACAGAAATATATCTATGTATGGTACAAATAATTAACTCATACATTTTTGTAACACTGAACTTTTAAGAAAGCCACCAAGCTCTCCAACTATATTCATATCAGATTCTTATAAATTAAATAAATAAGTCAGTATGAAAACCTCCTGGCAAGAAAATCAATAATTAGTGGGTTTGTTCCATCAAAATCATTTAATTGTTCATGCTGTTTCAGGAGAGGAAATTCTCATAGGAATTTGACTTGATGATGGATGAATAACAGCTCGAGCTTCCCACAAGTTAAAAAATATTTACTCGGCATACAAAGCTTTTCCGAGAATCTCAAGAAAAGTTAATGCGAAGGTGTGTTGCCGAACTTTAGAAGTTATAACTTACTGCGTACAAAACTCTTAATGGCTGAAAGTATATATACACGTTACACATGGAGGTTAAGTATATTCCAACTTTTTCCGTCATTAATTTTACCTTATTACCCAATATCGGTCACAAATACATTTCGATAATAAGGTTCAACCGAGCTACAGTGAAATTTTACTTCATAATTTTCAGTGTCTGTTTTTCTAATTGATGTTTAATATTTTTCAAAAAATATTTTCTACCTAGTTCTCAAAGAATCCTCATATCCCCACAAATTTTATGTGAATCGGCAAAACATTTGCAATTATTATAACCCTATTGGATTTGTCATTTCGAATATTTAACTCTTGACTTAAGATTCAATGGCAGATGCTATAAAAATAAAAATGTTGTTGCAACAAAATTTGAAGTTTGTTCCGGGCATTCGCCAAATTTTCGAATAAAAAAACTATTTTCAATTTTTGCTGAGTTGGCTAATATCAAAAATAATATACAACAAATCCCAAGTTCCAGGACTGTTGCTAGCTACACCTAATTCCATTTTTAACCTATTTACTCCTCAAGCCTTCACCAGAACAATCTCAAAATATAATTTACCTTCAGATCTCATTATAATACATATATGTAAGTACCAAAGTTCAAGGTAATATCTTAAACCGTTCCAGAGAAATCGTAAGCAGAAAAGTTACAGACATACAGACAGAACATTTTTTCTCTCAAATTCAAAGTCTTCAGATTTCACGACATTTTAAATCTGTTTCAACAAAGAAAAATTGAATTATTGTATACAGTTCTTAATTCTTCCTGCAATACTGTTTTCACGTATATAATAAACACTTCTCTACTCACTGGTGTTGTTCCATCTGTGTCAGAATTCAGTCAACTTCTCCTAATTAACAACTTCTTACGATGGCTAAATTGTTAGAAAAAATTATAGAAAAAGAGCTCTCAAATCATATGACAATAGATAAATTATTAACATAAGAGCAACTAGGATTCAGAAAACATCATAGCACTAATACTGCTCTTATTAAAATAACAAATGACATAACAAGAAACATCGATAGTTCTAAAATCACTTATCTAACTTTACTATACTTTAGTAAAGCGTTTTTTACTAACTATTTTAGTAAAAGTTCTCAACATGTTAAAATATAAGACTCAATTTCAAATGAAAGTGTGAAACAGGTGTACCACAGGGCAGTATACTTGGGACGCTATTGTTTATAATGTTTTCTTCTGATCTCTCAAGTATAATCACCCATGATTGGAACCTACACTTATATGCGGACGACAGGCAGATTTATTAATCATGTTGTTATCTGCAAAATGTAAATTCATGAGTTAAATGAAAATCTTGTAATATTTACCGCGTGGCCTGAAATAAATGGTTTAAAGCTAAAACAGTATCCATGTGTGTGGGTTGAGTACTCTAGTTAACATAGCTAAAGAAAATCAAATAGTAAATATGACACTGAATAATTGTGTGATTAAACCCAGTAGTGTGGCAAAAAATTTAGGAGCAATTATAGACTAAAATTTAATATTTGATAATCATGTGTTAAAAAATTTTAGCATATAAGGTGTAAATATATTTTATCGAAGTGGAGAGTCATAAACTCAATTATTTTGAACAATATGAAATGGGGAATGCCTGTTTACATTAGTTATTTCACTGATATTTTGAAAAATAACATACAAGTGCTTCAAAATTCTTGCTTACGATTCTCCTATTCCTACAACAATCGACGTGATCTTGGCACCCCACAACATAATATTAGAGGGATCCTAAAAGTCAAATATAGATCTGAACTGTCACATGCAACTTTAATATTTAAAACAATTTTCAGCACGGAAATTTACTTATTTAAACTGTTGATAAAATCATACAATCGATATATGAAATTCAGATCTATATGAGATACCTTAACATAATATTGCCAAATTTGAAAAATGTTTCGAGTATATAGCCTGTACCCTTATTAACACGTCGAGAGCGACATTTGATTTACCTACTGTTGGTCAATTTCGCTTAACATATAGAAAATATGTCTTGAATAAATAATAAAAGGCGTTCTTGTCATGATTTTCGACGGTAATCTATATTATCTTTTGTTATGTGGTCACAATCTCACACTTATTAGCTGAATCATATCAATACATATGCGTTAGTAATTTACGTTATAAGTCCGGTAGGTGAGTTATTACAGTATGTGCTGTTTTACAAACGAAGCGACGCAGGAGTCGAGTCCGGAATATAAACGAGTATCGTAATGAGATTTACCGGACGTGTTTTATTTCATACTGTCTTTACAATCTTTTTTAAAATGAAGAAAAAGTTACATTTTAAATATAAAAAATATTAGGTCGTAATCTAATAATCGCATCACCGTAACGATGTTATAGCTATTGTTTTTCATAGCTAACTTTGATTGTCTTTAGTTTGTCACTATGAAATAAAAGTAAATAATGTGTATATTGGCTCCAATTAAAACAGAATACTAACTTTATTTGATGAAAATAATAAAAATATAGTAAAGAGAAGCCCGATTTTTTATTGTTTATCATTTTTTATTTATTAAAGTTGCTAGAAAACTATATTTTAAAAGTAGAGGTATCTGTAAATGCTTAACAGTGTTAATATATTATGTATAGCTCTAACTTAATAAAACATTACTAGTTTTAGTTTAGCAAAATATTTAAATTGTTGTAAGTAGGAGTCTAATCTATAGTTATCCAACATTTTTCATTTACTAAAGTCGGCAGAAAGGTATGTTTTATAAGTAGTGGTAGGAGTCAAATTGCTAACGATACTGTAATGTTCGATTTACCGGCCGCTAATCAGTCCGAGAAATAGTCATTTATATGTATGTATATTGTTTCTGGTGTAAATATGCATGTATATATTGTTATGATATCATAATTTTTTATTATTTATTCATACTTAATTTTGCATGGACGCCAGTCACGCTTAACCCCGCGACAAGGTATTATTCGCTAGCTCACTTCAGAACATAAGAAACCTACCGCTCGTCTGCCTCTCACCTCAGGAGTAAGTTCTACGGTGCTCTGAAATAAAAGTTAGTCTCGATATTTTTAAAAAAAGGAAAGGCCCATTCAAAATTACAAATTTAATAAATAAAATATGGGAGAAGTATAAATGAAATTGTGCGACAATAACTATTCTAAAATTTAAAACTAATCGGCCCTTTTGATTTGAAAAGATATTTGTTGCAACTTTTGCTGAATTTAGTTTTCCCTTTTATTTGCGAATTTAAGCTTAAATTTGATCAATGTTTTCATTCTTACTCCGTCCTGGATGTAGAGATCGCTGCTTCCAACTTTCCGGCCTGAGATGTAGACCCGCTACTCTGTCAATACTGCAAATCTATGAATGGCTGCTTGATTTCTTGCGTTTTTGTGAGATTTGTTTTACGACGAATTATGCACTGTCTTTTAACGGATACACTTCCGAACTTTACTTTATTTGTTAAGGTAAGTAACAAATTACCAATATTTTGTGAGAAACTGCTCACTTGTATAAGATTTACATAAATTATTTATAAAAAGTAGGGTTATGTCTTCAAATTTTACGAAAGGGTATTTAATTACCTTTGGATGCCTTTTTGCTCCTAATATTATATTTGACGTATTCCACGTACTTTATGGATACTTTTAAACATTCACTTTACATTTGATTTAAGGAAATTTTATTTAAATTTAGTTTATTTTGTAAACTTTTGTGGAGCTCAATAAACGGCGTCTTTTTTCTACCCACGCTTGAACAACTCTTTTTTTTTCTTAATCCTTAAATTCTATTGGCTTAGATGTGACATTTCTAAAAACCAAAGCAATCTAGTTTTGACATATTTAAAATTTATATTTTTTATATTGAATTTCCTAGCAATTTACTGAATAAATCTTTACTCTGATTATGTTTTAATTTTTCTGACCTTCTTCTGAACATTTTGATACCCCATACATGTCTCTAGGAGTCTTATTAGTAATTTCGATAACTTTTCGTAAAATTGTTCACAATTGCTTAAAACTGCTAAATATACTTTGCTTTTCCCATTTTAACTTAAATTCTAATCACCTACTATCGTTTTAAATCATATAAACACCGTTTTTAACATTGTAACAATAATAATAATAATCTGGCATTTTTCAGGTATGCCTACGATGCAATGCTATGTACCAGTCCTTGGGTATGGTATTCGAAATATGCTATTACATCAGATCAAACTACAAAGTGGTCTCTATAATTACAAAATGAATAAACTTACATAAACTCTGTATTTGAAATGTTTTATGCAACTTTTATGGAGAAAGTCCTAACCAAAGATTACTACCAACCATTTTATAAAATTTCTACTATTAAAAATCAACACATTCCAGTGCTTGATGTGTGGTTATATCCACTTGGTAAGTCTTTATAATCTTATCACTGATTTTACTCATTACGAGGCTTGAAATTTGTATTTTACATAACTTTACATTAGCTGCGGGAGAGTTTTTCACTATCTTATAAAGTCATTGAGTTTAGGTCTCCCATTTGATTTTTATAGTTAAAATGTTATTAATTAAGCACTTTCATAGCCTATTACATTTGTATTTTAAGTTTCTTTGTGAATACATTCTTTTTAAAATATTTATTTTGTATTTTGTAGGTTCTACGCTGAGTTCCAACTACATCTATGCACTCTGGTAGAACACTACCTATATTTGACTACTTAATATTGTTACATAAGCCTTTTGTAAGTTAAACGATGTACCAATATCCTTTTTTAATATCAGGTATGTTAAATATTTCAAATAATAAAATTACAATTAATTGGTATTCTGTACAATGAAATATTACTATTACGCGTTACTATTACCTATACATTTTGTATGAGCCCTTCTTTCTACCATTTCACCTTACCATATTGAAACTTAGTACCGTTGTACGAGGCCACGTGCAACATCCTCTCATGTTCTGCGATGAGGTAGTTTCTGGCTTAACCGTTCTAATTTACTATTTTTAATTTAGGTTATGAGTTGCTATTTTGGCAAATCTTTATTAATAAACACTTTGTTGCTGTCATTATGAATCAATTATTTTGTAATTTAGACCTTTCTGTTGCAAAGTTTAGCTTAATTATAAAATATCCCAATATCATAATAATATATTTATTATGGTTCACAAGGGCGAGGTCGAAAATTGCAATACAATGCTTTGTGCTGTTGATGCATATATTTAATTGTTACTAAATAATTATTGATTAGTATTTGGAAAAGATTCTAATAGCTTTAAAGGAGTGTTGTGTTGTGGAATTAAGATTTTTTCCAGTTTTTCATAACCGTTATAAGATTAAATATTATCGTCTGCTTATTTAACAAATTCTTTAGTACACGTTACGAATCATTACTTTTGGACACAGTGAAAGAAAAGCATAGAGTGTTGTTAGTAGAGCGTAAACTTGTGTTTTTAAAGAGACTTGTTATTGTAAACTATACTCTTAATTACTTGACGTGGGCAGTACTTTCCAGAAGTTAATTATTTAATTAATTCAGAATTCTTCTTGCGGAGTTTATCGTTAGCGGATTTTGGGGACATTCTAAAGCCAAACTATATTTTTGTTTTAAAAGATGAGATAATTTGTAACTGATCTACCCACTAGAATTCGTGGGTTGCTGTAATCAATTTCGCATTAATTAGTTGATGTCAGACTTTAGCAATTAAAATAATTAAGAATAGGATTTTATTTTCGACTTTCAAATCTTGTAACTTGTTTGCTTCTAGTATTGTTAGAACAACAATATTGTGGTTTATTATTATCATGTATAGTTTATAAATTATACGCTTACGTGATCAATACGCGGCATACACACAGGTAATTTTGGTAATTTTTTCACAACATTGCAAAAGCAAAAATTGTTACATTTTAATTGTATAGAATTCAGTGTCAAATTAATTTTTTCTACTACCGTCTATATAAATGAACTTTGCAACCCTAGAGACACGGGCGATAACGAAAGTAAACATTCGAGTTACTTGGTTGCTAAGACGTTGCTAGCTACGAAAGTAGAACTTTCCCGGCCAGGACAGAAAAAAAAACAAACGAAATTTAACTTTTTGTTTCAACGAATTAATGCAACTAAAGAATTTTGTATTAAGACATTTTTTTAACGAAAATCATTTTTTAAATAATTATTTATTAATATTAACAGTTATAGTGCATATTTGTTTATTTTAATTTGAAACAACCAGAAATTAAAATGTCTAACATAAACCCCGCGGTAGTAATTGTCTTGTTGGCTTGCAAACAATTGTCACAGCCTTCTATACTATAAAATATATTAAAAACGTCAAATAATATCATGATATAATTAATTTCAAATTATTGAATCCCATAATATCTTTCTGTAGTAGAAAAAATTTAATACATTACACGATTCGAAAGCCCTTTTGGGTATTCGGTGTTTTTTGAAAGGCCTCGGCTTCACCTCGGCCATTAAAAAAATCACCTCACACCTAAAAGTAAACTTTCGCATCTAGTATTGTAAATACCTATACTGCAAGCTTTTATTCAAGTATACATTAGACCAGTGATTTTAGGCCAAAAATAAACTAAAAGTGTTGTTGCTCTTAGCACGCCGAATTTGTTTGTAAAAGTAGTAAAAAATTAGCCGCATTACGGGAAAAATACTTTTGATGTAATTCACCCGCCGCTAAATTTGTTATTGCAAAATTACCGCAAAATTTATGATTGTTTATAAGCATTTTTCTTTATAAGTTCCGCTCTAATCGTTCGATTTGAACTTTTCAAAGCTCAGTTTACTCGGGATACATATACTTTTAAAGAAAATTGGTTCCATTATGTTTGGATAATAAATACTATTTTTACATAGCAAAAACTAGCGAATTTTTGCATATTTTAGGTTCCGTATTCAAAGTTGCATAAATATATGAATTTTTTAGTTAAATTGCTCAACATTTTTTGCATACACTTCAATGACTCCCAGTGTCCGTTTTATCATAGGTGCAAAATTTTACAAAATATGACGTTTTGCAAATAAAATTTAATTTGCTTATAATTTTGGATCGAGGCATTTTCTTATCATGATTTTTGCGAGAAATTATATGGTTTGGTTAGTACTACCCATTTTTATTTAAAATTTATTCTTTCAGTAAATTAACATTATCTATATATGAAAAATAAAATTTGCAAGTAACAAAAATTGCAATAATTTTTTTAATTGTGTAAAATTTAAAGAGATTCAAAGGGCATTAGATTCGTCGGATAAAAATACGTTGATTTCACTTCTTGTGGACCATTTTATTAACGATTTTAGTTTTGGCTCTGTAATTAACATTTTCGAAAAATTAGAAATGGCGACTATATGTCAGACTCTTTACTAACAGCACGCATGTTCAGTGGTGGGGCTGATATTAGTGACATTGTAAGATGTATCTTCGTCTATCAGTGTTACCATTCGTTTTTTTTTTCGATGCAATGCACTGGTATACATTTTTAACAAATAAACATATCTGACATATAGCCTCCATTTCGAATTTTTCGAAAATGTTAATTACAAAAGTCTCAACAGTACCAAAACTAAAATCGTGGATGTCTCGGCTTAAAATGGTCCAAGAAGGGTCCACAAAGGTAAAATCAACGTATTTTTCTCCGGCGAATCTAACGCCGTTTAAATCTCATCGAAATTTGCATAATTAAAAAAGTTATTGCAATTCTTGTTACTTGCAAATTTGATTTTTCATAAATATGTAGGTAACGTAAATTTATTGAATTTTTTTTGAATAAGAATGGGTAGTAGTACTAACCAAACCATGTAATTTCTTACAAAAATCATGATGAAAAAGTGCCTTGGTCCAAAGTTATAAGCAAATTATTAATTTTGCACTTATGATAAAACGGACACCGGGAGTCTATTTGGTAACCAGTGAAGTATATGCAAACAGTTTTGGGCAATCTATCTGAAGAATTCGTATAGTTATGAAACTTTGAATACGGAACTCAAAATTTGCATAAATTCGCCTGTTTTTGCTATGTAAAAATAGTATTTATTATTGAAACATAATGGAATCAATTTCCTTTAAAAGTATATGTATTTCCGAGTAAAATGAGCTGCGAAAGTTCAAATCGGACGATTAGAACGGATATATAAAGAAAAAAGCTTAAACCATTATGAATTTTGCGGTAATTTCGCAAAAACTTTAGCGGCGGATGAATTACATCGAGTATTTTTCCCGTAATACGGCTAATTTTTTATTATTGTTACAAAAAAAAATCGACGTGCTCAACAACACTTTTGTAAATTAAAGTCACTGGTCTATGTTTGACCGTCAATCAAACAGTGAGTTCAAATCTTGCAAGTCAAAGCACTTCCACTAGATATGTTGCCTTGAAAACATACGTAGTATCGATGACGACACAATTTTTAAGGATATGCTCCCTAGAAATGAACTACACGAGGTGAGTCACTAGTGCGTGGACAGTCAATCGTTTGAAATTTGAAACGAATATCTCAGATAGAAATTTGAGGAGATCAAGAGTGACATACTCTTAAATTAGTTTTAAATAGACAGAGTGTTTCATGTATTGGCGGCAAGCTAATATATTTTTTATTAACCAACATTTTTTTGTTTATTATTAATTAACACTTAATTCTCTATCCAGGCATACCGGATGCGTACGACATTATTAGCCAGCCTATAACTTTCTTATAAAAGGTGATATCGATTTAAAATTTCGGGAAATTGTATGATTGAATTAGTTGCACATTTTGATTGCTTGCTAACTTCTGATTTTCATTTCCGTTTTAACTGGAAACTGTATAAACTTTTGCTATTTTTAATCGAACGCCCTGTACATTATTCAAAATATAGATTACTTAAGATAGTCTAGGTATTAAGTATGTACCACACCCTATATTTATCTTTGACAGATTTCGAGAAAATGGCGGTTGAAATAGTCATATAAGTCATAAATTATTCCACTTCCACATAAAACAAATGAATGTAGGATCAAATCTATTATCATTATTTAAGTTCTTTGGCGAGTAAAAAGATTTTTGTATCAGAAAGAACTAGAATATTCGAGATAGGCCTTCCGTGGGGTATATAAAAAGACGAAGTCATGGCGGGATGTCAGTTTTTAGTTCGGGTAAGTTCGGATAAGTCCGAAGTCATCCCAAGAGAACTAGAAGCAAAGTATAAAGTAATAAATAGTGTTTAATATTATGTCTAGTTACATATTGTGAGTTATAGTTAATACATAGCGTTAGCGATATCACGTGTTATAATTTCCGAACCCACGGTTTTGGGGATATTTACCAGGAGGCGTACCTAACATTAAATATAAAAATGACTTTCTAATAATGATACAAGACATCTAAGATGCGGTAGAAACTCAACTTAGTAAAACTTGTCAAATCCCTCCACAATGAAGGGTATGTGGTATTCTTGTTACTACATTTTGAAAAAAAATGTAGTATGGGTTTTGCATTTTTCCGGTGGACCATCGAAACCTGAAAAAAACGTCGGGTCGATGTGAAAGTCATATCTATCGATTCTAGAGCGAATTTAGAAAATTCCGTCCGTCGGTCAGTCGGTCTGTCTGTCTGTCTGTATGTCTGTCTGTCTGTCTGTCGGTCGGTCGGTCGGTCGGTCGGTCGGTCGGTCGGTCACGCCCAGTCCCCCTGATCCGTTTTCGGATTGCGATGAAACTTGGGTGGTTAATAGGAAGTCTTTAGAAAACCTTGACGCCGGAAGCTCGGCTCCGTTCGGAAACCGGAAGTACCCGATATAGACGTTTCAAGTTTTTTGGGAGAAATTGAATAACTGGATAACGGGTAGTCGGATCGAGGTATTCCAAAAAAGAAATGGTGCCGCTGGTAACGCTCTACAAACAGGTATACCAGAGACTATGTCGAAAAGCAAATGAAAATTGATTTTTTTTGCAAAAAACTGGTTTTCTTGAAACCCCCCTTGGAAGCACGATAACTGTCCAGAATATTGATCGATTTCGATGAGACTTGGTGCGATCAAAGGTACCCGGCCATAAATGAAGCCTATTGCTGGCGGTCCGAATCCGTTGACTGCAAGTATGTTTTCCAGGGCCGAGTATGATTTTTCAAAGAAATTAATAACTCCCGAACCGAAGGTCCGATTTTGATTTTCAAAAATGGCAATTGTAGGGCTCGAATAGTTGACGTTTATGAGAAATTTGAGAAAATAAATGCGAATCTACAAATCCTGGAAAACTTGATTTTTTTGATAAATTCTACAAATTCCGAATAGTTTCCTAATAAAAATCGAAAATTAACTATTCCGTCGATCGATCTCTATAACCAGTACAAGGCACGGACCTCTTTGGACAAAAAATCTGAAATAAAGTTTTTTCGAAAAATTTTAAATAAACGAGTTATTTACAAAAATGCATTCCATAGAATTATTTAAAAAAATATTACACAGATACATTCTCCGTGCAATATAGGTGCCAACAAATAATGCAATGTTATATTTAAAATATCATTCATTTCCTTATTTTCATTTACTAAATAAAAATAGAACCAATGCCCTTTCCGTGTTTCAAAATGTAGTTAGCTTTTACGTTAGTCAATGCAAAAAAAAGAAAAATAAAACATGTCAAAGCACTGAGTCATCTTGCGACCCTCTGCTGAAAATGTGAATCATCCCAACAAATTGAATAAAAGGCATATCAAAATGCAGTTTTTTTTCACTTGATATAACTAGGTATAACTTTTTATAAAACTTATTTTATTATTAAAAGGGGATATATTTACGTTTTAAACAAGAGATATAACTCGTAATGATGATTTTTTCTAGCTAATTAACTACAGGAGTTTCTCCTGGAATATTTTTTTGTGTTCAAAATATTTAAATAAATATTCTCAATCTACAAAAATCTCCATTTTTTTACAGTGGCAATTCGTGATGTACTGATGCGAGGTGCCCAACCCAATAGCAATTTTCTGAATCGTTATTATTCATAAAAAGTTAAAACTAGGCTATAGGGCATACAACGATGACATGCCGAAAATGTCACCTAGCTTCTGTAGTATCACTTCTCTCATGTAATGCTTAAATAAATGTGTGATGATGATGAATAACCTCGATAACTTGCTAACCTAATTTTAATTGTAGATTAAAACATATACACTTAAATAACAAATTATTTATCTCGCTTCTTCCTATCGATTTTGTGTACACAAGTCGTCTTTCAAGATTTATTTCCAACATTATCGTTACGGAAAAGAGCAACCCAAGTAGAAATCAATAAATCACATATCCAAAGGATTTCAGCAGCTAACAAATTTCATGCGTATAAACCACCATTTATTCATTCATTAGTCACAAAAAGTAGACGATGCTCGTCGTTTGCAACTTTGCTTGGTAATGATAAAAAATGAGAAGAGGATCTTGCGGGTGTCTAAATAGTTTATTTAACGACTAATCAACTTATACGATTGATGATGTAGTTTCCACATAAAGTAGGTACCCAAGAAAACAAGATTTTTAAAAAGCAGCCGATAGTCAATATAGTAAGAAAGTTATAAATATATTTTTGGGGTAAAACCTGAATGAATATTCAAGTTTTGAATAATTTTGGTAATAAAAATAGTTTTCTGAAAATACAAATGTAACGCATCCCGCACATGATAAATTATAATCAGAAAACAATTATTAATGTCGGATTGGCAGCTTTGGATCATTGGCTAAGGCCCGAACGATCTCCCGATCTAACTCCTTTTTGTGGGAAACTTAAGGCAAAAAGTATATAAATGACAATTAAATCACTAAAGCGAAAAAAACAAGCTAACCGTTGTACTCTTCGCCGATTTACTGCACTTTTTATATAATTGTTGCACATTCTATAGGATACTCTTCGCAGTTTTTTTGTAAATAATATTAGTTTTAGACGTTTTAAGTTTAATTACAGAACATAAGAAATTGTGCAAAATGTTTTATTTTGATATAAAAAATTTTATAACTTTTTTATTTATAGATCGATATTGCTTAAAAACAATAGTGTTCTTCCTCTAGCTAACACTAACTTACTGTCCAAATTTCAATACAATCGGACGTTTCCTTCTTAAGTTATCGTGCTTACAAGAAACGTGACAGACAGGCGCACAGACATACAGACGGACAGACGGACGGACGGACGGACATTTTGAAAGTTTTTCAGAATTCGATCACTAACACAGTGATTTCTCTACGAGCAATATTACCGGTTTTAGAAATGTGCCGATCGAATGCAATATACTCTTCGTTTTGTATTTGCGAAGAGTATAAGAGTGTAGAAGCTGTTGCTATAAATATAAGAAGAATTACATTTGTATAGGTACGATTAATTCAGAAAACCAAAGTTTCTATGTAATAAGTCTCATTGCTAGGAAAAGCAAAACTTTCAACACGTTGAACGCCATGTGCCTACCGGTGGGTCATTTTTAGTCTTCTTTGTTCGGATCACGTGAGTACTAGTGGTCATTTTACATATGCTAGTTCTGCGCCTCGTGGTCACTGGTCACCAGTGCGTGGGAACGTTTTCTATGAATTCCACGTGTGCGTCTGGTCACAGATAATATTAGACCTTAATGTGGACTGAGTAAGTTTGAAAATAATTTTCTGGGACCATATATTCGATGGTGGTGCCCGAAAAAAAAAAAAAAAAATAGCAATAGAGACGTTAAATTGTAACAATTTAGTTCCACCATGTTTTAAGAAAGAATTAGTGTATCTCGGATTCCTTAATACTTGTTTTTTGCTGTCCGCCTCACTTGCTGAAATTTTTGTTCTATTCTATTATAGAAGTAACTCATAGTTACATAGTATAAACTAACTTGAATATCACCAATGAATTCCTTATAATAACAATATTATCTCGTCATATCACACCCGACTCTATTTATTGCATACATTTTTTTCCTCAAGCAATTTAACTTGCAAGGCTGTTAAGACAAAATCATTTATACTATATTCTATACTCTTGTGTAATTACAATCTATAAAAGTAAACTAAAACTTCACACAACTAAAAATTCGATGATAGAAATAATTGCACAGGCACAAAAAAAAGTCGAGTGCGGGAAGACAGACCTATGTATTCCCATGCATTTTGACCTCTTCAACACGAATCCAATGTTCGTTTTACCCGATTGGCTCTTGCATGTTTCCTAACCTCAAAGAACAACTTTAGAATGCCCGAAACAAGTAAATAGAAAGCTTAAATGAGCTAACCACCACTACCATACGTATTTTGGGGCAGACCGAATGTGGGCGGCATGATGATTTAAGGTAATTTTTAAGGGAGATACACACCGTCAAAGTCAAAGGACCTAGGATTTCGCTTGTCTGGCGACATGGGTCCGCCTCGGGAGAAACTGCATCCGAACGAGAGACTATAAAATTATGAAAAAATATCACAGATACGCAAGATGAACAGAGAAATCGAATGGAGCAAACCAGATTTCCTTAAGATACTTAGTTTCCGAGATAGGGACGCTCAAAATCACCGGAAGGAGAAAATTTATTTTTCCTCCAGTTCTCGGGATTCTATCTCGGGAACCGAAAAAGCTATGATCTTCTAGTTTGCGCCATTCGATTTATCTCACCATTCTACGTAGCCATGGATTTTTCAGATTTCAGATTTTTAGGGACAGTTTCATTTTTTCCCAAAATGAAGGTGTATTATCTAAAAAATGTACACGTTTTCGACATCTCTTCACTTCTTTCAGATAAAAATGACCCCCCATTTTTGTACATAATCGATTTAAAATTCAATTTTCTATCCGATGCTGGGCGGCACGGCACGATGATCTACAGTTGCTTTTTAGCGAGATACAAGCCGCCAAAATAAGGGGTCCGAGAATTTCGCTCCTCGAGTGACATGACCCAACCTCGTGGGCCGCTGGTCCTAAACGAGGAATCCTAAATTTCCGAAAAAAAATTCAGGAGTACGTAAGGAGACGTGATAAATCGAATGGCGTAGAGTCTCGAGAATTGGGGGATAAATAAGATTTTCTCTTAAACAAAGCAAAGGACGAAAATACAAGTTTTTATTATTACTTATAAAAATAGATTTTTTATCGTGAGATGGGCCACTTCCACCGTAAATGGACATTTACCTGTGGAACGGTTAATGAAAAAAGGAAAAAGCTCCCTGCGGCGAGCGAATGCATGCTTTGTCTTGGCAGACAAACTAAGTGAATGCAAGCGGGCAGAAGGAAGTGCACACTGCTAGATTCAGACCCGGAAGACTCGGAGGAAGAATAAATAAGGAGATGATGATATATGGGAACTTAACAGAAGCATGGAAAGAAACTAAAAGAAACATCTCGAGAAGCATCTTGCAAACGCCTACACTTCACATCCGATGATCACAGATAGAAACTAAAAAAGAAGCACGGAAACTAAAAAGAAGCATCTCACAAACACCTACACTCCCCATCCTATATTCCTACCCCATGCATCATGTGGTTCTCACTGCTGAGAACAAGCATGTCCCATGTCCAACCCAGCGTATGCAGCCGGTCCGGCGGCATATAATGCATCCTAGATTTGGTTCCGGCAAGCGATTTGGCCGTCCGTTGGGCGTGTTCGGCGGACTACCAAGCAGGGTGTTGAAACGAACCCCCATGGATGCCTGGAATCGGCAGCAATGCTCACCTTATGCTGGCAAATTAATCAATCAATTAATACTGTGACTTTGAGCGGCCCTATCTTGAAAACGAAGTATCGTAGCGATGTCTGGTTTGCGCTATTCGCAATTCATATTTATGTGTTCTTTTTGCGTATCTCTGAATTTTTTCATGATTTTGTAGTCCCTCGTTCGGATGCAGTTGCTTCCAAGGCGTACCCATGTCGCACAGTGTGGCAGAATGGACAAAATTCGCCTTGAGGCTCAATTCTTGAGATATCGACTCGAACTTTTTGTTTGCATGGAAGGGTTAAGGTCATTCAAGGTTAGAGAACCCCTATTTTTTATTGCAAATTTGAATAGCCTGACTAAAAATAGAGTACTTTTGTACTAACATTTTTTTCTGAAATTGCAATTATTTCAGGTATCCGGCGAGGAAAAATTAAAATTTGAGAATTTTGCGATTTTTTTTATTCGAAAAGAAGTTTGCAAAAAATTGCAAGAGGCAAAAGGAATTTGGAATCATCCCGGGAGTATTCTCAAATTTTTTCGGAATTGTCCAATGCTCTTTGCAGAAAAGAGCATTGTGGAGTTTTCTAGTGTATCAAATAGAGCATTGGATAATTCCGGAAAAAAATGAGAACATTTCCGGGATAATGAAACATATTCTTTATAGGATTTTGCAAACAGAGGAAAGAAAAGCTATCTATGAGAACTAAAGGAAAAACTATATATAAAAATATTAATGAAATCTTTGCATTCTTTCGATAACCTGACTTCTGGTTATGCTAACAAGTAAAAATTCTTATCTGCCATTCTCATTTTAACACTAGCATCCAACCTAGTCCCTTACGGCTAAGAAGGCTAAACTAGTATTCACATGATCCCCTACGATATGTAAATTCAGATCATGTGAATACTAGTTTAGCCTGCTTAGCCGTAGGGGACTAGGTTGGATGCTAGTGTTAAAATGAGAATGGCAGATAAGAATTTTTACTTGTTAGCATAACCAGAAGTCAGGTTATCGAAAGAATGCAAAGATTTCATTAATATTTTTATATATAGTTTTTCCTTTAGTTCTCATAGATAGCTTTTCTTTCCTCTGTTTGCAAAATCCTATAAAGAATATGTTTCATTACTATAAGCAAACAAATAATAAATAATTCACTTTTAAATATTTCCTGGATAATTCTAAACTCTTCTTGCCTCTTACAATTTTTGTCCAAATTTCTACTTTTTCGAGTAAAAAAATAGCAAAATTCTAAAATATTGATTTTTCCTTGCCGGATAATTGAAAAAAATGACTTTCAGAAAAAATGTTTCGAACAAAGTAGTCTGTCTATTTTTAGTCAGACAATTCGAATTTGCAATAAAAAATAGGGGTTCCCTTTTAATAATACGAATCTGACCTTGAATGGCCGTAACCCTTCCATGTAAACTAGAAATTTCAAAGAAGCCGCAGTGACTCCCTATTCCCGATTCCTTTCTGAGTATTTAAAAAAAAATTGAAGTCGATGTCTCACAAATTGAGCCTCAGAGCGAATTTTGTCCATTCTGTCACACTGTGCGTCGCCGGAGAAGCGATATCCTCGGACCCTTGACCGTGTCTATCTCCTTTAAAAACGACCATAGATCATCGTGCCGCCCACATTCGGTTTCAGTGCCCCAAAATACGTATGGAAATGATATCCGCTCATTTAAGCATTTTATTTACTTGTTTGTGATTTTTCGGGCATTCTGACGGTGTTTTCTGAGGTTGAGAAAAATGCAAGAGCAAATCGGGCAAAACGGACATCCGATTCGTTTTTAGTGGGTCAAAATGCATGGGAATACATAGGTCTGCCTTCTCGCACTCGATTTTTTCTTTGTGTGCCTGTGTTATTAATAAAATGGATTCTCGGAAAATGTAGTAGCATTAGAAATGTCGTTTTTTATCTAGGAATACAACTTTTATAGACCGAAAAGTTTTTTGTTAGTGTGCAGTATCCGCATATTGATATGGAATACGATGAAGGGATCTAAAGTAAAAATCTTTGACGTATTTAGGGTATTTACGTTTAAAACTAGTAACTGTGAAAACAATTCCGCTACCTTATTTATCATCTACAAACCTCAATTGCATCAAATTAAAAACATAGGCAGCATTTCAGAGTTGGTTACTCTCAAATCAAAGTCAGTTCATAATGGAGTATAAGAAAGACTATGTACAGTAGGGTGCAACGAAAAATTCTTTCTTTTTAAATTGTTTTGCCATAGGTGTCAAAAAATGTGCATTTGGATAAATAAAATGTACTCTCAAAAGTTGATCGATATATCTTAGCATCTTTACATTTCTCACGGGACGGAAATTTAGAAATTTTGGTGATTTTACAGGTTTTTATTACCTTTATTGGTTTATTTAGAGACACATATTCTCTGGTAGACATATTACTTAAAATAACTTTTAAAGTATGATAAAAGGCCCCTTCAAGTCAATTTGCTCTATTCTAATATCTTTCGGTTCTTCATTGTCTTTGAAAATCGCGTCGCTCATGGGAATTATGCAACAAATAACACGCTCGAATAAAATCACAGTCCAGGCGACAGGCGTCTGTGACTGTGGTGTGGAGGTAACAAGTTTCAGCCTACTTTCATTTGTTTGAGTACTAGAAGTACTAACTAAGTATTGTTTTTAGTTGTGTGTTTCTTGTGGGTTTTTACGTACGTTTTCGTGGTTTTATGTTGATTGTTCGTTAAGTGTTACAATATTTAAGTTATTATGGCAACTTTAAGTCAAATTTGTTGCCAGATATTTGGTCAATCTAAAATATTAAGTTACGTGTGTTACCTACTATTAAGGACCTTATTTTTCATTATTTATTTGTTTAGAATGACCTATTGATCTAAGATATAAATGTGCTGGGAGAGATCTAGGTGTTTCTGAAATACTCAAAAACGTCGTATTGAAAATTTAAGAGATTTGGCAAAGTACATTAATTCCTACCGATCTCATCTGGGATAAACTTGAAAAATTTCATGGACGTTATAAGGAAATTCAGAAGAATTTAAAATCTAGAGAATATACTGTGACCATGGTAACTGAGAAAATGAAAATGACAGAAGAAAGGAAAGCAGTGCAGCATCCAGGGCATTGGAAAACATGCCATCATGTAGAAGGTACACCGATATTAAAGAAACAAACCTCTCACCTGTCATTCAGCTTTACAGCGGTATGAAATTAATGAAGATAAGGAAGATTGTATCCAACGTGTTCTTACGGCACGAAACGTTAAAACAACAGCAATATGAGAATTTAGTATACCTAAAATAAATTTTGAGGCCAAACATTACTCGGAATTAATCTTTGCGAATGACGTAAATGTTACTGAGCCGCCAGTGACTGCTGATATGGAAATGTGTGTTACCAAAGCGTTAGATGTAAATTTTCACATTCCTTGCAATACCGAAGCTGTTGAAAGGTTCGCGCGTTTTGCAACTGAAGCATCATTACCTGTCTTTGGGAAAGAAAAATGAGATGGATTCATTCAAGCCCGTATAAAACCAAGAAAAATATTGCCCATGATTTAAAACGATATCAGATTACTTTGAAAATGGTTAATAACTGAAATATTGACCATATTGTGTTATTTTTGTTTTTATATGTCCATTTGGGTGTTCTTTTTAATGGAATGTGTGATATTATTTGATGTTCATCCTACAGTTGTTTAATATAGATAAAAAAAATAATAAATACTACTCGATCAAATAAGTTATACTTTTGGAAAAAATTGCTTAGAAGTGCATATTTTGACTTCCTTGAGGAACGTGAAGTGTGGGCAATATCATTTAAAAATGTGGCACATTGATTTGTGGTACATTAATACACTTCTTGGCGATTATGTCATTGCCAATATCCAAAGGATAGAAAAACAACTAAGAAAAAATAAATGGTATAAAGAAAGTTTTTTTCTAAAATTTTGAACCCATTGAGGAACCTGAAAATAACAAAGTACCGTTTTCAATTTTTGCACAGTTATTACTAACAACCAAATGCACCTTTTGATAACCATGTGGTAATAATTCTCGAAAATAAAATTGAAAATCTCATTCTTCGTTCCGCCCTAATGTCTAGACTTACAGAAAATATAGATGACACGAAGAAGGTACAAGTAATAAATTATAACTATCCAAGCACGAATGCACGAAAGTGATTTTCTAACCATAAAATAATCTACAAGGATAAAATTCTAATAAAAGAAAACAACCTTTACTGGAAATAAAATCAATTTTCAAGTGAAGAGGGTATGAAAGTTTCAGAAAATGGAATTGAAACTGTCACAAAATATTTGTTTACTGCTGAATAGTTGATATGTCTGAACCAAATGTATATCATAGTCTGAGTAAGCTGGAATGGCGAGAGTGCGGTAATGGAGTGCAGAATTAATCCGTCAATATGAACATCCATCAAACTAAAAAACCATCGGACTTACCACAAAATTATGTGAGTGTTTTGACGTTACATCGAGAATAATTTTAATTAGGCTTTGTTTTAACACCTTTTTTGATTTTCCACAAGCAATTATAATTAAAAAAGGCATTAGGAACGTTATTTTAGCGAAACACATGCAGGGTAAGCTACTTAAAATTATTATTTTCTCGACAATTAAGAGAAATATTTGAATTTTGTAAAAGCTATTCGCTAGAATTTATATGTGACTTCAGATTGGAGTAAAATGGTTTTCTATAAGTTGGGATGCAGATAGCGTTGCGATGCAAAATGATTGTTCAATCCCAGACACTTTAAAATCAGGTGCATAGAACATTAGATTCTACGAAAATTTTTATTTTACGATATGAACAGTATTAAAGATATCGTTGGTTTTGGAGATATTTGAATTTCAGTATAATTTTTTTAAATAATAGAAATCGTTGTAACCCTTTTAAAATAAATTTAAGATACATTAATTTGGATAGTAATGAAATAATTGTACTTCAGCCTCTGGTTTAATCGAAAATTATATTATTATTTATTTTTGAATAAAACAACGTGCTTATTTTCATAAAAATAAAATATCATTCGGAGCATTTTTTCAATTGTAGCCATATATCTGTAGTTGCTAATAATAAAGTTAATAAAACAATTAGGTATATAATTTATGTTTACTCATTTTCAAGTACAACAATTACTGAAAGCTGTCTATGAGAACTAAAAAGAAAAGCTATCTGTAAAATTGCTATCTATTAATATTTTTACAAATAGTTTAGTTTTTCTTTTTAGTTCTCACATATAGCTTTTTCTTTTGCCAAATCTTATAAAGAATATGCTTTATTACAAGTAAAAGCAAATAAAAAATAATTCACTTTTAAACATTTTATTTGATTAGTAGTTGGTATCCGAGCAATAATGTTCGTCTTATCTCCAAAGGAAATTGAAGAGATATATATGATACATTTTTGTAAATAATAACGAAACGTTTCGACAAAAAAGTTGAATAAATTACCATACAAGGGGTATTCTGAAATACCACTTCAAAATTTTACATACAAATGATTAGTGATTTCGAAATACAACAACTTTAATCTGAGGAGAATTTCGTTAAAATTGTATACATATTTAGGTATAAATTTAAAGTATAATTTTCGTAGTGTTTTAACCTAAGTTATGAACATTTCAGTGAGTAATTTAGAACAGATAAAATAATGAATACATATTTTTTCAATGTTTTTCACTTCTCCAATTTGGAAATATTCACGGTCAAAGTGAGGGCTCAATACATTTGAATCGTATATTAGTAAAATTGTTGTTTGGTATTAATTGTGAAAAACATGTTTAGTTGTTTTAATTAAAGCTGAAAATAAATGTTGTAAACAGGTTTATATAGTAAAGCCTGCACAGCATTTACAAAGTTGGATTATTTATTCAACACTCAAATTGTACTGTTTAACAATTTAGCTATAAAATGGATAACCGATCTATCACCGCCACATGAAATATGATTTTAAAACATAAAACAACGATAGCCTAAAACAATTTTAGTACACCTCGAGTGTGATATGTTATACCCTACGGCAAAGACCTTCCCGAATCACATTTTGGCCTATTTATAGAAAATAATAAACTCGAGAAACGACAAGAAAGAGACCAAATCACCATGAAAAAAAGCAGCCAGAGCAATGTCTATTGATCTATTCTTCATGGAAGTGTCGTTTAACTAAAGTATATTTCTTTGTAAATATATTTCAAATATACAGATATTTATTTTAAAATAAGAGAAGAAAAATATGTATATCTTTATGTTCTCATTTTAAATAATAGTAATAGTGAGTTGATGTTGCAGTTGGGCGTTTATTTTTATTGTTGGGCTTCAAACTTCAACATTTCTTGATGTTAGAACCTTATTCCCAGTTCTAGTAGTACTGTGAACGCGAAACAATAATGACACACTTCTAAGTTAAAACGTGCCAAATAAATAATATCGGCAAACCATAGAAGCTATTGGGTGTAAGAAAACAATGTCACCGGCCAGACAGATTAAACAAAGTGTTGTAAATATCTATATGAGAAATTCAATAAAATGAATCATTTTGATGGAAACTAAAAAGTTGACATGTTGCTGATACACCGAGCGTGTCAAGGAAAATTTAGCAGCAGATGCAGAACTGCATCGAAAACGCAGCCGCAGTTCAAGCAGCCACTCGTTTGGATAAGAAATAAGAATTTAGAATTGAACTAAAAAAATTAGATGACCATCAAATATTTATTACAAGGATAACGAAATTTATGTATATGGATATGTAATTGTAACCCAATTGCGCCAAATGGAAATAGGAAACATAATGCGACATCAGTCAATCTCTGTTTTCAACATTTTTAAATACAAAAGAATTGGTCTTGTAAATATCAAATTCATCAACATGTATGTGGAGGTGATAACCAAAGGAGGGTAGAATATTGCAATTGGCTCCTAAATATAGTTCAATAAAATCCAGATTTCGATATATACATTTTATTCTGGGTGACGCGTATAGCTTAGGCAAAAATAAAGTGAAACGATGTTTCCATCAAAGGATGTAAGTTAGTATTTATTTAAATGCACTCTCATACAATTACAGAATAGAAACACATATAAGTAGTACAACATAACACAATATAAAGGCAGATGATATAAAATTACAAACTGTCAGTTAAAGTTAGGTAGGAGAAAGGACAATAAAACATCTTTATTCTTTCGTCAACGTCTCGTTTACTAGACGTAGGTTTCCACAGGGGCACAAAATGAAGCTTAATTATACTCCAGTGAAGTAACAACAAATTTTGAAGTTTGACGGAAATAATTAATGAAGTTTTGAAACATCGCAATGGATATTTATTAAAGTATACTATTAAACATACTGAAAGTCTCTATCTCTATATGTTGCGTTCGAGCCGCCATCTTGGAAGAATGAAAAATTAAATTTTTTGCTCATATCTCGCTAACCATTAGCGATATCTAAATTATACTCCATTTATCAAATAACGCTAATAGAACTTCATACAGAAAATGTAATTATACTACTCTTTCGTATCTACTGTTATACCACAGATTAATACAGATTTGCTGGTCAGACGGAGAAAGTTAAATTAAAGAGAGATCCAAGGCATTTCCAGAGTAAATGTCCACAGTCTGACATGTCTTGTTTTCTTTACACATTCCTGGTATATAAGCGTTCCTTGCACATTCGTGGCTTTCATTTTGCTTTTAGTGTTTTTGTTGGAAATCATTCGACAATAGAAGGATATTTTCTAATGTTATTGTTCTAGAGTAATAGTCATTTGTTTTGTTACTATAATAAATATCATAAGTGTACGTCAATCTGTTAATTGTCATAGTTAAAATAAAAACGTTTATACATTGAACCAAGTGTCCTCAGTATTGTTTCTTACCACGACCTCATAATCCAACAGGTTATGGGCCCAGGTACGTGGAGTAATTAGGAAGTTTAAAGAAAATAAAAAAAAAAAACATTACTGTCAAGTGTCATTCACGTCGGATACGGAAATAATACCAAAAATGAGTGGAAATGGTAGCACGGTCAGGCTTGAAGCACTAAATAAAAATAATTACGACACATGGAGAATTCAGGTAGAAGCGTTGTTAACAAAAAACAAGGCCTGGAAATACGTTAGTGGAGAGACTTCAAAGCCAGAAATACAGGCAGATGACAGGGAAGGATCAGCAGCAGCAGTTAAAGTCTGGGAAGAAGCGGACAAAATGGCAAGGTCAGATCTCATTTTATCCATTGATCCTTCTGAACTGAAACAGATCAAATTTTGTAAAACTTCACGTGATATTTGGCTAAAGCTTGAGGAAATATATCAGTCAAAAGGGCCAGCGAGAAAAGCTAATTTACTGAAACAGCTTATTTTGCAGCGAATGCAAGAAGGAGAAGAAGTCCATGAACATTTAAGAAAGTTTTTCGATGCCATCGACAAATTAAACGACATGGGAGTCGAAATTAACAAAGATATGCTTGCAATTTTACTTCTTTATAGCCTACCAAAGAACTTTGAAAACTTTAGGTGTGCTATCGAGTCACGTGATACACTGCCGGAACCAGAGACCCTGCGAATCAAAATTATAGAGGAAAATGATGCTCGTAAGGAAAATTCATACGAAGAAATGCGGAATGCCATGATGGCGAAGAGAAATTTCAACGGACCGAGGAAATATCAGCAGAATCAAAAGAAAACTGATAAACGACACGGTACCAAAGAAGAGTTCAAATTTAAATGTCACCGTTGTGGAAAACAGGGACATAAAGCTGCAAATTGCTACGCAAAGATCGACAAATACAAATTTGAAAAGGCGGAAACTTCTCAAAAGGCAGATACAGTTACCTATTATGTTTCCATGGGAATGATGGACAATCAGTCAACATTTTCAGTTGAAAACACTACAAGCAATATTTGGTGCTTGGACAGTGGAAATACTGCACATATTTGCAAAAGTAAGGAGAGATTCGAAGATCTAGAAACAGAACACGAAGTTCTAAACCTAGCAAGCAATGCGTCAACAAATATTAGTGCAAAAGGCAAAGTCACGTTCTCAACAAAAGTAGGAACGGAACAAAAGATTGTAAATCTGAGAGAAACTTTGTATGTGCCCGATTTGCGTGTAAATTTGATGTCTGTAAGCAAAATTACTGACAGAGGTTGTGACGTAATCTTCAAGAAAGATTTAGCTATGGTAATCGATACAAAAGGTAATACTCAAATGATTGCGAAACGAGTCGGTGGATTGTACCAAATACAAGAAGATATGTCATATGTTTGTGGAAAGGCTACCACATCTATCGATTCGTTGTCAAAAATTGAAGATTGGCACCAGCGTCTCGGACATTTGAACATAAAAGATCTCCTTAAAATGAAAAATAATGGTCTTGTACGAGGTCTAAAATTCGAAGATGGAAAAATGCCACAGTGCAAAATTTGCTTAAGGGGCAAATTGACAAGAATGTCATTTCCACGACAATCTACAAGATGTACTGAATTATTAGAGATAATTCATACAGATTTGTGTGGACCCA
The DNA here is from genome assembly GCA_963583905.1 of Stenurella melanura. NCBI lineage: Eukaryota > Metazoa > Arthropoda > Insecta > Coleoptera > Cerambycidae > Stenurella > Stenurella melanura. The sequence continues at coordinate 101,882,208 of OY757314.1, read as the reverse complement.
TGAGGACCGAATCTAATGGAAAATCGAGATATTTCGTAACGTTTATCGACGATCACTCCAGATGGTGTGAAACTCGTTTCATAAGAAACAAAAATGATGTATTCCAAGCTTTCAAGAACTACAAAATCTTGGTGGAGAAGCAAACGGGACGAAAAATTAAAAGCCTACAATCAGATAATGGCAAAGAATTTTGTAATAAAAAGTTCGATGATTATCTGAAAGAAAACGGAATCAAGAGAAAACTTACTGTTACTTACACGCCAGAACAGAATGGAGTAGCTGAACGTAAGAATCGTACTCTAACCGAAATGGCAAGATGCATGTTGATTCAATCAGGTCTATCTCCATCATTTTGGGCGGAAGCGGTAGCAGCTGCAACATACATAAGAAACAGGTGTCCCACGCGAAGTATTGAAGGAAAAACTCTTTTTGAAAAATGGACAGGAAAAATCGCGAATGTGGAACATCTTAAAATATTTGGATCCAAGGTCTTCACTCTGAATAGAAATCCAACTAAGGGGAAGTTTGAGCCTCGTTCAAAGGAAGGAATCATGGTTGGTTATTCAGAAGAATCCAAAGCTTATCGAGTATGGATACCAGAGGATCGTAGAATTGATATCACTCGAGATGTGAAATTCGAATTTAACCACAAAACCGAATATGATGAAGGATTCGTTACCAAGGAAATTCTTGGGGAAGAAATCAATCGGAAATCACCAAATTTAAATGAGATGACAAATAAACGTCAAACTGAAATAGACGTCATGTCAATAAATGATGTAATTGGGGATAATCGAATTCAAGAAAATTTGATGAATGATGAAGTTTCATCGGAAAACGATTCTGAATCTATACCTTCTGATTACGAGAGACTCGTTCATTTCGATGGAATCGAAAGCGAAGACGAAATCCCAAGAAATAATACAGAAGATAATGGCGTAAATCAACTGATACAACCAGAAAAACAAACAGGAAATACACCAATTTCAGTGATGAAGAGATCTCCTGGAAGACCACAAATTAAGAGAACTGGCAGACCAGGACGACCTAGAAAAGTGTACAAAGTGATAAATGTCACAGGTGCAGAAGAATCGGACGAAGAGGACGAACTGGATAAATATGCGAATTTAGCAGAAATTCCATTAGGAAAAGCAATTTCGAGTCCTGAAGCTCAAGAATGGAAAAGAGCTATCACCGATGAAGTCAAGTCGCTTATCAAGAATGATACTTGGGAAATTGTGAATCGACCAAGAAATCGCGACGTAATTGGTTCTCGAATTGTATTGAGAAACAAACATAAGGCTGATGGTACACTCGAAAGACGAAAAGCGAGAATAGTTGCTAAAGGTTTCACACAGAAACCAGGAATTGACTTTCATGATACATACGCACCAGTAGCTCGATTGGGATCGATAAGACTGATCACTGCATTGGCGGCGCATCGTGAAATGAAAATTCATTAACTAGACATAACAACGGCCTATCTAAACGGCATTATAGAAGAGGAGATATACATGGAAATGCCAATGATGTTAAAACAATCATTAGAAGCAATATTATCCAACGAGAATGAAGAAGCTGTTAGAAGAAAAGCAAATGCAATGCTACGTCACCTTCGAGGCGGGAATAAAGTATGTCAATTAAAGAGATCCCTATATGGATTGAAACAAGCTGGACGACAATGGCATAAGAGGTTTGATGACAGATTAAGATTTTTGGGACTCAAGCCGATTAGTGCAGACCCTTGTGTATATACAAAAGAAGAGGAAGATATATTAATAGTCTCTATTTACGTCGATGACGTTATCATTGCATGTAAAAATATATCCAACATTAATAAATTTAAGAAAAGTTTAAGCCAAGAATTTGAGATAAGGGATTTGGGAGAAATAAATTATTGCTTAGGAATAGAATCCCAGCAAACTGAAGGAGGATATGCCATATCTCAAAAAGGATATATTGAAGATATTTTAGAGAAATTTGGAATGAATGACTGCAAACCAGTATCAACACCGATGGATCCTGGAATTAAATTAATAAAACAGGACAGTGTATCGGAAAGTAATACGAAGAATATACCATATAGAGAGTTAGTTGGAGCGCTAATGTATTTGGCAGTAGCGACTCGACCAGATATAGCATATACAGTAAGTTATCTGAGCCAGTTTAATTTATGCTACGGGGACGAGCATTGGAAGGCAGCAAAACGTGTTATGCGATATCTTAAAGGAACTTCAAATCTCGGAATAATCTACAGAAAGACCAATGAGAACCTAAAAGGATTCGTAGATGCTGATTGGGCCAACTGTATATTAGACAGACGTTCTTATACAGGATACGTATTCGTATTAAGTGGAGGAGCCATCAGCTGGGAATCCAGAAAGCAAAGAACAGTAGCACTGTCATCAACCGAAGCGGAGTACATGGGATTGACAGAAGCTGCGAAGGAAGCAATTTCACTACAAAGATTTCTAACAGAAATGGGATTCGAGGAACTTGGGAACGTTAAAATATTTAACGATAATCAGGAAGCTCGAAAACTTTCGGAGAATCCTGTTTATCATGCCCGAACCAAACATATAGACGTAAGGCATCATTTCATTCGAGAGGTGCTAAAAGGTGAAAGAATGTCAGTAAATTTCAGGGCTACCGAAGACATGCCTGCAGATGCCCTTACCAAAGCAGTGACTAAGCCTAAGCTAGAAAAATGCCGAAGTTGGATTGGTATTGGAAATATAAATTTAACTTAAGAAAATGTCCTTATTTTGAGGGGAAGTGTTGGAAATCATTCGACAATAGAAGGATATTTTCTAATGTTATTGTTCTAGAGTAATAGTCATTTGTTTTGTTACTATAATAAATATCATAAGTGTACGTCAATCTGTTAATTGTCATAGTTAAAATAAAAACGTTTATACATTGAACCAAGTGTCCTCCAGTATTGTTTCTTACCACGACCTCATAATCCAACAGTTTTGTGTTTCAAAATTATGGAAAGCTTAGATTCAGCTAACTGAAAGTCACTATCCAGTGGAACATATTGTACATAAGACTGTGAAAATACATTACACACGTGCCATGGTAGAAGTTTAAAGTTTTTTTAGAGTGCCAAGGAACGAAGTTAAACATTTTGGTGTTGTTTGCAATAATAATGCAATAATTAGCCAGAAATAGGTAAAAGGCAACATTGCTTTCAGAGAGAGACCTTTTTTAAGTCATGAAATAATCTGTTACAATCATACTAACTATTTTATATTTCTAATAGTGTAGGATCCAGATTAATACATTTTTTGATCACCAAGGCACTCTAGCTAGGAAAATACATTTTTCAATGCAATGTTAGATGTTCGCTAAAAATTACCAAAATGGTTGTAACGTATTCTAGATTCTAAAAATATGGAAATCTTCATGGCACCCAACTTGAAATTCTAAAGATGAGGCCATTTCCATTTAAATCGAAACTATATTAAAGTTGATATTAGTCAAGCAATATGTCCTCCAAATGTTTCTGTCCCTTCCAAATGTTTTAAGAAATATTGACATAGTCACACTCACACTTATCTGATAAATTATATTGATTCAGTTCTATAGTCCAATTTACATGCGAATAGAAACAGCCAAATTTTACAATTACAAGGTTAACTGTAGTAATAAGGGAATATAGAAAAATAATGAAATAGCTGAAATATAAATTGCACAGTAAGTTTTACAAGGTACAATAGAAAATATTTGCCAATGCTATCTAAGCTGTGTGCTACAAATATTTCTGTATTTATTTTTTTAGGACAATTTCCCACTCTCTATGGAATGTGGAATATGATTAAATATTTTTAGAGGAACTATGTATGAACCTTTCGCAATTAACTCTAGCCTGCAACTTAGTATAAACAGATCATCAGCATGGCTTGTATTATAATGCTTAATATTTGTACATTTAAGAAATTCTGAATATTTTTTATAGGCAAACTTAACACATGCGGATATAAACAGAATATACTGGTAACAGCTGTCATAAAAAAAATGAGACCTTGAATGGGGGGAGAGTGGCTGATGTCATAAAAAAGAATACCTTGTCTTCTAGTACATACATCAAAACCTAAGTCTCTGGACTCGTATTAGCTTACTTTACTCATTTTCCCCTATTCACCCCTCCTTACTCTCCAACCCTAAGTTCAAAATATAATCTAGTTCCTATTCGCGTTACAATAAACAAGTGTACTAAATTTGGACCCCGCACGGAACATATGGAAAATGTGCCCCCGGTTAAAGTGTTTGATACTCGGGGATATTATCCAAATATCGATGTTGATCAAAAGTCTCTATGGGCACAAGGTCGGAAATTGGACAGTTTTCCAGATATCGGGGGTGTAAAGGGGGATGCTCATTTCTTGTGGGAAGTGGCCCCGCTCCAGTAAAATTCGCTGGAATCGACATATGTTATTCCTCTTGATCTGATAAAAATTCTCAGGGGTACAAGTTTGAAAAATGGACAGTTTTCTAGATATGGGGGGTGCAAAGCGGGGCGCTCATTTCCTTTATAGGAAGTGACCTCCAGTGAAATTCACTGGAATCCACATATGTTGTTCCTCTCGACCTCCTGATCCAAATTTCTCATGGGCGCAAGGCCGGTACATGCACAGTTTTCCAGATATCGGGGGTTGCAAAGTCGACTTTGAACCCCCGATATCGAAAAAATTGTGCATTTACCGACCTTGTGTCTATGAGAACTTTTGATCAGGAGGTCTAGAGGAACAACATATGTCGATTCCAGTGAAATTCACTGGCGGTCACTTCCTATAGAAAATGAGCACCCCCCTTTGCACCTCCCATATCTAGAAAACTGTTTATTTTCCATACTTGTGCCCCTAAGAATTTTTGATCAGGAGGTCGAGAGGAATGACACATATCGATTCCAGCGAATTTTACTGGAGCGGGGGCCACTTCCCACAAGAAATGAGCATCCCCTTTACACCCCCGATATCATATCCCCGAGTATCAAACACTTTAACCGGGGGCACATTTTCCATATGTTCCGTGCGGGGTCCTTTCAAGCAAATATTATATACGGTTCCAGAGAAAACGTGCGCAGAAAAAAGTTACAGATAGACCGACCAACGGACAGAATGTTTTTTTTCGTAAATTGAAAATCTTGACGTTTCATGACGTTCTAAACCTAGTTCAACAAAACAACATTTTTAGTATTTTTTTATGATTACTATACTTCCACCTTCCCTACGTGGGTGACGAAGTAGTTAATTACAAATAAGAATATTATAGTAGGTACCTATATTCGAACAGACATGATATCAGAGACTTTCTCAAATCCTTTCATCCTCAAGTGAACAACGTACATTTGCATTTATTATCAAAAGGGAAGCTGTTCAAGAGAACAACCAGCAACAAATTCAAATAATTATAGAACTAAAATTCATCACAGGGAGAATGCACTATTATCCTGTAACTGTTTTACAATATCGATTGGATAGGTAACTCGACTATGAGTTCCTTGTGCCCTTTTGTGGGGCGCATTATCATTAATTGACCCATTTATGTAATGCCTCATTTCGGAGGTGCAAGTAGTGCTGTGGAGAGCCACAAGAGGTAGTTGTATACGCCTACTCACAAGCAAACTTTGATGAAACTTTATAAATCGAACATTTATTATTGTTAAATGAAAATATTTAATTTACCTGGTGAGGTGTGAGCTGCTGCTCATGCGACAAATAGAGCTAGGATATTAGATAACAATGTATTAAATATGAAAAAATGTATAAATATTATTAAAGTTGAAAGGCAGAGATAAATCAGAAGAACAGTTTTGATGAAAGGTGATTTCTTGTTTTTACATTTCTGAAAAGCAAGATGGACTTTAAGGTGTTATTAAGAGTATACTATATTCATGTATAGTGTGAATGCCTACATTTATTAATATATTATTCGTCAGCGTAAAGTCTATAGCTTCCGTGTATGAAGTATGATTTGTTCGCGAATGATGGAGAGTTCGTGTTCTGTTACAGTCTATTTTCGTATCTGTACAATTAAATTTGAATATCGTAATATGTTATCGTTTTAGTCGAGGCTATATATAGTATAACTGGTTGCCTACCGTTCGTGCTCCATGTGAGCCACACAGTGTTGCTGGTCCTGGTAACGCGTTGCTGGCAACGCATTGCTAGCAACCCACAGTAACTACCTAATTTCTTAGGAAGCGAGTTTCGAATGTCTCGATTATAATCTTTTCAAGACCGTTATTATCAATTAAACTTATTGTTTTGTTAATGAAATTACGAAATACTGTATTATGTGTGGAATATAGACGTCATTAAGGGAGATTTATCAGATTTGTGGGTTATGTTGTATATTGTTCATTCGGAACATACCCATGGACAGAGTTTTAGTCATTCTCGGATTTTGACAGAGGTTTCCTTCTTGGCCATTTTTGGGGATTTTTTCCGTTTGCCTACCGAGGATAAGTTGTGTCACTGAGCACGTGGACAGCAATTTTGTGAATTTGCTCCTTTAATGGGATATAGTGCTGTAGTGACAAATTAGCAGTATTTCATTTTGATATTTTTATTATTTTCCGTTGGGAAGTACCGCTACGGAATTTTCCGGATAAATCAACTTGCTGGAAGCCCATGGCAAATGAATTCTGTAACCCCACTCAACATCTAAGGTACACCTCTGAAATCTCTTTAGAAAATAGATTTGTAACATTCGTTATTTCTTTATTGCAGGGTTTTTTGTTCTTTTTGTTCTTTTTGTTCTTTTTGTTCTTTTTGTTCTTTTTGTTCTTTTTGTTCTTTTTGTTCTTTTTGTTCTTTTTGTTCTTTTTGTTCTTTTTGTTCTTTTTGTTCTTTTTGTTCTTTTTGTTCTTTTTGTTCTTTTTGTTCTTTTTGTTCTTTTTGTTCTTTTTGTTCTTTTTGTTCTTTTTGTTCTTTTTGTTCTTTTTGTTCTTTTTGTTCTTTTTGTTCTTTTCGTTCTTTTTTTCTTTTTGTTCTTTTTGTTCTTTTTGTTCTTTTTGTTCTTTTTGTTCTTTTTGTTCTTTTTGTTCTTTTTGTTCTTTTTGTTCTTTTTGTTCCTTTTGTTCTTTTGGTTTCATTTTCATTTTATCTTGGACTTTTACTGGTATCGCAGCATGTATGTTTTGCCCCACATCTTACCTGTTGGATTTGTACATCTGTATGTGAACTTTGGTTTTACTGAAACTTGGTTGGCATGCTGTTCGTCGAATTTGGAATCCTGAGTTGTACCGGTGAGACTCTCCTGCCTGGTTCCATTGGAAGCTACGCTCCCCTGGTAGGCCTAGTGGTTACATTGGGAAACCTGCTGGAGGTAAGCGTCTTTAAATAGCCTAACGAGGGACCTGATATCACATCCCACCTTCTACGTGAGGCATAGAGAGCCCGTCAGTTTTCTTACGGTACTAATTACACATTAAATGTAAATTATCAGTACATATTTTGCACATGACCAATTAAATTTTTAGTAGTTTTGAACACCACGCTTGCAACTTTTTAACGTTAGTCAATTTCACCTATCGTCACTTATCTAGATCACATTATTTTGTTCATTTTATGTTATTATTCAGTATTTTAATGTAACCGTCTAAGCCAGTATATTTTGGGGGGTCCTATTTTGCCTATTATTAGTTAAGATTTTATTAGTTTTAAGTTGTCGTATATTTTGTGTTAGGTTAAGTGTGGGCCACACATCTAAGTATACCGATTGTGTGTAATGTTATTTCTGTGGGATTTGGCTGTAAGCGTACCTAAATATAATCATTAAATCTGTTATAGTAAGACGCGTATTTGTTTTCACCAGCATACATTTAAAGCTCCAATTTGTCGAATCCACTCCCCAGGGACTTGTCTAGTCGGCCGTGTGAGCCTCTTTCGCCACCAATTAAATGCAGAGAGGGGACTGCACGTAAAACATAAAAATTTTGTTCAGGGCACAGGGTGACCACCCTACTCTGCTGTATTGCTGATACGTCAGCCTCTAAAGTATTTTTTTTATATATTCCCCTTTTATCTGGGAGCCCTGCAACAGTTTCACGAAGTGAGCTTCACCAATATTTAGAATTTGCTAGAATTTTCTCCGTGTGTTAACCAACTGACATGCAAGTCTTAACGTCAACTTATGTTAACTTATGTTTGGGATCTATGTCACGGAGTTTATCAGTAGCGCGGTAACTAAA